>CM062816.1:325522765-326008490 GCA_031772625.1 Pinus tabuliformis | reverse complement strand
TGTTTGGGTACTAAACTGGCTCACAATTCATCTTTCCATCCTCAATATGGTGGGCAAACTGAGATTGAAAATACATGTTTAGAAGGATATCTACATTTATGTTGCATATGATAAATAGACACAATGGGTCAAATGGTTACCCTTGGCAGAAACAATAAATCCTTACCACACATCAAAAATGTCACCATTCATGGCACTTTATAGATGCCATCCTCCATCCATCACATCACCCTTGAAAAGGACTATAAAGTCTCAAGTAGTAGAGGACTACATATGAAACCAACAAGAGGTTTTTAAGTGATTGAAGGACAACTTGGTTATGGCACAAAATAGGATGAAACAACAATCATATCAACATCATAGTGAAAAGGAATTTGAAGTGGGGGATTGGGTATTTTTGAGACTAAAACCATATAAACAGATGTTCTCAAGCAACAAAAGGACAACAAATTAGCACCAAGGTATTATGGTTCCTATAAGGTGTTATAGTTGGAAGTATGGACTAAAAATTGGAGTTGCATCTACTTTCATGTGTACATCTATTATCCATGTTTCTTGCTTAAAGAAGTATAATAGGTGACAAGAACCCAATCCAAACTATTCTACCATAGGGAATGAAAAAAAAAAAATTATATTGGAACTAGAAACAATTTTGGAAACAAGGACTAAGCAACTGAGAATTGGAGAAATTATCCAATACCTCATCAAATGGAAGAACTGACAAGTGGAAGAAGCGACATGGGAAGATTAGTTTTTCTTGCAAAAATGGCCACAGATAGACAACTCTTGAGGAAAACACTTGTTTGGATGGGAGGGACACGTTAAGCCCTATATAAGCCCCATGTAGCCTTAAAACCCCTTATAAGCCCTAGATATTTACTTATTACATTTCTATTTTTATATTGTTGTGTAGGGTAGATCCCCTCATGGTCCCATTTTATTATAAAATTGTACTGTTTTTCTCCTTATATATACTAGAGCACCTAGTCTTTGGATCGTAATATGTTTCTTGTAGATTGTACTCATTGTAAAAGGAGGTTTCCCTCTCAAAGAGGATTGTAATCATTTGTTTTCTATCATTTTTAAGGTGCAAGGATCATAAATTTCAAAAGAAAAGGTCATGAATGTACTAAATGATCATTAATTAAATGTAGGTAAGGTCCCACTAGAATCTCTTATAATTTCATTGAATATAAATATATCTAAACCTGTAATTCCCATAATAAATATAGTATTTAGATTTATGGAAAAAATATAAATCATTAAGTGCATCATCATCATAATCATAAATCTTCATCACATGTGTGCCTCTCTCTCTCTCTCTCTCTCTCTCTCTCCTCTCTCTCTCTCGTCTCTATATATATAATATATATATACCTCAAATCTATCAAACAAACAACATTATAAATAAAACAACTTAGGGTGCATATCTTTGAAAGAGACCTCCCTCTTCTTTGATCTCCTATTTCAATCGGGGTTTCTTTTGATTGTGAAAATGTTGAATTATACAAGTCATAATTTTGGTCCTCAATGGAAGTTTTACCTTTTTCTTCTAGTTCGACAAGGGACGTTGTTTATCAAATCAGTGGAGAGTGCACAAATAATCAACATAAGGAATAATATGATTAGAAACAGGTGCAATAGGAGTATTTCCAAGACTATTGGGCCAATGGAAAATACTAGAAGGAGGTTACACAAGGTTGTTATCCCACCCATCCTACATGGGATGAAAAGGAGGCTCATCATTATCCATGAGACTAGGATGTGGTTTTAAATTGTCATCAGGTTAGACGAAGGGAGAGGTAAGATAGGTTGGTCGCCAGAAATAGGCTAGTTATGTAGGTTGGTTGGATTTCTTAAAAGTTGACATCAAAGAGGATGAAGAAACTTGTTCTCTTGTTTCTACCTCTTGTTAAACTATGTTTAACCTTCTTCCTCTACCTTTCTTATTTCCCCTGCTTCCTTTGTTGAAAAGTTGATCTATAACATCCATAAAGTGAACCAATATGCTCAAGTATAATATTGGATGCAATAAACACATATTAATTACAATTTGTTAAATATATTAAACATGGCCCAGATATTATTACTAAAGACCAAGCATTAAATGAACATGACGAGCGAAAAAATTATCGAGGAAAGGAGCATCTCACATAAATTTGCATTATAAAATCTTCTTGTATCCCCATATATATCATTAAACATCAAACAACTAATTCAAATATTTGTAATCATCTCTTATTCCATTTAATAAAGAATTCATGCTAGTCTCATAAATATCCTTCAACAAACAATATCAACAATCTTCAACAATGTTTGGGGTGAGGGATATATTAATTTTAGGAAAAATGGAAAATGGGCACATGAAGGCACTACATATGGATCTATGAATATTTTGGGGATGTAAAATTGGAACCGTCTTTACACCTATTTTTCCTATCTTTCTCACCATTTTGACCTAAAAGCTATACCATGTTACCTTATGCGTCACCCTCTGACCAATGCATATTTCTTTTCTATGTCACCTTACTACGTATTAACAAAAATGACAAGGGATTGTTTCAGGGGAAAGCTTGGCTCGTTGAAGATGTTGTTGCAAGGATGTTATGTTCTAGTTTTTGTCCTACCAATTCCATAATCAAAGACGTGCTGATATTGTTGTTGCTGCATTAAATAATTATCTCTTGGATCCTCAATTTTTCCAAAAATTTATGGTAATGGTCAACTTGGGTTGTCACTTGGTCAATTGAGAATGGACCATTGCACCAACAAAGCAATTTATTTATTGATAATACATCTAGGATTTATCGAAATAGTTACGACTTCTAGTTATCATTTTTTTTTGTATTTTGGAAAGACTTACAATATTTTATATTCATAGAAAATTGTTGTAATTTGTTTCTTGATCTAGGTAATCACAGAATCAAGATATTATCATGATTTACTATGTTTCAAATATAGGGGTATTGTAATTCATAAAAGAGGAATCTCTCTACCTCGTGGGGAGGGGACATTGCCACTATGATTTGGAGAAAATTGTGCAATCACAATCATTGCTAATATCAATGCATCTCTTATTATTTGTGGCATCTTGCTTCCTTATTGATTATCTCATGAGCTACATGTACCGAATCCATGCGAAGGAGGAGGGCCCTCTTATTTGGCAAGGATTGATGAGTTAGTAAGGTACTACATATGTATATTTAGTTTCTCTTTAGTTTTGATGTGTAACTATTTCACTCTTACTATTATTGATCTTTCGATGCATTGCAATTATTAACAATGAACTGCAAAATAATGGTTTTCAGTTAATTGTGTAATAGCTTAAGTTCTAGACTGGTCCACTCATGATCATGTGTGCTCTATGTTAATTCATTATTATAGTTTGGAGGTTCTTATTGATGAATTATTGTGTGATTGTTACAAAGCGTTTTTTAGATTGATTGAATGTGTTCTTTTATTAAATTAAGTTTCGAGTGGATGAGTGCAACTTTTCTTTTGCAAGGAGTCACTAAGTGATCACGTGATTTATGTGAGTGTGATTGTGATCATTTCTGAGTGTTGAGAGTGATGATTGCGACAACATTTAAGGGTTAATGTCACTAGAGCCAGTTATACATTGTTCCTGCATATAATTTCCATAATATCCTCGAAATAAAATACCTACCCTAGTTGACAACTTATATTGGAGTGCTTTTTAATTGATCCTTATTTAAAAGACGATTAATTTGACCAACAATATGAATAATGATTTGAGGCTATATTGATGTTAAACAATTTTATTATTTTTGGGATGAGATAACATTTGTAAAATGAATATGTGGAATGATGTGTAGGCTTGAGATTATAAGATTGAGCCTTTATTTTGTTCTTCATTTATGAATATTCCAAAAACTGTTATAAGTTTAACTTTCTTTGAAATATTACCATAAAAAGCTCTATGATACTTTTAAATAATTCACTGATGTGACTATTATAGGAAGGATACTAAGACGATGTTCAATAATTGAGACTCCATATATTTCGTTTACTATCATCTTAATATAATTAATTATATTATACAAGGATTCAAGTATCAAATACAAATAAGTACCATAACCTAGCTTTACAACTTTTATCCTTTTCCTTTTAATTCCCAGGTTAAATTATTTTACCACAAAAACTTATTTCTATCTTTCAGCATCCATGTTATTACTATTTTCTCTTGTCTTTTATTATATAGTTGAGTGTGGAGAAGGGGCACATATATTTCCAAATAACCAATAGTAAATACTCAAGTATGAACTAGGTTCAAACTGAAAATTGAATCCCTACTAACACACAACCAACACATTTACCAACCTTACAAATTGAGATTGGAAAACATATATCATGGTATTACTTACCTTGAGCTTGAGTTAGGAGATATGTTTTTGAACTCAAGCTTTTTTCTTTCAAAATTTTAGTTAATATTTCAACCTCAAAATCTTGTTACCATTTCTCATATAATCAAATGTTAAATTGATAATATAAAAATTTGTCACATAAAACCTAGTTTTGACTAGGTTGTGAATCGAGTTTGAACTCAATCTATGTTAAAGTCATAAATTTAGAGTGTATGTTGCATACAATATCACTATTTTTCTGACATTTGGGTTATGATTTCAACCTAAAACTTGTTATTTCCTTTGAATTTGAATCGTTGTATAAAAACTTCGAGGTTTTACATAATTAATACCAAAAAATATTTCACATTTAACTTGAAACCTATACCTTTCACTTGTACTAGTCCAACTAAAGTTAAAATATCTTTAAAAGTATACTCTTTACTAAACTTAGTTTAAATATTGTCTAAAATCGACTTAAAATGAACCAATTTCAAACTCTACTCAAAATTTTCAATACAGATTTCATTATAAAACTCACAATTCAAACCTACAGTATAATGTTCAAATAGAGTGATGTAAAATTCTTAAACGTAGTGAACTAATGAAGGAGGGAAGTATGGAAAGTGAGAATGTGAATTCATGCCAAAAAAATTAAAACCAAAGTCATTATTGTACAAATTAATTTTCTTGACTATAACAACATAACCAAGCTGAACCAACTTCAACATATGAATAACACACAATCTCATTTTCTAAGTGAAATAATGAAGAAGGGAAAGAAAATATCTAAAATAATCCATACTATGTCTAGGCCACATCTAACATGTAATAACAAAAAAACAGTAATTGGAGCATTACAATACAAAAAGTACCAACATTAGGCAACGGAAGTGTTGAGCTTATAAACCTGTGCAATCCATTAAGAAAATACCTATTTCAAAGTGGTTCCAAATCTCTATAGAGCCAACATTTCTAGTGACGACTTTCCAAATGACCAAGAAAAATTCATTTGAAATACCATAAAGACTTTCCAAGATGGCCCAACTACAAAGCCAATGGTGTTAATGCACCATTCCATTAGCATTAATGCATGGAGACGGCATCCATGCCACCTCAACAAAATCCACCACCAAAATTCATCAACTATACCACCTTAACAACGATATTAAGCCCATGACGTTAATTGTGCGTGATCCATCAAATATATCACCTTGGATATGAATTAATACATTTATATGTAATCAGTACAATGTTTAAACTATCAACTTTGTATGGTATTGCGGATATGGCATAACCCCTTATGCTATAGCTCTAACCATATAATATCAATAATATTTATGTCATGCTTTAAACCTTAAAGACAATACCACTCTCAATACTTAAACATATTTCTTACGAGGTAGGAGCAACCATAATATAAATTCAATATTTTTGTCTGTGTATTTAATCAATATGGTTTTTAATAAGTGTAGTGATTCCCTTTTCTTTATGAAATTGTTTATATCACAACAAGGTGCTAAAAGATTAAGGCCCTATGCCTTAAATGTTTCTGTTACAACCATTTTATCACTACTTATCAAGTGTATAACCATAAGCAATATACATTAGTGTGTGTGTTAAATTGTGAAGAAGTCATCAAGAACCCATTTTTTAAAAACATCCATAAATATCTCATGAATTTTAACAATATGTTTCACAACTACTTTTTTCTCCTTTCAAACGACATCCATAATAACACACATGAAACCATTTACATTATGAACAACAAAAGTATTTTCCAATCTAAATAGAGGTTTGTCAATAAAATCAAGAAACTGATCATTTTCATGCTCAATAGAAGTGCCATATAAAAAAAATGATGAACTTTTCATAGGTGACCCCCCTACTTTAATTTATTTTCTTAACACATGGATATACGATTTGCAAAACTTTGCAAGCCTTATAGTAAGTAGGAATACATGATCCAATTCCAAAGAGTAATGTTTAATAAACACGGGTATAAGTAGTGGGGAGACAATTGTTGAACATTCAAGGTTTAAAAAACAACCTCTACATGCAACAAAATTGAACTATAATGGGTATCCATGAGAAAAGGTGGGGCAAAAGGGCCTTTGTAGCATAATTAGGAATAAGATGATATATAGAGAGAGACAATTCCTCCTTGAATTGCCTCCAAAATTCCTTCATGAGGATTTGTCCCATGGCCATTATATCGATATATTCATTCAATTTCCGTACAACGTGGATACAACTTGTCTCATCAAAATGTGATAATAATCCTAATTTTTCATAGTGATCTTTAATGCTTCACTCAATAAAGATACTATAATAAATGATTAATAATGAAAAATTAAATTTAAATTTCCTCCTTGAATCCCATTCAGTTCAAGTGTTGAACCTTCGCTCTGGTACCACTCTATAACATACCCAACCCCATAATGCCTAATTATGGATATGAGATATCTATATTTTACCTCCATAGTTTAGTTATGGAGATGGGGCAATAATATTTTTCTCTTCTCCAACTTATTCAAAATTATATTTGACATCACCATTTCCTTCTACTAATCGAGAGCTTTCCAAATCCAAGCTATTGGCACAAAGTTATGACCTAGGGGGCTGATAGCCTAATACACCAATGTCGATGGCCTAATGGACCAAAAACCCCATTCTCTTGGAGCTCTTGGTCATACTTCCTCTTGATGGACATATGACCGGGCCTAGCCAAGCCCTCTTTCACCAAAATTCTAGAGGATCAATGTTTGATTTTTTTGAAATCTCTGATAGAGCTTTCAGCTCATTTGTAGGTATGAAAATTGTTTCCAACAAGGCTAATACTATCCACAAAGGATCTTGAAGACTTATCTAACTTACAATGGCCTCTCAAGGAAATTGCCTTTAGTCAACATCTCCTAGAAAAGATATAAATATGGCCTATGTTCAAATACTCGACTTCACTCAGCTAAAGAACTTTTCCTTGCTCACTTAAGACTAAAAGTCTACACCTCATACTTTATCTTTCTCACATAGGTAATTATTATTCTATATTTTCTCTCGAGGAAATCAAAGTTCCTTTAAAGATAGGAGGACCTGCAAGCCCTCTCACACTCAATAGGGTTTCATTCTACTATTCCATCCCATAACCGGTATGGGAAAAGACTAACTACCATAATAGATTACAAGATCTTAAGCCCAAAATTAACTTGGAATTATTATTTCCAATCATACATTTTATATTCTTTATGGAAAACATGCCCCCAAGATATACTCCCATGCACAAAATTTATCTATGGGAGAAAATAACAACTAGAGACCAAGCACAATATGTATTTTCTCATCTCATTATTAAATAATACATAGGAAACTAGCATAGTCATGATAATGAAGTATTTAACATCATTTCATTCATACAAACTTATCAGTGGTTCACAATGTACAAATCCATCTATTTTTTTTTACTAGCAAGCATAACAACCATCATAACAATATCCATAGTGTCATTTCATTCATAAGAGGTATATACAATTATCTGATATACTTATATGAAATTGAAGAAGGGTGAGCCACTCTCCACCCAACCTAGGCCAACTATGTTGTAGTATTTCTTACAACTTTCCACTCTTGAGCTAGATTCGACATCTTCGGAAAATCTTCACTCATGGTCACTCAAAATGGCATGTCGTAAATTTGAAGGCTATTATCCTTCATCAGTAAGGTTCATGGATTGTACTTCAATATGATTCAGGCTTCTTAACACAATAGATATGGTCATCAGAGACTAACACAATACAAAATGGTTCCCTTCATTGATCTAATAGTCCCTCAACACTCCCTTATCTAGTTCCTTTCGTGCCATAAACAAATACTTGTTCATAATTTCCTATAGGCCCTAATATTAAATGAATGCTTCTCACTATATCCCATTCCCAATTCACTTCAGGATTCCCTTTCACACCTAGTGACTTTGACTCAAGAGGCTTCAAGTCACCTCCTATTTAGAGTCACTTCCTTACAATAACGGGTCGAAATGTCATATTCAACCAATTCATAGGTCATTGTTATCTGATATGAAATTCTCCCCAGTGTTTTCTCTCTCATTTTGTCTTTCATTCTCTATTTTTGTGGTTCCCTATTATTGATCCTCTCCCCCCCTCCCCCACAAGCACTATTGTTCATGTGTGTTCGAGGATTCTCCTTGGATTGCATGGTCAACTCCTAGAAGACTCCAAAAGGTTACATAGCCTATGCTCTAAGTCATTTCAGTACCACCTTCCCCATTTGCTCATAATTGATATAAATTGGTAAGCCAAGTACCAAATCATGGAAGCATAGGGAAAAAATAAATTTTAGTAAGATAGGAAGTTTCTCGATCCCCTCATAGATTTATGTCAATGAAGTTTCTCTCCTTGGCATTGCGATCTATGTAGGTTTGTCATCTCCTTCAATTCTTGGTAATATATGCATTTAGAAGAATATTTAAAATCATTATAAGGTCTGACATAATATCTCTATTGATTATCCAACATTAACACTCTTTATTACATCTAGAAAAATTTGGTAATTAGAAGGAACATAAAAGTAGTTTCACAAAATCCCTTTCACCCCTAAGAATCCTAAACAAAATCCACCATTAGAGAAATTTGAGGTCTAAAATGGGTTTCAAAACAAAAATGTACAATAGAAAATCAAATTTATAAGAACCATAGGATTCAAGATGTTGATGTCAACCATGGGGGATGATTCACCATATTTGGGGGTAAAAAAAGTAAAAAGATTTAAAAAAAAACTTTTAACTTGTATTTTCAACTTATCCCCCTATGTTTTTCCTAAAATTTCAAGTGGGAGCACTCGTGGAAGCATAATTTAATTCCTCATCCAAGGAGTACCCCTGTTGCATGCTTTTGATGGACCCTGCTACAGAAAAAATGAAAAAAACATGAAAAACATTATTGCAATCATGCTTTTTCATGTATTTCCCATTTTTTTTTGTAGAAGGGTCCATAGAAAGTATGCAACATGGGTACTCTTTGGATGAAGGATTAAATTTTGCATCCATTGAGTGCTCCCACTTGAAATTTGAGTAAAACTGTAATGAGATAAGTTGAAAAAATAGTTTTTTATTTTTTCCCTCCAAAATTTAATGGTGTAATCTATTCTTATTTTATTATTTTTCACTAGTATTTTATAATATTCCTCAGGAGGACCATTTTATACCTAATTTTTTTAAGAACAATATATGGACATCATTATCCATAAGATGCTCCGTTTAAAGGAATTCTTAGCTCTATGGCATACTTGGAGAAATTAGATGACAAATTGGTGTTGTTATCCCCAATCATGGATAATCATTGTTTCATCACTTCGATTACATCTTTCAAATACACCTTAAACTTCGAAACATCATACTACTCCGAATCATTAGGAGCAACTTTCATGATATTCCCTATTGGCAAGGCATCTATGTTAGCATCATTATTAACTATTTCTTTAGTGATAATATGAACTATAGTACATACACATTCTACCATAAAAATTACCAGCCTGCTACTTAGAGCTTATAATTTAATTAGCTATGCATTACCTCCTATACCATGCTTCCCACATTTCAATTAACTATGGACAATCTTTAGTATTATGCGTTATATTTTTACAATGTGCAAATTAGGTTTAATACATATGTGGATAGACTACACTACATGGATAACTTCATTGCCATCTTAATGTAGGTTTTAATCCCGTACAGAAATTACCTGCATACAAATTCTAAAACATAGAAAATAAGCAATGCGTGAGCATAAAACATAAAACACATATATACAGAGATTTTCCCCTGGATCCCAAAACCGGGACTACCAGCTTGATTTTCATTATGTTCCTTTCAATGTTACAATACATATTTATACATGCGAAGCATCCAATACCATGGACCGAAAACCATCACGTCCAATACCATGGACTGAAAAACCATTGCGTCCAATACCATGGACCGAAAACCATCGCGTCCAACAAACATGTGTGAAAATCATGCACAAAACCATAGGTGGGTCCACCCAACCTAACATAGGATCCAAAACCAAAAATTTTCGGGGTGTTGCCCCAGACCCCATAAAGTGGGGTTACGGGTGCCCTTCAAACCCCTGTTAACTATGTGGAAAGAATATAACACAACCCAACATTCTCCCCCTTGTTGTTTTCTTTCCACAGGGGGCCACAGGAGAGCTTAGTCATTTTTCCAACCCTGAAATGGCCATTGTCTCTCTACACCAGGAGAACTTTCTCAGAGCTCACAGATTTTGTCAATGCATCTGTAGTATTCTTCAAAGTGTCCACCTTTGCCAGCAACACCTTTTTTGTCTTCTATCATATACCTCACAAAGTGATACTGAATATCAATGTGCTTTGTCTTTGAATGATAAGCAGGGTTCTTTGCCAAGAAAATTGCACTTGGTGGCGACAATCTATCCTTATAGCTTCGTGTACTAACCCCATACTTCAACACAATATCTGCAACCAAACTGCTTCCTTGCTTGCATTAGTGGCTGCCATGTATTTCTGCCTCTGTAGTTGACAGTTCCACTACATATTATTTCTTACTCATCCAACTGACTGCACCTCCAAATAGGTTAAACACATACCCACTTGTAGATCTTCTCTGATCTAGATCTCCAGCCCAGTCTGCATCAAAAAGCCATGAATATCCAACACTCTGTCCAATCATGGTATTCCTTGGTAGCACAAACCATAATCACTAGTGCCATGCAAATACCTGAAAACTCGCTTCACTGCTATCCAGTGCTCCTTCCCTGGTTTTGACATAAACCTGCTCAATACTCCCACTGCATGTGCAATGTCTAGTCTAGTACAGACCATTGCATACATCAGGCTACTGACTGCACTTGCATATGGAACACAGGACATGTCCTCTTCCTCTTCTTGTGTCTTGGGACACTGTTCAACAGATAACCTCACACCTACAGGAATAGGAACCTTCATCAGTTTACTATCCTGCATATTAAACCTCTGCAGTATTGTCTCAACATACTTCCTCTGGTTTAACTAGAGCTTCCTCTTTGCCCGATCTCTTTTAATTTCCATGCCCAAAATATAGTTTGCAGCACCAGATCTTTCATGTTGAATTTTGGAGGACAATTGGGCCTTCAAATCCTGGATATTTTCTTTGTCATTTCCAACCAGCAACATATCATCCACATACAAGACCAATAAATAACATGGTCATCAATTAATTTAAAATACACACAGTGATCTGCTTTGCTTCTAGTGAAGCCAAGTCCCCGTATAAACGTATCAAAATTTCTGATACCACATCCTTGGTGACTGTTTTAACCCATACAGAGACTTCTTTAACTTGCATACTAGTCTTTCTTACCCTTCGTTGCAAAGCCTTAAGGTTGCTTTCATGTAGATTTCCTCTTCTAATCCCCGTGAAGAAATGTTGTCTTCACATCTATCTGTTCTACCTCAAAATCAAAATCAGCGGCAACAGATAAAAGTAATCTAATAGAAGTTACCTTGGCAACAGGAGAAAAAATATCACCAAAATCAATTCCCGTCACCTAGGAATAACCTTTTGCTACCAACCGAGCTTTGTATTTCTCCACTTTTCCTTCTGCATTTGTCTTCTTTTTGAACACCCATTTACTGCCAATGGGTTTTCTTCTAGCCGGTAACTCGACCAGATCCCAAGCCTCATTTTTGTGCAAAGATGCCATTTCATCAACCATGGCCTCTTTCCAGAGTTTTCCATCCTCTGAACCTACTGCTTCCTTCATAGTTCTGGGATCATTGTTGTAGTAATAATAAAGCAAAATTTGAACAGAAAGCAGATGGACTATACCTTTCAGGCTGCCTTCTTTCTCAAACTAATCTTCTCACAGTCAGAGTTTGTGGCTCTTCATCTTTTGATTCCTCCTTTGCTGTAGAGTCTGATTCTTCCTCCTTTAGCTCAAACTCTATCTTCTCAGTTCCTTTCGTTGGACTTCATGTTTAATAACATCTTTCACCTCTCTGAACACCACATCTCAGATGTACACAACCTTTCGTGTCTGGGTTCCAAAGCTTATGACCCTTTAAACCATCCTTATACCCAATAAATATGCACTTTTCAGATTTACTATCCAACTTGGTTCGTTCTCCTTTGGAACATGTACATATGGATCACATCCAAATACCCTCAGATGTGAAAGAGAGGGTTTCTTACTAGTCCATACCTCTTGTGGAGTCTTATCCTCCAACGCTGATGAAGGTGACTTGTTGACCAGGCAACATGCAGTATCCACCGCCTCTGCCCAGAATTCCTGTCCTAACCTGGCACCACTGAGCATGCTTCTTGCCCTTTCCATCAACATCTTGTTTATTCTTTCTGCAACTCCATTTTGCTGAGGTGTATATGGAGTAGTTTTTTGTTGTGCAATACCACACTTCTTACAGAATTCTTCAAATTCCTTGTTGCAAAACTCTCCACCATTATCTGTCCTCAACACCTTTATCTTCTTCTCTGTTTGATTTTCCACGAGAGCCTTAAGTTCTTTAAACCTGTCAAAGACTTCAGATTTTTCTTAAGGAAATATATCCATGTATTCTGTTGGGCTCAAAAATGGCACTCATTACCATACATTTTTCACCTATGCTTCCATTATTTTGTTCACTATTCATCACCTTGTCACTCCATTTTCTTACTATTCACCATTAATGGGTCTCATTTATATTTTCCAAATATTGTTTATTTTTAAGCATTTTTGAGAGAAATTCTTTATTAAATATTAGAAAATAACATATTTTACTTTATATATGGAAAGTGGGTTGTTTTGGTGACATGTGTAGGTTCCAAGGAAGCTTCCAAGACACCTTTATGTGCCTTGAAGGATCAAATTCGAATTTGAGAAGATAAACCTCATGGAGAAGATCATGATCTCATGGAGAAGATCAAGGACAAAAGGGGGTTATGTGTCTAGATGGTTGAGAAATGTATGGAACTAAAAGAGAGATTAATGGATCATCATTATGAGTTTGTTATCTCCTCCCATTGTATAAATAGGAGTACCTCCTCCATTCCAAAGGGGAGGACTCTTAGAGAATTGTATCCAATTGATGATGGAATAGAATAAGGCTTCATTTTTCATACATTTCCATTATGTAGGTTTTATTTCCATTATGTAGTTTTAGATATAAGATTGCTTAATGTAGTATATGGAATAATTTGTCTTGTTCTTAGGAGAATTGAGCTCACTCTAAAAGGATGAGAGAAACATTTTATTTCATATTAGATCTTATTTCATTTACTTGTTTAGATGTTTAAGGATTTGATTGGTGAATGATTTCGAATTAAAATCTTATCAGCATGTGAGAGAACAACCAAGGGTCTAAGTTAGACTCTCTCTCCATTTGATTTGCATGATAATTAAAATTCATTCTTTTGCTTTTATGTTTCAAGTATCATATGAGGAGATACCAAGAGTCTAAGTTAGGCTCTCTCTCCATGATTTATATGGTAATTGAAATTCATTCTTTTGTGCTTTTATTTCATTTCTTCTGCTTATGAATGAATCTTAGTTTAGTTTGGATTAGTGCATGAGAGGACAATCAAGAGACTAAGTTAGTCTCTCTCTACTTGAATCTGAGCAACAATTAAAGTTCATTCTCTTGTCTTTATTTCAAGTTTTTAGTTTTATATGGTTTCTCTATGATACTGTAGGGAAGGACAACCAGGACCTCCTTAGTTAGGAGCCTCTTCCCTTGCATATTGTATTGAATCATAAATAATTTAGTTAGACATAGGTTAGTTGCCTACTCCTGCATATATTGTGCTGGCATCATCACAAGCTTACGAGTTTCCCTGGTCGATAATTTATGCAGCAATTTAAGTCCAATAAATTGCCCAACATTTTGGCGCCGTTGCCGGGGAATGGTGCTAAGGGATTAGGCATTAGGAATTTAATTCAGTTCTAGTTTCTTTAAGACAAAATAATTTGTGAGACCTGGTGACAGCAGGATCTTCACAAAGAAGTTTAAGTTTGATTTTTTTTTATGGTTTAGTGTTTAGCTAGTTTTAAATTTTGTCTTTTCAAAAACACCCCCCTGCATGAATAAACACAAATCAAGCGATGAGTATGCTCTCTTCCCGCGCTTTGTGCGATTAGGAAGATCAGAAAGTCCATTGATTTGGTTCAAATAAAAAAACTCTTGCTGAAGAATTAATTTGCAAAAAGAAATAAAGAATTTTGTGAAAAAAAACATTTTTAAATTTTTAGATGAATTTAGTTTTTATTTTTAATTTTAAAAAAAAAATTAATAATATATGTATCATATATACATATTATTATTAAAAAAAAATTAACCATTTCTTTTGTTTTTTTTTTTAGATATTTTCAAAAAAAAAAAACAAAAAAAAAACTAAATTCATATTTAGTTATTGTTTAATTTTAGACTATTTCTTTATTAAGTTTTAATAAAAAAATTATTGTTGATTTTAAAAAATATTTCAATTTAAATAACAAATTAAAAAAAAAAATGTTTTTAATTTGTTGTTAAAACAAAAACTAAAATCAACATAGAAAAAATATTTTTCATTTCTTTAAGATTTGTTGTTTAAAAAAAAATAAAAAATAAAAAAACATAAAAAAAAATTCTATGTAATAATAATATATATCTCTTATATATTATTATTATTAAAAAAATTGACTTTCATTCTTCTGTTTCTCATGAATAGTGCAGAAGCAAAGAAAAATAAAAAATCGAAAGTATTTCAAGTGAAAGGAAGCTGAGGAACAAAATCCTGGAATACTTTTGAAACATGAAAAATGGCACGTGGAATTGTAGCACATCTGATAGTCATATTGGACTAAGTTTAGGTTTTGCTAAGCCAGAGTTAGATTTAAATGCAGATGTATTACCTCCCCAGTGTCAGACAAGGAAGAAAAAATTTATGTCCGCAAAAAAAAAAAAAAAAAGGCCTGTGTATGGATTTCGAGATACTACCCAATCACTGGCATTTAGCATCTGGTGCTTATCAGTCTCGCGCCGATGTTGTCTTCCCAATACCAGGTGTCCCACGCAGTAAAAACAGTTTTTCGACACATTACCAATCTTCAAGAACGCTGCCACAATTTTGTCCTGACGACTCACATGCATCCCAATTATCTTTTCCTTTGTTCTATGGTTCCCAACAACCTGGGCAACGCCTGTCCTTCTCTGCCATATCCAATATGTGATGTTGAGGAAATTTACATAGGTTTGAACTAAAAAAATCATAGATAAGTTCATCAAGAAAGCATTGACTTTCATAGTTCAACACTGTTGTAATGTGTTTTTTCTTATATGGAATAGACATGTGAGTATTGTTGCAGATATGAGAATTCTACTTTCGTTTCGGTCCTATAAGTCTCTTTTGGTCATGTCACCCTGCGCGTTAAGGTCCATTTTCTGAGATGTACGAGGCAGCAATCGTGATATTTGTATTGTGGATCTAGGATTTTATTTATATTTTGGTGCAGTAACTGCTACAACATAT
This sequence comes from Pinus tabuliformis, assembly GCA_031772625.1. Classification (NCBI taxonomy): domain Eukaryota; kingdom Viridiplantae; phylum Streptophyta; class Pinopsida; order Pinales; family Pinaceae; genus Pinus; species Pinus tabuliformis. The sequence continues at coordinate 325,992,596 of CM062816.1, read as the reverse complement.
ATTGGATAATGGGTTGCTGCCTGAGCAAAAGCGGCACTGCATGTGCTAGCAGAGTCGCAAGATGGCGGTCCATTGGTATTGTGGGTCTCAGGGGTTCCAATTTGAAGTGCTTACCAGGTGAGGTGTTGGAGCTTGAAAGAGCCGTGCGCATGTTGGACATAACTCACAATAAACTCGTTGACATTCCTGTGGATATTGGAAGCCTTGTAAACATCCAACGTTTGAAGCTTCAGTCAGTTAAGGTGCTTGCCATTAGGATAATCGACTTACAAACTTACCTGAACCGTCGAGTGCAAGGCATAGGATTGTAGTATCTTCTTTTTGGAGCGACCGCATATCAAAAGGCCGCTGCTGCTGCACAGCACTTTGTAGCCTGTCTGTCACGCCTTACTAATTCTGCAGGAAGTAGTTCTTCGGGGACTGCGTTGCTGTAATTGCACTTTCATCCACAGGTACATCAAATCCCTTCACGTGCCAATTTTCGTTTTGTTTGGATTTCTTTTCCATTATTAGATTAAATTTGTTTTGAATTTATTGTAATATATTATATTTATTTGTTTTATATTTATTTATTTTCGATTTTTTATTTTATTTGTAGTTATCATTTTTTTTAATGATGGATTTGTTTTGATTGTATATTTAGTTATGATAGATATGTTTTGATTTAAATAATATTCGATTTATATTAATATAAATATTATGATTGTATTAATTAATTCAATATATTAATATATTATCTTTTGTTTTAATATATTAATTATATTAATATGATTGTATAAATAATTTAATATATTACTATATAATATGATTGTGTTAATTATATTAATATATTATAATAATATATTATCTTTTGTTATCTAGTTTCAAAAAAATAATAAAAAAAAAAAAAAAAAGTTAACAATTGTTGTATTATTGTTTAGAAGGATTTTCAAAAAAAAAAAAAAACACCATTGGCATGTGAAGGGCACTAGCGTAAGCAAAACTTTGGGCCATGAAAATTGAGAAAATCATGGGAACAGAAAAAAAAAAATAAAAAAACAAATATTAAAAAAATATAAAAAATAAAAGAAAATAAAAAATTCACAAAATTCACGCCTGTTTGAAAATAAATAATGGAACATTTGGAAGCATAAGTTGAAAGAACATTTGGTGGATTATTTAAATGCTGACAAACTTGTTTAGTTGGCAAATCGATATTGTTGTATGCTTTTATAACGCACTAATCTGCAGGACACAACAAATCTATGATGCCATGCACAGAAGTCAGCTGACACAAACAGGGAGTATTACTCTTCAAGGTTATTTTCACAAATGGATTGATATTAATATCATGATTAAGTCAACTTTAACACTTTGTTTGTCCTTAATTTGTTTATTTGGTATAAAATTTTTGCGTAAGAAACATGAAGAAACTGGCCATTTCTTCATGAGCACACTTATGTTTTCTTTGTACCAAGTTTTTTTACAGGTTACAGGATAATCAAATGATCATAAGGAGATTACATTATGTGCACAATTGGTCTTCCAAGACTAATTCATGAAAAAAATTCTCAAGACAAATCCATCTCACACAACCACTACCTTCCACCTCCCTTTCTGAAAAGATTTTGAATCCCACCTATAAAGCATGACATTTCCATATCCATTTTTCACAGCAAGAGTTCTTATTCATCCACCATCCATTTCCTTACATTCATTTCTTACAAGCTTATTGCCATTTCCATTGTCTTCACCATTCCCCTTCATTTCCACCAATAAAAACTCTGCTTGAGTCAAAGTCCTAGAGTCTATGTATCATTGAAAAAACACCTAGAGGCTTGCATGCCTTAATGGCAAGTACTCTTGCCAATGAACAATGGGAGTACATTAATATCCCTTGTTCGTTGGATCTTGTAGGTGACTCGACTACGACAAATTTATTCGTACCTACAAAGATGTGTTAGGCATCCTGACTCCATTGGAATCAATGGTGGGAGCTCTTGTGTTGGCTAGGGGCATTCATTAACGGCCACTAAGTCAACAACTTCTTGCTATGTTCGACATCGACACATTTAATCACATAGTAAGATTTGTGCCATCGAGCGTTGAAGACTTGAAGGCCCATATTTTGTAGCAGATGAAGCCAATTTCTTTTCATTGTTTTTCAGTTGCCATCACTTGAGGACAAGTCAATCAATAAGGCTGGGAGGGACATGTAACTTATATATATTTTGTATACCTTCCAAGCCTTATAGATTTTCAGCCATATTTAGCAGACTCATCAGATTCATCATCTAGCAGCAGAAGATCCAGCAGCAGATACGACTTTCAGCCATGTCAGCAGACTCCTCGGATTCATCATCTAGTAGCAGAGGATCCACCAGCCGATACGACAACACAGACCCATCTTTCATCCACAACTTGAAGAAGAAGCTTCATATCAGAATTGTGGCAGCTGAACATGCATGATTCATCCACTTCCTTAGGTAAGTAAGGTATGATTTTTTCTAACCTTTAATCTTGAAATTCTTTTTAGATGCTAAAATGATGATATTTGGAAAATATTCCACTATTTCACTATTTCCTTTTTCATTTAAAATTGCCAAAAACCATCAGTTGGGGAGGGGGGAATTTCACACTTCATTCTTTTTCCTCATTCATATTACATCTTAACCCACATAGTCTTCCCACAATAAAAACTACTACAAAATGATGAGCATATGATTGATCTCAACAAAGTAAATAATGATGGTAAACACAAGAACCAATCATTAAAAAGAGATCAAAGTAAATAATGATTGTAACACAAGAACCAATCATTAAGAAGAGATCAAAGTAAATAATGATTGTAACACAAGACCAATCATTAATCAATATAAATCTTTAAAAACAAATAAAAGTTATCAAAGATGTGCAAAGTTAAAAGGAAGTCCATGATTGAAAGATGTTTGTTAACCAAACATCTTGTTCTCATTTACCAAACAAATAAGTCATTGTAGAAAGGAAGCCTCATTTAAATGCAAGAACCAATCAGTCTTGTAATAGCTTGCATTTTGACAATGCAAGAACTTCATTGGGGAGAGCTTGGGCATGCAAGAAATGTGCACTCATTAAGGCACATACATTTTTCACCTATGCTTCCATTATTTTGTTCACTATTCATCACCTTGTCACTCCATTTTCCTTACTATTCACCATTAATGGGTCTCATTTATATTTTCCAAATAGTTTTATTTTTAAGCATTTTTGAGAGAAATTCTTGATTAAATATTAGAAAATAACATATTTTACTTTATATATGGAAAGTGGGTTGTTTTGGTGACATGTGTAGGTTCCAAGGAAGCTTCCAAGACACCTTTATGTGGCCTTGAAGGATCAAATTCGAATTTGAGAAGATAAACCTCATGGAGAAGATCAAGGACAAAAGGGGGTTATGTGTCTAGATGGTTGAGAAATGTATGGAACTAAAAGAGAGATTAATGGTCATCATTATGAGTTTGTTATCTCCTCTCATTGTATAAATAGGAGTACCTCCTCCATTCCAAAGGGGAGGACTCTTAGAGAATTGTATCCAATTGATGATGGAATAGAATAAGGCTTCATTTTCATACATTTCCATTATGTAGTTTTATTTCCATTATGTAGTTTTTAGATATAAGATTGCTTAATGTAGTATATGGAATAATTTGTCTTGTTCTTAGGAGAATTGAGCTCACTCTAAAAGGATGAGAGAAACATTTTATTTCATATTAGATCTTATTTCATTTACTTGTTTAGATGTTTAAGGATTTGATTGGTGAATGAGTTTTGAATTAAAATCTTATCAGCATGTGAGAGAACAACCAAGGGTCTAAGTTAGACTTTCTCTCCATTTGATTTGCATGATAATTAAAATTCATTCTTTTGCTTTTATGTTTCAAGTATCATATGAGGAGATACCAAGAGTCTAAGTTAGGCTCTCTCTCCAATGATTTATATAGTAATTGAAATTCATTCTTTTGCGCTTTTATTTCATTTCTTCTGCTTATGAATGAATCTTAGTTTAGTTTGGATTAGTGCATGAGAGGACAATCAAGAGACTAAGTTAGTCTCTCTCTCTACTTGAATCTGAGCAACAATTAAAGTTCATTCTCTTGTCTTTATTTCAAGTTTTTAGTTTTATATGGTTTCTCTATGATACTGTAGGGAAGGACAACCAGGACCTCCTTAGTTAGGAACCTCTTCCCTTGCATATTGTATTGAATCATAAATAATTTAGTTAGACATAGGTTAGTTGCCTACTCCTGCATATATTGTGCTGGCATCATCACAAGCTTACGAGTTTCCCTGGTCGATAATTTATGCAGCAATTTAAGTCCAATAAATTGCCCAACATATTCCTTGAGAAGTCATCTATAAATGATACATATTACACAGACTTACCTAGTGATGGAACCTTCACAGGTCCAAACACATCACTGTGCACAAGCTCTAATATCTGTTTCGCCCTCTTACTACCAGAGGAAACTCACCCGATTCTGCTTCCCATATACACAACTTTCACAAAAGTAAAAATACAGAGAGCTATTACTCATACCTTCTACCATACCTTTACCATGAAGTATTTGAAGGCCCTTCTCTCCAATATGTCCAAGCCTTTGATGCCACAACCTGGTCTCCTCTCCAGAGACCACTAGATTTTCTACTCCACTTTTAGGAACCTGAGAACTATTGCACCCATCAATAACAGTGCTACCTTGCAGCTTGTATGGAGTTCCAATCCGAACTCCCCGCATCAATACTAGTGCTCCCCGAACCATCTTGCAGGTATTCTTCTTGAAAACTGTTTTTACACCTACATCATCTAGCTTGCTTACATAAATTAGATTTCTGGCCAATGCAGGAATATGTAGAACACCCAGAAGTGTTCTAAATCTTCCACCTTGCAACTTCAACTTTACCTTTCCGCGACTAACGATTTTAGCCTTCCTGTCATCCCCCAAGAAGACATCACCACCATCATATTTCTCATACTCGCAGAACCACTCTCTATGGGGAGTGAAGTGAAAGGATGCACTTGAGTCAATCAATCATGCCTCATGATCTACATGTGTACTTAAAGAAGCCAAGTACACATCCCCACATTCATCTTAGATGGTTTTCACCTCTGCAAAAGGAGCCTCATCAGATCCCTTTCCTCTTTCAGGAGCTTTAGATTTACAGTCCCTTTTGAAGTGGCCTTCCTTTCCGCCTTTCCAGCACACCACCTTTACAAGTTTTCCTGGAGATTTAGATCTCCCTATAGATTTAGATCTCCCACTCGATGACTTATTTTTGTTTCTGTTCTAGGACCGTCCTCGTATAGACAAGGCATCACTATTCCGGCTCTCCATATTTTTCCATCTGATCTCCTCCATCCATAAGGCTGAGACTATTTCATCAAACTGCAAGGCAGTTGCACTGCTACCTATTGCAATAACCAGACTATCGCACGAATCTGGCAAAGAACACAACAAACTGATGCACTTATCTTCATTTGAAATTTTAATATCAACAAATGCTAACTGAATTACCACAATATTAAATGCATTCAGATGCTCTGTCACCAAGTCTCCATCTTTCATCCTCAGGTTATACAAATTTTTTTGCAGGAACAGTTTATCCACTAGAGACTTAGATTGGTACAAAGTCCCTAACTTGTCCCACAAAGCCTTCGCTGTAGCTTCCCCTGATACATTCAACGATACTGAATCTAAGACACACAATCGTATTGTTCTCTTTGCCTTCCGATCCAACTTCTTCCATTCTTCATGGGACACTACCGTTGGTTTAGTACCTGGATCTACTATGATCCACTAATCTTTATCCACCAACAGATCCTCTATCTTGAGTTTCCGCAACTCAAAACTCTGTCCATTAAATTTCTCGATCTCTATCTTTCCACTGCTCGCCATCTTCTTTCACCACCAGAATCGATCTCGCAGATCTCCCATTGAACAGGGTCTACCATAGGCCTGAGCGAAACCCCTCAGCAACAAAGGCATCCCCTTGAAGCCAAAACTGCTCTGATACGAAATGTAGGGTTTAACCCTGTACAGAAATTACCTGCATACGAATTCTAAAACATAGAAAATAAACAATGCGAAAGCATAACACATAAAACGCATATACACAGAGATTTCCCCTGGATCCAAAAACTGGGACTACTAGCTTGATTTTTCATTATGTTCCTTTCAATCTTACAATACATATATATACATGCCGAAGCATCCAATACCATGGACCGAAAACCATCATGTCCAATACCATGGACCGAAAAACCATTGCGTCCAATACCATGGACCGAAAACCATCGCGTCCAAAAAACATGTGCAAAAATCATGCAAAAAACCATGGGTGGGTCCGCCCAACCTAACATAGGGTCCAAAACAAAAATTTTCCGAGGCGCTGCCCCGGACACCATAAAGTGGGGTTACGGGTGCCCTTCAAACCCCCTGTTAAATACGTGGAAAGAATATAACACAACCCAACACTTAACATATTGAATGAGGTTGATTATCTTCTATCCCACCCTTCCCCTAATGGATTCCCTTAGACTTGGCCTTTATGCATGATTACCTCCACTGGGGAATGAACCATAAAGACAGGTTTTCAAACCATTTGGTCAATGGCCTATAAGGCTATGCAATTTAATGCGTGCTCTGTGATGTTTAGTAGAAGTCACATTATATAATTGTAGCAATACTACTACACCTACGTGATAATCGATAATGGTATGAACCATAGTCTAACTTATGAAAAAGTTCATATAATCCACCCTTATACTACCTACAAACATATTTAATAATTTTGACACAAAAATTTGACCCAATTGATATTAAAATCTTGCTAAGAGTTGAAAGTCACAAATGTAAATATTGAATTATCACTTTTCCTAATATTATATGAGGATAGGCAGGGGTCCCCTTAGAAGGTTTTTCAATTCTATCTAGAAGCACATACATATTGTTGTCTCGCCAAATAAGAATGGCATGGGATATAATTTGATACACATGTTCAACTTGTAAAGCTTTTGTGCTTGTATGGTATGATAATAAAGGCATGAATCTTGCTTTTAAATGCAATGCAATTTATGCGTAAGGAAATAAGAAAGCATTGGGTTTCAAGTGAAATAGACCCAAAATGGTGTTGACTTATAAAATTTGTTTTGAGAGGCACATTATAAGGATGGTGTTATAAGCAAAGGCCCTACAAACGATAATTAGTGTAGTATGATACAAAGGTTGTTGTAGTAACATAGGTTAAAGATCTTAAAACTATGTCGTGGAATAATATAACATTATGGTGAAACATGCATTAGGGGAATTTTGAGGTAAAAAATGGGCTTCAAAAAAAAAACGTACTAATAAGATTAACTTTAAAAGAACCAATTTGATTTAAGATGATGTTGTCATCCCCAAGGGAAAATATTTTGGAGGGGAAAGAATAAAACTACTTTTCTAATTATATTTTTGGCTTATCTCCTTATATATATATATATATATATATATATATATATATATATATTGTAAGCTTCATCAGTAGATTTCCATTAATGATAAAAGGTATTACATTGATAGCTCTTCGTATTTCAAAAACCCACCCTGGGAGATCAGTTTTTCAAGCAGGGGTGACCAAAAAGACATCATTACTACCAATGATTCCAAAATTACAATGTTTTGACTACCCTGAGGCTTTGACAAAATTAAGGAAGACAATATTGAGATGATGTATTGTGAAAACATAGAGACTCTTCATATACCAACTAACCGACTACCTTCAAGTTGCATCCATTTTACTATGAAAAGACCCAGACAAAATCAAGTTGTGTTCCCAAGCGGCATGCCGACACCCCACTGTAAAGACTAGTACTGAAAGCAATTAATACCCAGTTGCAGAGACAATTGTGATAGCCATGGTGGACCATTAGTCTGAAATGATGATCAAAGAGAGGGGAGAGGAGTTTTCCTAAGGAGAATTCTGAGTAGGAATGTTAATAACTATCGATACTTCATGCTACTCATTAGACTCAGTACTCGAGTCAGATACCACAAACCACTCCACCCTTGTTAGCCTGGACACTGTTATGAAACCAGCTCAAGAAAAGGATAGAAAATATAGATCAACGCCTTAGAATTCAGCCTCTTCGGGGGGGAAACCTCCTTTACATTACATAAATGAACAATTCTCGGATGATTCAAATGAGAAAACCTCATTTCTATAAATAGGAGTCTAAGGAGTCACAATATAACCCAGCCGACCTAACAATAATAATATAAAGCCACAAAAATAACAATAGAGGGATTCTATGGGGCACAATAATAACAATATGGGGACAATAGGGGCACAACAATATTAATAAGAGGTACAACTACAATAGTAATGGGGTAATCACTAGTATTATAGGGACCCAACATGCCCCTGTCCTTCAAAAAAGTGTTGTACTCAATGCTTGAGTAGTTCTGGATGCTTCTGTATAAAATTCTCATCCTCCCATGTGGAATCTTCAGTGGATAAGTTCTTCCACTTGATAAGATATTTCGAAATTGATCGATTTCGTAGCTGTTGAGTTCCTGTTTTTGTGACTGCTTCTGGTTCCAATATAATTTTTCCTTCCTCGTCAAGTTCTGGTAATATTGTTTGAACCGGGAGCTTGTCGCCTATAACCTTATTTAAACATGAAACATGGAAAACTGGGTGCAATCGAGAAGCTGCAGGAAGCTCCAATTTGTATGCCATAGTACCAATCTTTTGCAACACCTTGTACAGACCATAATACTTTGGTGATAATTTATTATCCTTCTTAGCTTGCTTGAGGGACATTTGCTTATATGGTTGTAGCTGTAGGAATACCCAATCACCTACATCAAAACTTCTTTCGCTGCGATGTTGATCTGCCTATTATTTCATTCTATTATGTGCCAACATGAGGTTATCCTTTAAGAGTAGGAGGATTTGTTGTTGATGTTCGATGTGATGTTCCACTGCTTGAACCTTAGAATTTTCTCTTAAATATGATGTGACGGATGGTGGCTGATATCCATAAAGTGCCATAAATGGGGTCATTTTTGTTGCTGTATGGAAGGAAGTGTTATACCACCATTCAACCAGAGGCAACCATTTGACCCATTGTGTCTGTTTATCAGATACAAAGCAACGAAGATATCCTTCCAAACATTTGTTGACTATCTCAGTTTTCCCATCAGATTGAGGATGATAAGATGAGATATGAGCTAACTGAGTACCAAGACAAGAAAATAATTCTGTCCAAAAATTTCCAGTGAAATTGGGATCTCTATCACTTACAATAATCTTTGGGTTTCCATGTAGCTTTTGAACTGTTTCCATAAATGCAGAAGAAATTGTACTGGCTTTAAATGGATGTGATAATGCACAAAAGTGTGCATACTTGGTAAGTCTGTCAACTACCACCATGATGACACTCTTTCCCTTAGACTTGGGTAAACCTGTGATAAAATCCATTGAAACCTCCTCCCAAATTTGGATTGGAATGGATAAAGGTTGTAATAGACCCGGTGTCTTAATTGTTTCAACTTTATTTTGTTGGCAAACCAAACATTCCGCCACAAACTTTTGAATATTTGATTTAAGGCCATCCCAACAAAATTCCTTCCTAACCCTGTGGTAAGTTTTTAAAAATCCTGAGTGCCCTTCTAAGGGAGAAGTGTGCAATTCCATAAGAATCTTTTGTTTTAGCTAGGAATTCTTACAGAGGTATAAGCGATCTTTGTACCATAACGAATCATTTTGCCAGCTAAATGTATCAGATGTACTGGAATCTTGTTGTAACTTTCGAATAAGTGCCCACACTTCTTCGTCATTCTTCCATTCCTCCCTTGCTTCGTTTATCCAATCTGTTTGGATAATAGAAATGGCGCACAAGAATGCTTCCACATCCTCATCCTTTCTTGAGAGTGCATCTGCCACCACATTTTGCTTCCCTTTTTTGTAGATGATTTCAAAGTCATAAACCAACATCTTTGTGACCCACCTTTGTTTCTCTTCAGAGGATAATCTTTGTTCTAAAAAGTATTTAAGGCTATCATGATCCGTTTTTACCTTGAAGTGTCTTCCCATTAGGTAGGGTCACCATTTCTTAAGTGCATGGAGTATTGCCAACTTTTCCTTCTCATAAATAGCTTTGTGTAAAAACTTTCCCTTGATTGGACGACTTTCAAAAGCAATGGGTCTTTCATCTTGCATTAAGACAACACCAATTCCATTTCCTGAAGCATCCCATTCCATAAAAAAGGTTTTTGTGAAGTCCAATGTAGCTAAGACTGGTGCTTGGCACATTGCCTCTTTAAGATGTTCGAAGGCCTTTGTTGCTGCTGGAGTCCATGAAAATGCATCTTTCTTCAATAATGTTGTTAGAGGTGCTGCTATTCTCCCATAATTCTTAACAAACTTGCGATAATACCCTGTCAACCTGAGAAATCCTCGCAGATGCTTTATGGATGTGGGGATTTTCGATTCCTTAATGGCTTTAATTTGCTAGGGTCTACCTTAACTCCTTCATGAGATACAATATGACCCATATATTCCACCTCTTGTACTCCAAAGAAACATTTGGATATTTTTGCATATAATTGTTTCTCCTCCAATAGTTGTAGCACCCTGTCAACATGTTCAACATGATCCTTCCAAGACTTGCTGTAGATTAGTATATCATCAAAAAATACTAACACATATTTTCTAAGGAATGGTTTGAAAATGGAATTCATCAAACCTTGAAATGTTGAAGGTGCATTGGTAAGGCCAAAAGGCATGACCAAAAATGCATAAATGACCCTCATGAATTCTCTACAGCTAGAACTCCTCAGCAAAATGGAGTTGTTGAAAGAATGAACAGAACAATCCAACAAATGGCTCGTGCTATGCTTGATGAATCAGGAACTCCCGCAACTTTCTGGGGTGAAGCTGCACATGCTGCGGTTATTATTCTCAACAAGACAAATGTTCGGGTAAACAGCACTCAAACTCCTCATGAGCTCTGGAGTGGTAAAACTCCTTCAGTAAAGCATTTCAAAATCTTTGGGAGCAAATGCTATATCAAGAATACTGAGGAGCAGCTTGGCAAACTTGATCCTAGAGCAGATGAAGGCATTCTTCTTGGCTATTCTCCACATAGCAAAGCATACAAATGCTACAATAAAAGACTTGGCAGAATTGTTGACAGCATTGATGTAGTGGTTGATGAGAAGGGATACATTCCTAGGCAAATACATCGTGAAGACATCGAAGAAGATGAAAGCTACCCTCAAAGACAGAATGATGAAGAAGAAGAACCTCAAGAAGAATCTCAAGAAGAACCTCACGAAGACGCAGAAGAACGAACAAGAATAGAAGAAAAGACTCCATCCAGATATGTTCAGAAGAACCATCCAGAATCTCAGATCATGGGACAGAAAGAAGCAGGTATACAAACTAGAAGAACAGTTGCAGAAGCTTCAAGCTATTTGGCATTACTCTCCTCTACTGAACCACAAAATGTGAAAGAGGCATGCAAAGATGAATGCTGGGTGAAAGCAATGGATGAAGAACTTGAGCAAATCGAAAAGAACAACACTTGGGAGCTGGTTCCTAGACCAAAGGATAAGAATGTTATCGGAACAAAATGGGTCTTCAAAAATAAATTGAATGAAAATGGAGAAGTAATTAGAAACAAAGCCAGACTTGTTTGTAAAGGGTATGCACAGCAAGAAGGAATAGACTTTGAAGAAACTTTTGCTCCTGTTGCAAGACTTGAGGCCATCCGAATGTTCCTTGCTCTCTCAAGTTTTCAGAACTTCAAAGTATTTCAAATGGACGTAAAATCAGCCTTTCTGAATGGAGACTTGGAAGAAGAAGTGTACATTGAACAGCCAGATGGGTTCATTCTTGGAAATGATCCAAATCTTGTATGCCGATTGAAAAAGGCTCTCTATGGTCTCAAACAAGCCCCAAGGGCTTGGTACTACCGGTTGGACAAATATCTTCATCAACAAGGTTTTTCAAAAGGTTCAGCAGATAGCAATCTATATATAAAAGTTGAAAATGACAAATTGCTAATACTTGTTGTGTATGTAGATGACATTTTTGGCAGCAATGAAGAAGCTATGAGTCAAAGCTTTGCCTCAGTCATGCAGAAAGAATTTGAAATGTCCTTGCTAGGAGAACTGACATACTTCCTTGGTTTGCAAATCCAACAAAAGGAAGGAGGAATCCTTTTATCTCAAACCAAGTATCTCAAGCAGATTTTGAAGAAATATGGCATGGAAGATGCAAAACCAGTATGTACGCCCATGGTCACAGGATGTAGTCTCAGTGCAAATGATGAATCTGCAGCAGTACATCAACCAACCTACAGATCTATGATTGGAAGTTTACTATATTTGACAGGTACCCGACCGGACATCATGCATGCAGTTGGAATAGTTGGTAGATTTCAGGCAAATCCGAAGGAGACTCATCTTCAGGCAGTGAAGAGAATTTTCAAATATCTTCAAGGGACTCAAAATTATGGCTTATGGTATCCTAGAGATACAGATCTCACTCTTCATGCTTATACAGATGCAGATTGGGCCGGAAGCGTGGATGACAGGAAAAGCACAAGTGGTGGTGCGTTCTTTATGGGTTCCAGACTGGTATCTTGGTTCAGCAAGAAACAGAGTTCAATTGCCTTGTCTACAGCTGAAGCGGAATATGTTGCTGCTGCATCTTGTTGCACCCAACTTCTTTGGATGATGCAGACTTTGCAGGATTATCAAATCACTTGTACACCTCCAATCCCTATCTTATGTGACAACACAAGTGCAATCAGCATCTCAAAGAATCCAGTTATGCATTCAAAAACCAAGCACATACCAATCAAGTACCATTTTCTCCGGGAACAAGTACTTGAACAGAAGGTCAAGTTGGAGTATGTTCCTTCTAAGGAACAAGTTGCTGATATTTTCACCAAACCATTGCCCAGGGACACGTTTGAATACCTCAGGCAAAAGCTGGGGGTTGTTGATGCATCATCTTGTTGAACCTCTTCTTATTGGTGGTACAGGCTCAGGGGGAGCACATAATGCATTGTTGGCATTATGAAGAAGGAGATCTTGGAAATAGCTGCAATATGTCTCTATCTCTTTCATGGTGGATTTCTGGTTATTTGCAGATCTGAAGGAGCATGAGCGTAGGGGGAGCATACCCTTTGCCCTTGATGTCAAAGGGGGAGAATGAAGCTGAAGATCATGAGGTTGCCATCAAGTCCAAAGGGGGAGATTGTTGGCATTATGATTCAGGTGTTGTCCTTGATGGCAACCCATTCAGGTGATAGATCACTATTCTTGATTATCAGCTCTCTATTTTTAAGAAGGACGCAGGCAATCTGTTCAGAAAGTGCGTCCCCGCAGGTATACCATGCAGAACCCGCGTCCAGGGACGCAGGCCAGCCGTTCAGGGGGTGCGTCCACCCAGTGCACACATTTCAAGACAGAGAAAAGCACGTGGGGGTTTCTTGTGTGGTTTCTAGCCGACGGTTTTGTGTTTCTATGGTGTCGGCTCGTGGTATTGTTCCATGTTTTGGGGAGGAGCTTGCCTATATAAAGCAAAGGTTTTCATTTGGATTAATCATGTTTTTGGTTGAACATCTTATGAGGGTAAGATCTGGTCTAGATCTAAACAAGGCGAATCTGATGGACCGAGATCTCTTCGGCTCTTGCTCAGATCTGTAGATCTGACTGTCTGGGTTACTTCTAAAGTCTTGAAATCATCTTTGCCCAGAGGGACGCAGGTGCAGTAAGGGTTCAGGTGCGTCCGGGACGCAGGAGCGAAGCGTTTCAGGTGCGCCGGACGCAGGTGCAGGAAGGGTTCTGGTGCGCCGGGACGCAGGCAGTTCAATAGACTCAGTGCGAGGGACGCAGGCTAGCAGTTGAGCAGAGTGCGTCCGGGACGCAGGCTAGCAGTTGAGCAGGGTGCGTCCAGGGACTCAGGTCAGCAGTTGAGCAGGGTGAGTCCAGGGACTCAGGCTAGCAGTTGAACAGGGTGAGTCCGGACTCAGGCTGGCAGTTGAGCAGGGTGCTTCCTTCTCTTAAAATCCTTGTTTATCATTGTTGTGTTCTGGGTTTTGGTCCTATTATTGTTGATCTCGTTACTACAGTTGATTGGGTGATTCTCTTACACTTGATGATCAATTAATGCTTATGGATCCAGTTTGAAAATTTATGAAAAGTGGTCCTTGTATGAAAAGAAGTAGGGGGTTGTAGCTCCCTTCCAGGAGAGACTGGAAAACGAGAGAGAGTTGTAGCTCTCTGCAGGTTGCAGCCTGCGTACTGGTAAAGGACTGCACCAGTACAAAATCATTGTAAAAGAATTTCTAAATTGAAAGAAGATAGAGACATATTGCAGCAGGTGGTTTTCTCCCACATTGGGTTTCCACCTTACATCTTGTGTTCTTTGGTGTGACTGTCTATTTTCTTTGTTCATGCTCATTATTTTATGGTACTGATATGCAAGAATAATTCAAAAGATCAAATAAGGAAGATTTGTTAAATTGCTAGATAATACTGATTCACCCCCCCTCTCAGTATTATTTCCAACACTAGGGACAACAACACTTCCATTTTTATAGTTGTGAGTGGTATGCTTCCTGGATGCCATAATTTTGCTTTCCATTTTTCTTGCTAATCTGAATGCCTTCTCTAATGAATTAGGTTCCGAAAGGCGAACATCATGTTGGATATTATCCTTTAAAGTCCCTATGAACACATCAATCCTATGCTTCCTCTGGAATATTTTTTACCCTTATGTTCAATTTTTGGAACTCCTCAATGTGCTCCATTATTGAACCCTTTTGTTTGAGACTTATCGATTGGCTAAAAAAAGTGTTGCTTCTTGTATCCTCATAATGTGCTGTCAATTCTTCCATAAAAATTGCCCAAGTGATAATTTTTTTACAAGAGAAAAGCCATTGATACCATACAAACTGATTTGGTTCCAAATATAAAGTTGCAATACGCACCTTTTGTGTGTTTTGCACATTATTGAGATCAAAAAATTGCTCCATCTATAATATCCATGTTGCGGGATCCTTGCCATCAAACTTCCTCATATCAATTTTTGGAATATGGTGGGTCTTCAATCCCACATTAGAGTCTATGAAATCATGATTAACATTTCTTTTGTTAGCATCATGAGTTTCCTTTACTACCTTTTCACCATTAGTAAGTATTTCTTGTAGAAAATTTGTCAAATTTGTCTTCAAATCTGCCATGTCTCTCTTCAAATCTGTCTTCAAATCATCAATCTTAGCTTCCACGCCCTTTATCTTAGATTCCACGCCATTTATCTTAGCTTCTATTAGCTTTTGTGAGAGTGAAATTTGTTGCACTTGGTCTTGTAATTTTGATATATCATGTAGCATTTCTTCCTCTTCTTCATGAGTCATGCTAGAGCTTTCAAGTTGCTTACTAGGTGTTTGTATTTTATTTCCTTGGAGCATCAGTTAATGATAAAAATTCTCTACTATGCCCTTTTAACTCCTTCAAAATAATTTTTCAAACCAAGCTTAAGCAAAAATTTAAAAAAATCTACACACCTTTTTTCACTTTGTAGGAGCTCGATATTTCCTCTGACGTCTCTCTGTAATTTCGGATCATCCAGTTCTGAAATTTCAACCTGTAGTAGCCCTCTATGTCATCTTTCCAATGCCACTAGTCTGATCCCAATTGGATTCTCCAAGGAAGAGTTATGTCAAGTCTCCTACAGTGACCTAATTATAGACTAGTTCAGTAGAGCGAACTTGTATGACGTGCCACGTGTCCCTGTTTTGACCTCTGGCTCTGAAAAAGATATACAAGAAACTAAAGTCCATACTCTTTCTATACCTTCTTACTAAATTTCAATCCGATGCTCAGAGAGAAAGTTATGACAATGTTCCCCAGGTCACCTATTTGGAATGTAATTCAGGAGTCTCCAAAAAGACCAACTTCCTCAGATCATATCTCCACAAATATAGCGCGAAAAGATCTGAAATTCGGCTTCGAGATTCAGTGCGATGTCTTCTCAAATGGGGTTTTTTTTTAGATTCTGAAACGTTGTAGGAAAAATGTTATAGAGAAAATTCCACGATGACTTGTTTGGAGCAGTGAAACCCTAAAATCCAAAGCTCTGATACCAAATGTTATGAAACCAACACAAGAAAAAGATAGAAAAGATAGATCAACGACTTAGAATTCAACCTTTTCGAGGGGAAACCTCATTTACATTATATAAATGAACAATTCTCGGATGATTCAAATGACAAAACCTCCTTTCTATATAGGAGTCTAAGGAGTCACAATATAACCCAACCGACCTAACAATAATAATATAAAGCCACAAAAATAACAATAGAGGGTTTCTATGGGGCACAGTAATAAAAATATGGGGACAGTAGTGACACAAAAATATTAATAAGGGGTACAACTACAATAGTAATGGGGTAATCACTAGTATTATAGGGACCCAACAGACACAATGTCACCCATATTGTAACATATATCCCAAAGAATTCTCTTGATTTCCTCCTAACCTACAAACAATTGTAATTGTCAACCTGTTTATCATGAATAACCACATGGAGAAATGTCTCCAACTAGTGATTAAGAGAAAGGGAATGAAGGAAGTGAAGCCTCTCCTTCCAAAATTTCCCTAGATCAAGAACCCATTTGAGGTTATTTCCTCCAATCTCAGAATCAGAAAAATATATGTGATCCCCAAATTCCTTTGCCTCTAGATGGATAATTTCATTCCTCGCTTCTGGAGGAGTTGAGTCAAAGTGGTTTTCCATTGATTACCATCCAAACAAACACCGATGATAAGAAGAATATGAACCAGGTGCACCCCCATAGCGACTGGGCAATATTTTTTGAGGGGTCATGATTAAATAGGAATTAGGCTAGTGGGAAAAAAGACTAAGATCAAAGGCAGACGATTGGGGATACGTAGTGCTAAGAGAGAAGATAAACTATGAGTAACGAGAACATCATCCACTATGTGAAGAGAGGAGAGTGAATTATGTGGAGGAGAGAGGTATAGAGAGATGTTGCGAAAACTGAATGAAAACACCAACCCTAATTCTCAGTAAATCGAAATTTGCTAGGGACAAAATATACCTTTATAGGTTTAATCAAATGCCAAGTATAGATACCATTTGAATGTAAAATTAAATTCCACATCTAAGAAGCACTCACTATGCATACTTTTGAGTAGACTCACCTAAAAAAAATGAGAATACATGAAAAACGACATGTTGACCACGTGTTTTTAATGTATTTCCAATTTTTTTCCAATGTGTCCTAATCAGAAGTATGAAGAGTGGGTAGTCATTGGATGTGGAATTTAACGGGTGCCTACATTTTACATTTCAGTAAACCTATAAGGAAATAAGTAGAAAATACAATATAAAAAAAGTAGTTTCATTTTTTTCTTTAAAAAATCATAATTCTTATTTTATTATTTTAATTATTAGTTGATTATTTTCCTTAGGAGGTCATTTTTGACCTCAAAATTCCTCTAATATAACCATATGTTACAAACTAGCATGACATAATAATATGGTATGTTGTTTATGATATAATATAATGTGATGTAGTTGCATTGGTGTCACAATGTATAATGTTGTGAAAGGTTTTGTGTGAATATAAGAAATGTGGTGTGATAGTATAATGGATTTGTCACAGGACTAAAGGTCTCGAGGTTTGATGGTTGTCATACTGCATTTATTGGATTATTTTTGGCATTACAAAGCAAATTTAGTATGGAATTATTCCATGCATGGAAAATTTTGGTTTTGATAAATTTGTTATGGTTGTGGCTTGTCAATTTGTGGGCATTCCAAACTCATAATGGAGTTTGTAGGTCCCCTAGTTCTCATTATTGGTTTTTGATGTGGAATTTAGTGGATACAAATAGCTTGCTAACTAATTTATAGGAAAATTTAAGGAGTCGAGCTAAATAGAAATTATTAATGCTCAACAGGAAGGATTTTTCGAAGTCCAAAATCAAGGTATGTAAGTTATATTTATTGATTATGGGTATGGAAGATAGTATGCTAGATTTTCATTCATTTCCTAGTTTAAAATGGCTATGAAACTTTCAGTTTTTCTCTTCTATCCCTATTTTATGTTATCTTACTTTGTCATCGAATGTATTGAATGAAAATAACATGTAGAAATTGCAAGAAATTTTCTATGGCTAATGAAATCGAACTGAAATCAAGAGATAGAAATTTCTTCTATAACAACCCTGGTGAAAATTCCATGTAATACAAGTTAAAACAATAACCACGATTAATGGGACACTTATTCCAAGCTGATTGTTGGGCAAGACATCCTAGTGTGGGGTGTTCATTTGATTGTTTATGGCTAAGGAAATTGGAAAATGCAATGGCTAAAGCTTTGGAAAGGCAAAATGACATTTTTGGTACATTTATTTATGAAAATAATTGAAATTAGGAGAAAAGGAAGGTGAAAGGTCATAGGTTGCATGTGAGGAGGAAAATTAAAGAAAATAATGGAAAATGAAGAAAATAGAGGCCTCATTCATAAAAGGCTTTTGAGGATCAGTTGGTAACCTTTTTTCAGTTGAGTTTTGGAGCTCTCCCATTATTCTCTCTCTCTCTCTCTCTCTCTCTCTCAGCACTTTGGAGCACTTTGGCATTGGAGAAATAAAGGGAAAGAAGGCAAGAGGAAGTAAAGATCAAGCATGGAAAGGCGGATCAAGCAACTACAACAGGCTTCATTGCAGGTATTGACTTGCATGTGTATTTTCCTTGCTAGATTTGGCATGCATGGTATTTCATGTGGTTCTTTTATATCATGGCATGGGTTTTTCCAGGTGTAACAATGTTTTCAGTCTAGCCTTGCCATTTCCGGATAGTCATGGTGTGATGGGGTTCTCATGTTTTGGTTGAGTTGGATTACCGAATGGATTCATAGCGGAGTGGGGTGGATATCTGAATGATAGAGCACATGGCCTAGTGGTCACTGAACCAGGCTATGGATCATGGTAAAGCCACTGGGCTAGTGACCCCTAAGCGAGACTGTGGGTTATAGTAAAGCCAGGATTGTGTTGCCTCGGTGGGCCTAGGAATCATTGCCGGTGAATGACAAGATACATGGTAAAGCCGAGAGGTGGTTTTCTCTACGTTGTGCCTAGTAATTCCGAGTTTGGGATATGTGGTAAAGCCTGGAGAGTGGGTCTTGGTTTAGGGCCTAGTGATCCAGGTTGGGATTGCGGTAAAGCCTGAGAGACTAGGAGACAGGAAAATTCCTCACCATGTAGGTGGAGAAATTCGATGGCATCCATGCTTGTTTATCCTAGTGATCAGGTGGGGATCACGATAAAGCCTGTTATGATGTGTTCATTATGTTGGCCTAGTGATCCAGGATAGATTACGATAAAGCCCAGTTTCTATTGATGAGGGTGAGGTGGTATAGCCTTGGTATGCCCTGGTTGGTTCTTTTGGTTTAAGTCCCACATTCATGCTTGGAATATGGCGCGGGGATGAATGGCTGAAGAGAGATTTGGCTTAGCCATTCTATGGTTGGGTGGAACGTGGTAGTCCCATCTCCGTTGGTTTATTTCATTCATTAATGAGAAATTCATTACCTTGATTTTCATGTGTAAATGTACTTATGTATATGTGCATTTTATGGCTAATATGTTTATGATATTTATGTTGGTTATATATATATATATATATATATATATATATATATATATATATATATATATATATATATATATATATATATATAGATGTGTGTGTGTGTGTGTTTTATGAAAACAACTATGCATGGCTCTCAACGTGTTTTTACTTGTGAATGAATGGATAATGTATTTATGGCCTAATAGTTGATATTGTAGCAAATGACATAAGGGAACAATGGTTCATAGCAATTCTTAGATAAGTATGATATCCCTACACTAAATTCTGTTGTTTACACCTGTAGGTTACATGTTGATGATATGTTTGACGAAATCCATGTCATTGCTATTAGGGGTCTGCTTAAGGTCTTGTTCAACTTATTTCTTTGGCATCATTGTTTCCTTGTACTTTTACTGATTTTAAGCTATCACTCCATTTTGAGCAGTGATGTGGGCTCCGGGCTTGAAAAAAGTGGCTTAAATTCCGGGGTCACTGGAACAGAACTGACAATTTTAGTCTCTAGTCATTGGTAGCCAAGCCTGTGAGAGTGAATTTGGGTTTTTGGACACTCTCTTTCCTATAGCATGGGAGTGACTGAGGCCTAAGATGTCCATAACATCAGTGGGACCCAGGGACAGGTTGTCTGAGTGGCTGACTTGTCTCCTGAGGATTCTGAAGCTGATGTTGGATGACTGTGTGTGATGTTTCTGTTGATTCTACTTCCTTAAGGTCACATAGGAGGTCGAATCCAATCATAGTAGCCTCTCGTCTCATGTTTACCTTGGTTGGCTAGTTACTTGGGTAGATGTGGGAGGAGGGTGTTACATCTTCTACTATTCTGCAGAAATGAAAACACACAATAGAAACACATGCAATAACATGCAACCATTAAAACACAAGGAACACAATGATTTTACAGGGGAACCCAACTGGGAAAAACCCCTTCGCTACTTTGCATTAAATCATATGAGAATATGGATCAATTATAATGTCTTGATTCAATCCTGAAGCACACCCTTCATTGCAATTATGATCTCCTACTCTGAACAACACTTGGCCAATTCAAGCCTCAACCTTCCTCCTATTTCCTTGTGCAATATTGGAGGAAATTAGCTCCTAAATAATATGGAAATTCCTTATTTCCTTTTGCAATTTCTATAGGAAATTACCACCTGCTCAATGTAAAAGTCTGTACACTCAACTAGTATACAATTGCTAATTATAATGTGCCTTTCCTCCACTCCGACTAGGAAATTCAAATTCCATGCATGAATGAGTATATTTTTAGTAAATTGATTAGTTAATTGAGAGATCAATGAGTTAACAATTGTTATAACTACTCAATTGAACTCCTATTGACTCCACTAAAGACTAGAGCTTAGTTAACTGAGTTGAACTAACAGTAACTCCACTAGTTTGCTAAATTTTAGCAATCAAACCATGCACAACTCTACTTCTAGCCTATAACTTGAATTTACTAACTTAATTAGGATACAAAGCCATGTCACTCCAACTAACTACAATCCAAGTCATCCTGCTAATGTGGAAAATCGAATTTCTCCATTTGACTAAGGCACAAGTCAAATGAATACTTTTCTTACTACATTTTAACACTCCCTCTTAGCAAGAAAAGGGTTTTGCATAACCCCAATCCTACTCCTCTGTAGGAATGTATTGTAACACAATTAACACTCCCTCTCACTATTGTTGTTTCTATTGCAACAACTACAACTGAGAAGCATCCAAAATATTGAATCAATTGTGTCTCTGAGCTGTAATTGTCTCCTGAGTCACTAACTACTACTAGCCTGGAATTGTCGCCCAAGATCTGACTACATCAACTGACATTGATCCTTCTATTACTGAATATTGTGGGCCCCTGTAGCAAGGGTAATGATCCATGAGAAGAGTATACTACAACTGTTGCTTCTCTCTTATGGACCCTGCCCAAATATTTGTAACTCTAGGACTAAGGCTCTACATTGCCCCACCTCACTCCTAGAGGTATAGCTTCATACATGGAAAAATCTACCTCTAGATTGTAGATATTTTTAACTCGAACACCAATTTGTTTTACTTTTCTAGTAGAAACATGCTTCAGATATTCCTTCCCTCTACTGAACACCACATCATATCCTTTGTCTTCAAGTACAACTATAGAAACTAGATTTTTCTTTAGACCAGGCACATACATTACATTCTTTAGGTGAAGATGAGATCTGACTCCCTCTTAAAGGTGATAGTGATAATCCATTTGGTACTATATCTCCCATCGTCTCCTATATTTATGGGTAATTGTATATCCTTCTCCTCTATGATGTCAAAGAACTCATTATTTCTTGTCATATGATATGAAGCACCAAAGTATAGATACCACTCACTTCCTCTTACTATGCTAGGCATGCAAGCAATGAGGGTGAAATCCAACTCAAATTTTGATGTGAGAGCATCTCCTCTTGCTGTTGTTGTGGGCTCCTTACTGGATTTCTTGTGTGGACACTTGTTTGCATAGTTTCCATACTCATAGCATTGAAAGCATTTAATTTTACTGAGGTATTTCTTCTTGCCATGGTTTTGCCTAGATTCTGCCTCGCCTTGGGCCTTCTTGCCTTTGGAATTATTTCCTTTCCCAACTAGAGCACAATATTCTTCCTCATCAAATATGGATGAGATTCCAACTCTAGTGTTTCTTCAAATATCCATCTGCACCAAGTCAGACCAAAGTCTCTTCTAATTTGGGAGCTTCTCTCATCCATTAACTTAATCCTAATAGCTATTCCAAGACATTGAAAGACCAAGGAGTGCTAGGATCACTAGTTCAGATGGTGGCACAGTCTCTCCAACTCCTTCAAGTTCATCTCCGACTTGAGTGAATCTAGATAGGTACTGAACAATGGTTTCATTTTTTCCATTTGAATGTTGCTGAGATTATCTTTCAATGCCAATTTCATGGCACCATTGTTGCTTTCAAACTGCTACTGAAGCAAGAAAATTGATAGCTTGGAGACTTGAATGTAAAAGTACACAAGAGGTATTAAATAATTTATTAATATATAAAATTGTATATGTGATGAATGTTACAATGAGGATCTGCATTTATATACCTAAGCAGGTGTCCTTTCATGAATGGGCATGTCTTTTAGACATGTCTTTTCACTTAACTCAATGACTATTTAACCTAATTAACATTTGATTATTTAATATTTATATTTATTTTATTTATTTAGTTGTTATGAATTATATTCATAACATAGCCCCTTCCTTCATAAGCTTTGTCCTCAAAGCTATATTGTTGGCAATTGCCTTTGCTGTTGTCGTCTCGGCATATGGAAGGTGGAAGGTCTCCATCAATGGTGGCTCGCTAGTAACCCTATTTTGAGTCCAAGGTTGTCTGCCCCCCCTTTTCTTTCTCCTTTTTTTTTTATTTTTTATTTAAGAATTTTTATTTTTATTTTTTAAATAAGTTTTTTATCTATATATATATATTTTCATATATATATATATATATATGTGTGTGTGTGTGTGTGTGTGTGTGTGTATATATATATATATATGTATATATATATGTATATCTGTCTATATATATATCTATCTATCTATCTATCTATATATAGATATATACATATATATATATATAGATATATATATATATCTATATATATATATATATATATATATATATATATATATATATATATATATATATATATATATATATATATATATATATATATATTATAAAGTTATAATATATATTTATTATCATATAACTTAATGTGTATATTACTTATAAGTATTTTCGCTTTACTACATTACCTAATCTACAACACCGAATCGACAACAGTCATGATGCTTCGCTGATCATTTGACACATTTGTGATAGCGTGGACTGAGGACAGCGATGAACGGTCAGACGGGTAGCGACAAGGGACAGGGAGTGTTGATGTGGACGGCGTGGTTCAAATTTTGAATGGAGAGAAATGGTGTAGTGACAGGGATGTGTGTTTGGTAGAGGAACTGTACAGTGCATGGGCAAAGGAGATAGACCGCATAATGACATAGCGTGTAGGCTAATTTGCTAATGAGGACAGGCAGTGTCGAGGTCGAAGGAGGATGAGCTACGTTGTGGTGGTAACGGACAGACCGACGACTGCAGATTGATCTGACGCGATGTCGCCACCATAAAGCCCATGTGAAAACATTTCAGTATGTTAGAAGATAAGGCGTCTATTACTCCAACATGACTTGAAATTACGTGCTCAGTGTACCCATCCCTGTTTTGTTGGGAAGCGTAGAGTAAGTTTACTAAACCCACCTCAAAGTCTACATCCTTAATATCAATGCATACTCTGTCAATGACATCAAGTACTCGCTCGTCCCAGACACACACCAAGAAAGAGGGGTTTTTAACGTAGATGTGGTACGCTTTAGCCAAGATGCCCACAGAGAGTTTAACCCATTCCTTCGCATTATCAGGTGAGATAGGGCAACCTTCTACGAGCTCGACCATCAATAAAGAGCCCTATATCGAACTTATGAGCTCGATTTCGTCTTCAAGGACTGATTTCAATTCACGGAGATTATCCAGCAAGTCTGAATCTTCAAGTGTCTCATTTAGCTCTTGAGTTAATAAGGAAGTGATTGCGCTCCTGAGATCCTCGTTTGTTGAGATATAGCCAAAGGTTGGCCAGCGTTTGTATTTGTTAATCCATGTGGACATTTGTGATTTAAGATGGAGATTGGGCATCAACAGCTCGTCCGGGCCTTCGAGAGGAAAGGTGTTGGTATTCATTCTGCGAGTGCGGAGGGCCTGAAGATCACATGTTTCTTGCGATGAGGGGGCGATGACAGGTTATCTCATGAATGCTCCGTTGATGGGGCAAAAAAGGTGCCTAGGCACTCTTTACTCATGTTGCCGAGGAGGCCGAGGCATTTCTCTCTCTTCGTTTTGATGATAGTGATGTCTTGAGTGTTGATGATGGTGATGCCTTGGGTGTGTATTTGTATTTGATGATGGTGATAACCAAGAGTTCCCATCGATATCTAAGTAATCACTTTGATTCTTAATAATAGTTGCCTGTGATTTTTCAATGCGGTCGTATCATGGAATTTTATTCTTCAAAACATTTGCTTCTTCTAATTCTGATATCTGTTCATATTCTTGTTTCCCAAGATAGTCCTCATCCACATCATCTTCATCTGTATCATTTTCATTGCCATTAAGATCAACATTTTGATCAAATTCTTCTTCTTTTTCTTCTTCCACATTTTCCTCTCGACATGCTTTAATTTCTACAATTGATTTTTTCAAATGCTGAAATGCTTCTTGAATTTCACTAAAATGTTCGATGCATTCAGGACGTCAGCGTAATGGCACATTGTGTGACGAACAACGTTCAAAGACTCACATGATTATATCGTGTGCCATGGATCTGATACCAATGAAGCATAAAAACTGCTACAGAAGCAAGAAAACTGATAGCTTGGAGGCTTGAATGTAAAAATACACAAGAGGTATTTAATAATTTATTAATATATAAAATTGTATATGTGATGAATGTTACAATGAGGACCCGCATTTATATACCTAAGTAGGTGTCCTTTCGTGAATGGGCATGTATTTTAGACATGCCTTTTCACTTAACTTAATGACTATTTGACCTAATTAACATTTGATTATTTAATATTTATATTTATTTTATTTATTTAGTTGTTATGAATTATATTCATAACAATTTTCCACATTGTATAAGAATTCTGCTTTCCATGCAAACTCACAACCACATCGTATTTGACTCCCTCCAAGATAATTATCTTCGCTTTTGTTGTGTCTTTCTTCCACCAAGCCAATTGTTGTGCATTTGATGTTGTTGGTTTTGGAATATCAGTTTTTGTGCACTCTAATACTCCATTGTCAACCAACGCAACTTCCATTCCGTCTTCCAAGCTATGAAATTGGAAGTGGCCTCCAATGCATACTAAAGCCTTAATCCATACAAGGACATTGTTCCTACATTGAAGAAATACCTACACCACAAATATGTTATTCAAAATTTCTTGATAGATGATTAGGAACCTGGTTTATATGTAGATTTTTATTGCTCCAATACCATGTAGAAATTTCAAGAAATTTGTTATCTCTAATGAAATTGAATTGAAATAAAGAGACATAAATTTCTTAAACTATTGTGTAGAAAAGAAAACACACGATATAAGCACATTAAATAGCATGCAACCATCAAAACACAAGGAACATAATGATTTTACAGGGGAAACCAATTGGGAAAAACCCCTTCACTGCTTTGCATTAATTCAGATGAGAATATGGATCAATTACAATGTCTTGCTTCAATCCTAAAGCACACCCTGCACTACAATTCTGATCTCCTACTCACTGACCTGCTCTGACCAACACTTAGCCAATTCAAGCCTCAACCTTCCTCCTATTTCCTTGTGCAATCCTGGAGGAAATTAGCTCCTAAATAATAGGGAAATTCCCTATTTCCTTGTGCAATTGCTAGAGGAATTGACCACCTTCTCAATGCAAAAGTCTGTACACTCAACTAGTATACAATTGATGATTACAATGTGCCTTTTCCTCCACTCCAACTAGGCAATTTGAATTCCATGCATGACTGAGTCTATTTTTAGTAAATTGATCAGTTAACTAAGATATCAGTGAGTTAACAACTGTTATAACTACTCAATTGAACTCCTACTAACTTCACTAAATACTAGAGCTCAGGTAACTAAGTTTAATTAACAATAACTCCACTAGATTTCTAAATCTTAGCAATCAACCCCATGCACAACTCTACTTCTAGCCTATAACTCGAATTTATAGACTTAACTAGGAGATAAATCCATGTCAATCCAAGTCATCCTGTTGATGTGGAAAATTGAATTTCTCCATGTGACTAAGGCATAAGTCAAATAAAGATTTTTCTTGCTACATATTAACATTATATGCTTGCAATGTGCTTTGTTTTCCTCATATTCTTGTTTTAACTCCAGTGCATGTCAAAAAAAAATTATGAGGGGAATTTTCTTTATTATGTCCATACTCATTCTACCATGCAACATTTCTATAAATTTGTTTTTTTAAATGGGATGCACACACACACAAACACACATTTTCTCTCATACCTTTTGTTAATAGCTTGAGTTGTTAGTTTATATGTGTTAAATATGATGCTCTTATGCATTACTCATTTTCTTTATTCATGCCCATTATGCCCTTTAATATAAAATTTGGTTAAAAATGTTGGAAAAAGGAACAATTAACATGTCCAACTATAGTAGTTCATGGATGTATTTTCAAAGTTTAGGATGGGAATGACTCACAATTTACCATTGTTATGTTATACAACAAGACCCACAATTGAAGACTGATATCTAGGTATGCTTCTAGGTAATAAACTTTCCATTCAAACCCTTGAAATGCCTTGACAAAAGAAGATAAATTCATCATATAAATTGAGCTTGCATGCAATTTATCACTCATTCTTTCAAAACATCATATCTCCTAAATTGATCCATTATTAAATAATATGAATGAATAGTTAGTGAAGTATTATACATTTATATTTACATGAAGTTAATAGTAAGTTATAAATTTAAACTACTTTATGGATTGGAAAATAAAATTATTTATGCATGTTAGTATATGAGTTTCTTTAGAAAATGTTCTTGTGGACATTGAAGAGGACATGGAAATAGACTTAAAGTCATATGGAAAGAAAGAAGGAACAAAAGGATAAATATTTGTGTACATTTTGATGCCAATTCCGATTAATTCAACTAGTTGGTACAAATTGGGCACCTTTTCCTGGGTGGACAAGCTTTACCTCAACCTTTTATACCTACTAATGCCCCCTTTTGGCCTCATCCTAGTATATCAACTATCCCTTAGCCACAACCATACTATGTAAATGATGGGTGGGGAGAAAACTTAAAGAAACCCACCTCTAGAATTGCAAAATGGCCAATCATCCATTAGAAACCATATGTTAAGATTTCTACTCCTGTTGCCACTTTTTCTAATTCGTTTACCGAAGAACCACAACCTCATGAGATTAAATCTTCTTCACTAAAGCAATTAACTAATGAAGAAGGAAAAAAACATTTGGTAAAATCCTCTAGTTCTAAGACTTCTTTGTTTCTAGTTACGCAAAAGCAAACATCAAGGAGGAGGAAAAAAATAAGAGGGAGTCTCACATCTAGAAATGCATCCAAAATGCTCAATATTAATTTTATTTTCATGGTAATGTAGTAATCATATACATTTTATTCAGCTAGTTCAGACCTTTCAAATTTGGACAATGATGCTTGATATATTTTTGAAGAAATCAAGTGTCATGTATTAAGCATATTTTGATATATGGAGGTACAAGGTTATGATGTTGATATGATTTTATGGTTGTTCAAGTATATTCCTGACATGGTGAGTGTGTTTGTCTCTCTCTACATGCACACTCACATATGTGTGCGCAATCTTTTGAAATAATTATTGGGAGTTAAAAGGAGAAAATGTATATGATGAAACATATAAGTTATGTTTTATATTGAGTATAGTGGGACCCTCAACTATCATAAGTAAATACATGAATATAATCTCGTAATTAGTTTATCTATTAAATATTTCATAATTTATTCTATTTTCTCCTCTCTTTTTCATAAATACTTATTGAGTAAAAAATATAATGGTTGAAGCTAAATAATTGTTGGAGGATAATACATACGCAAAAGGATAGATCAATTCAGAGGGACATTCAAAGAGGTGTATGCTAGATATTTGAGAGTATTTCCACACTTGATTATTTCACACATCCATACACATTTTTCTTATTGGCTTAATAGTAGGAGTTTCTTGAAAAGTAGTATAGAAATGAAAAATGAGACTGACTGGTCTTCTCTTTTGAGGTTGTTTATTTTTCTACATTGTTTGTCATTTTTAGAAGTTCTAATTTATTTAAGTGCTAATAAATGATCTATTATGAAAATTGTAAATTGTGTGCATCACACTTATTGAAGTTGTCCATGTCAAATCATATTCTTTTTTTTCTTAAGCACTTGGTTGCCTTTGTATGATTTTCCTTACATCTAAGGCTTTGAAATTTCTCTTTGGTCCAAGTTATTGTAGGAACTTGTTGAGGTGGAAAATTTCTCTATGTAGTAGATATTAGTACCGAAAGATAAGGCCCAAGAAAACTTATATCTATTTGGATTAGTATAGTCCTCTAGTTTAAGGTCCTACAATCATTGAAGTAGATGGGATTTAATAGGATGCTACAAATGTTTGTTCTTGTTTTAGGTGTTTTATATGATGAAACCTAGCTAAGTTAAGGGGATTATCTTATGTCTACCTTTCAATGATCACCCATAAACTTGAAATTAAGTCCTAAGACAATTCATTAAAGATAAATTAAGATATTATTTGAACCAAACATACATGAAAGAGAGAGATATAATTATTGTTGAAGTCAAAGACTTCACATGTAGAAAATAATAGAATGCATCATGAACACCAACAAGAGCACACACATTACACATGAGAATAAGGATTGGAAAATAATTCCAACCATCTTTCCATTAAGTCTTAATGTGCATTTATTGATTAGGAGATGGTTGAAGTTGTTGTACACGTTCCAACAAATCACTTATTATGTTTTACTTTGTATATTTACCACTTATTACTGTTAAATATTGTAGCTCGAATAGGTGTTCTAGTCTGGAGAGGTGGCATTGAGGCCAGAAACATGAAGCATTTAATTCTCTCCAAGCCCATATAAATTTTCCTAAGGGAAATATATTAATCATGTCAATTAATGATTTTTTAATTATTTCCTAAGAAGGGAAAGTGAATAATTAATTAACATTAGTTGGGATATATCAATTTTCCTCTAGAAGCTTGTAGAAAGTTTTTAAGATGATCTTAGCCATCGATTGGATCGAGTGAGCTTATAATTGTGTCCATTAATTTGTGAATGAGAGATTATAAAGGGAATATATGGGTAGCATTGGAGATCATTTGAGTGGGTGATTTTCAGAAGACACTAGAGGGTTTCAACAATAAGGATTGAGGAGATATATTTCTAGGATTATTCTTCATCAGATATATTTCAAGTTTTTGGTTCTAGAGGGAGTTTATTAGGGTTGAATTATTTCTATAAAAGGAGGCCAAGTTTGGCAGCGTGAGTTTTCCAGTTAACCAGTGCTAGCTGTCATAGGTCCAAATTGAGTTGCTAGTTGCCAATGTGAATTGTTGGAGGTAGTGTGAGTAGCCTGTGTGAGTCGTTGGAGGAAGTATAAATCTCTAGATTGATTTCCTAGAGGCAGTGTGGGTTATCAGGAAGGGTAGTGCGAGTTCCTAGTTAGCTAGTGCAATTGCAAAAAGGGAGTGTGAATTACAAGAAAGGGCCAAGTTGATCTATAGAGGGAGACAATGAAGTTTCCCAGATCGATTTGTTTATAAGTGAAGATAAAAATATTGCCAAAGCTTTGAAGTTTAAAAATATTGCAGTTTTGTTGAAGATATTAATAAATGCCCTTAGATTTGAAAATTAGTTCTCCCCACAATGGGGTTTTTCCAAGGACATTTTTGTCCAAAAATACTGGTGTAAATTGTGTGATTGGTTTCTTGTATATTCCTGTAATTTTTTTTTTGTGATTGGTATTGTTTATGTTATTATTTGTTACTTCCCATAGAAGAATTAGATTTGTCGTGAATGAGTAACCAAAAATAACGAGTTGGGTTAATAACACCTTCTGAGTAGCCAAAAATTTCACAATTACATGGATTTACTTATGTTAGTATTTTATAGTCATAATAGTCAGAAATAAATTATCTTTCAAATTTTGTCAAAAGGATAAAGGTGTGGCTATGATCTTGTGGAAGATCAAGATTTAGGTTTTAGGTTGGCATAATTTTTTTTATTATTCATTGTAAATATGTCAAAGTGTGTCAAGAGTCACAAAAATAGTCTTTTATATCCCAAGAGGTCAAGTTAAGTAGGTCTAGAGTCAAGTTACATCAAGAAATCATATCATGTTGCCATGCCTTGTCATCATGGGAACATAATTGTAGGTGCCTTGAGTCAGTTTAAATTTCAAATCATGATTGGTCATGACATCAGCAAGAGTACAACAATGAAGAGGACAATTGTTTCACTTTTGACAAGTGTTGCACATTCATCATTCAAGTTCAAATCATGATTATTTCCATCAAGTTCGCTTCCAACCACTTTGGAAGGTTAATTGCGTGGTTTTATTCATACAATATTTTTCAACTCGCCATTTTTCCATCAGAAAGCTCGTTGTGTGTTCATTTGAGGTTGTTGCGCAAAGGAGACAGGGGGGCATTGTGTTTCAAGACAATCATCTTTTGATCGAGTTACCCAATTCAAAATCTTATGTAACTTGTTTTTATGGTCTTATTAATTGTAATAAAGCATCTAATAACTCATAAGCCTAATTTGGGGCTGATGAATTAATGAAAAAATCTTAGAAAATGTTAGGTCCCTATACTACTAGTATAGCCCCTTATTGTTATTAGTGCAACCCCCTTCTTGTATTGTTATGCTCATGTAGTCCCCATGTTGTTATTATTGTGCCCCGTAGAAGTCCATTATTGTTATTGTTGTGCCCCTACAATATTATTGTTATGTAGGCTCTGATTATATTGGGACCACTTAGACTCATATGTATAGAAAGGAGGTATTGTCATTTGTATCATCCAAGAATTGTTCATTTGTGTAATGTAAATGAGATTTCCCCCTCGAAGAGGAAGATTTCTAAGTCGTTGATCTATCTTTTCTTTTCTATACTTTTGAGAGCTGGTTTCATAACTTTTGGTATCAGAGCTTTGGATTCTAGGGTTTCGCTGCTCCAAATAGGTCATCATGTAATTTTCGCTATAACTTTTTCTCTACGAAGTTTAAGAAGCTAAAAAAAAACCCATTTGAGACGAAATCATTCTAAACATCGGCTCTGAATTTCAGATCTTGTCTCGCTATATTTTCGGAGATATGATATGAGGAAGTTAGGGTTTTTGCAAGCTCCAGAATTCCATCTCAAATAGGTCATCGTGGAATTTTCGCTATAATTTGTTTTCTACGAAGGTTCAGACTTTGAAATTAAAATCCATTTTAGTTGAAATCTTGGTGAAGCTTGAGCTCGAACTTCAGATCTTGTTTCACTATATTTTTGGAGATACGGTCCAAGACATTTAGGGTTTTTGCAGACTCCCGAATTACATTCCAAACAGGTGACCTTGGAAAAATCGTCATAACTTTCTCTCTGAGCATCATATTGAAATTTCACAAGAAGTTACAGAAATATGATGGACTTTACTTTTCTGTGTATTATTTTCAGGTTCGAAGGTTGAAACAGTGAGACGTGGCAGGTCGTACAAGTTCGCTCTACTAAACTAGTCTATAATCAAGTCATCTTAGGAGATTTTGCATCTCTTTATTGAAGAATCTAATATTGATCAGAATGGTGGGGTTAGAAAGAGGACTCAGAGGGATACCACAGGCAGAAATTGTAGAACTTGAAGATCTGAAATTACAGAGTTACAGTCGTTTAAATATCGAGCTCCTAAAAGCAAGAAAAATAATGACTTGAATCAAGAAAATAGAAACACCTAGTAAGAAAAATTGGATGGATGATTTGAAGAATGCGATCAGAGATAAGATAAATAGTTGTATGTGCCATGGAAGCTAATATCAATGGTATGAAAGAAGATTTGGATAAAGGCATATAATGTTTGAAGAAAGACATGGAAGGTTTGAAGGAAGGTGGGACAAACTTGCTACAAGAAAGGCCTCCTAATGATGAAAAGGTAGTAGAGGAAACTGATGATGAGAAAAAAAATGTGAATCATGATTTCATAGAATCTAACATTAGATTGAAGACCCACCATATTCCAAAGATCGATATGAGGAATTTTGATGGCAAGGATCTTATAACATGGATACTACAGATGGAGAAATATTTTGATGTACATGATGTGCAACTGTTACAAAAGGTACATATTGCATCTTTATATTTAGAATTGAATCAACTTTTATGGTATAAAAGGATTTGTTCTCATAAAACACTTGTCACTTGGTCAATTTTCACGGAGAAAATGATAGCACATTATGAGGATACGAAGAGAAACACCTTCTTTAGCCAAATGATAAATCTCAAACAAAAGGGTTCAATGGCAGAGCATATTGAGGACCTCCAAAAATTGAATATAAGGGTAAATGATATTCCAGAGAAGTAGAGGATTGATGTCTTCATAGGGACTTTAAAGGATAACATTCAACATGAGGTTTGTCTTTGGGAACCTGATTCATTGGAGAAGGCATTAAGGTTGGAAAGAAAAATTGAAAGCAAAATTATGGCAACAAGAAATCCTACTGCTCACAATTATAAAGATGGAAGTGTTGTTGTTCCTAGCCTTCCACAACCTACAAGGTTGAAACCACAACAATTGGAAGAAAAAGGAGAAAACGACCTTTGTTATAGTTGTGATAGAAAATACACTAAAGGTCATAAGTGTGTTGAGAAGAAATTATTTTACATTGATTGTGAAGAGGAGAAAGAAATGGATCAAGAAACGTCAAAAGAAGAGGATATACACCAGGAACCAACCCCAGAGAAAGAAGAAATGAATCTGACCATATCTTGTAATGCATTGGCAGTAATTACCACTCCTCAAACTCTCAAGATAAAAGGATAACCTGACTTTCACGCAAAATCGAATGAAACAACAGGCAGATCAACAGCGTAGCGAAATAAGTTTTGATATAGGTGACTGGGTATTTTTGCGAATACAACTATACAAACAAATGTCCCTCAAGCAAGCTAAGAAGGATAATAAATTATCACCAAAGTACTATGGTCCTTACAAAGTTCTACAAAAGATTGGTATTATGGCATACAAATTGGAGCTTCCTGCATCTTCTTGAGTGCCCCCAGTTTTCCATGTTTCATGCTTAAAGAAGGTTATAGGTGACAAGATCTCAATTCAAACAATGTTGTTAGAACTTGACGAGGAAGGAAAAATCATATTGGAACCTGAAGCAGTCACGGAAACAAGAACACAACAACTACAAAATCGATCAATTTCAGAGTATCTCATCAAGTGGAAGAAATTACCTGCTGAAGATTTCACATGGGAGGACGGGAATTTTATACAAAAGAATCCAGAACTACTCAAGCGTTGAGGACAACACTTCTTGAAGGAGAGGGGCATGTTAGGTCCCTATACTACTAGTGCAGCCCCTTATTTTTATTAGTGCAACCCACTTATTGTATTGCTGTGCCCATGTAGTCGCCATGTTGTTATTATTGTGCCCCATAGAATCCCACTATTGTTATTATTGTGCCCCTACAACATTATTGTTATGTAGGCTCTGATTATATTGGGACCACTTAGACTCCTACATATAGAATTGAGGTATTGTCATTTGTATCATCCAAGAATTGTTCATTTGTGTAATGTAAAGGAGGTTGCCCCCTTGAAGAGGCCAATTTCTAAAAACAATGTAAACTTTGAAACGGGAACTGATACTGTTACCCGTTTTGTAGAGCTAGCAAAAAAGTGACCCGATTTTGAAAATGGGTGATGTAGAACACACATGTTTTTTTTTAGAGCATAGTTTTTGGCACTATAAATTTTTTTATGTACATTGCGTTTTAGAATGGTAGTGATTTTGATGTTGATTTTAAAAAGTGGTAATTCTACACAATGCCGTTTTTTTAAGAGGCCTTTTTTTTTTTTACTTTTAATTTTATAATCCATGAAACGTGAATAATTATTTTGTAAATTTAATAACCTTGGAAGTGGTCTTCTTCTTCATTTTTTTTTTTTTTTTTGTAGTGAGGTTTTTATTGTTTTGCATATTTATAGAAGGTTGATATTTTGCATTTTTGATAGTCTACATATTTATATATCGTTAATTAAATTTTCAATCCACATGAAATAATTGTCTCTAAAAAACATATATAAAAAATATATATATATAAGACAAAACTAAAAAATAAAAAATGTTAAAAAAAATATCTCATAAACCATAAAAGAATTTGGGAAAAAATAAATAAATAAATAAAATATAAATATAAAATTAAGTAAGTATAAAATAGAGAAATTAAAAAAAAACATTAGAAAAAACTAAGAAAAAAAAAACAACAACAAACAAACAAACAACGAAAAAAATTTAAAAACTAGTAAAATTAATATTAAAATAAAACAAAAATTAACTCAAATTATATATATATATATATCTATATATATATATATATGAAAATTATTAAAAAAAAAAAACCAAAAAAATTTTAACATTAATTTTTTTTAAACAATATTTTTTTATTAAAAAATTATTATTATTAACTTTTTTTTAACAATTTTTTTTATTATTTAAAAAAAAATATTCATTAAAAAGTTTTTAATTTTTTTTTTTAAACTAATTAAAATTTTAAAAATTAATTAAAAAGAAAATTATAGGTTTTTTTTTTCTTTAACATTTTATTTTTTAATTATAAATTTTAAAATACATAATTATTATTTAAAAAAATATATATATACGTTTAAAATTTTTTAATTTAAAATCTTAAAATATATTATTATTATTTAAAAAAAATTAAATGTATCAAATTTTTTAATTTTCAATTTTAAAATTTTTATTTATTATTTAAAAAAAAAAATTAAAAACAAATTGTGTTTTGCTTGCTCCTAGTCGCCGGTGGTGGCGTGGCAGTGGGCGGAGGGCCTGCAAGAATCAGACGCCCGCCCCCTGCCGCCCGTGGTGGCGCGGCGGAGGGCCTGCGCGTAGGACCCTCCGCCCACCGCCGCGCCACCACGGGCGGCCGGGAGGCAGGCGTCCGATTCCCCCGCCAGTGGTGGCGTGGCAGTGGGCGGAGGGCTTGCGCGCAGGACCCTCCGCCCACTGAGGCGCCACCACGGGCGGCCGGGCGTGGGCAAAACACAATTTGTTTTAATTTTTTTTTAAGTAATAAATATAAATTTTAAAATTAAAAATTAAAAAAAAAAAGTTTTTAAAAAAACCCATAATTTTTTTTTTATTTTAAATTTTAATAATAATAATTTTTAAATTTTAAATTAAAATTTTAATTCATTTAAAAAAATTAAATTTTTTTTAATGATTTTTTGTTTTTGTTTGTTTGTTTTTTTTTTTTTTAAATAAGAAAAAGAATTTGTTTTAAAAAAAGTTAACAATAATAATCTTTTTTAATAAAAAAAATTGTTTAAAAAAAAAAATAAATGTTAAAATTTTTTTGGTTTTGTTTTTAAATAATTTTCATTTTTTTTTTTAGTTAATTTTTGGTTTTTGTTTTTTTTTTTAATATTAATTTTACTAGTTTTTTAATTTTTTCATTAATTTTTTATTTATTTATTTTTTTAAACTAGCTTGTTTTTAATATATATATATATATATATATATATATATATATATATATATATATATATTGCTAATGTTTTTTTCCAATTTCTCTATTTTTTACTTACTTTTTTTCTTCTTCCAAATTCTTTTATTGTTTATGACATATTTTTTTTTAACATTTTTTTTTTTTTTTGTCTTTTTTAATATATATGTTTATATTTGTTTTTTTTAAGTAATCAACATTTTAATCTTAGTTTTAGTAGTTTTTAATTATTTTTTTGGTTAATTTTCTATTTTTTTTTTTTTAAATCTAGTTTGTTTTTAATTTTTAATTTTGATTTTTTAATTTTTAATTTTATTTAATTTTATTTTTACTTAGTTAATTTTTAATTTATTTTAAATGTTATTTTTTTCTTTTCCATATTTTTGTTTTTTTTTTTTGCCAAATTTTTTATATGGTTTAGAAGATTTTTTTTTTTTACTATTTATTTGTTTATAATGTCTTTTCTTCTTATTCTTCTTCTTCTTTATATGATTGATTCTTTTTGTTCATTTTTATTTTTATTTTATGTTTTGTTTTTAGTATATATTTTAATTTATGTTTTGTTATTTTTATTTCTTTTTAACTTTTTTTTTTGTTTTGTGTTTTTTCATTGTTTTAATTTTTAATTTTTTAATTTTATTTATGTTTTCATTATTTCTTTTAAATTTTAATGTTTTTCGAGGTCATGATAAAATACTCTACGCCATTATTTCGAAATGTTGAATTTTTTCTTTTGAAAAAAAAAAAAATGTTTTCCCAACATTAACACTTTTCGTTTTGAGGGTGTTTTTTGGATAGTTTTTGCACAAAAATTTGGTTTTCACTCTCATTTTTAAAACATGTTGAAAATTTACCCAAGAAAGAAAAAAAAATGTGTTATTCCAGCATCAACACTTTTCGTTTTTAACACTGTTTTTGATTTTTTTTTGAGGTTTTTTGGCTAGAGTTCCTATTTTGAGTTTATAGTTCCCATTTCAAAGTTTACATTGTTTAAGTCAGTGATCTATCTTTTCTATCTTTTTGAGAGTTGGTTTCATAACAGAAAACATTTGGTTAAGCAGTCCCTAGTCTTTAGCAATTATTTCTATCTCCATTGCAGAAGTTAGAAACAACATTCCTAATGAGGAATTCGACCCCTAGAGGTGGGAAATGACTCATTTGAGTCTATTTTATGATGTGCATGTAATGAAAAAAGAGTCGGTTAGATTGGAGAGTGAGGGACTTGTGTATGTGATATATTTTCTGAAATTTTTTCCAGTGAATGAAAGACAAGGTGATTTGCAGGGATTCCTATGTCAAATATTGATAGTGTTGTGCTTATTTCATGTTGTAATTTTATCTTCTTCCTTTTTACATCTCTTAAATGTATGTATTCATGCTTAGAAGAACCAAATGTTTAGCTCAGAATTCATCTAAAAGGTGCTTTGCCCTAGTTTTATCAAGTGATCTATGTTCTCTTATTAAAACAACATTCAAAATTTATCTATAGTTTGATACTGTCTGTGTTGTTTCCATTTTTTCTCACACTCACCCTCCTACAATATTCTTGTTTATATACATGAATGGTCATTTCTAGACATTTTTGTTATTCAAGATGTGGCTGCCTCAATTGATGATTTACAAGAACACAAAACTCTTGCCCCCAATCTTAATGATAGAAAAGAACATCTTGATGCCATTCTATTTGAGGATAATAAAATTCATCATACAAAGTAATCTACATTCAACCATGAAGGAGATTTTGGTCTATTTTTTCATTACCAAGAAAACGGTAGTCATCCTTGATTTTCAAGATCCTTTTACAAGCTTGTTGGAATCGTCAGTGAAAGCAGATCACATTTTTTTCACCAATATAGAGATTGGATTCAGTTTGGGGTTTGAGTTTCTTCTGCCATTTAATGTTCCAATTTTTATCTTACTGAAGCACAATCATGTAGTAAAATTATATGAGTATCTACTTGATTGGATTTTCTGGAAATTTGAGATCACTTGATTCAACACTTGTGCTCAACAAAGTAGGATAAGTAGGAAATGGTGTGCAATAAGCTTGCTTGGCAAGAATCTCTTTCAACACGTGTTTTAACATTGTAGTTTGAACATCTTTTCAGTTTCAGTTTGTAGCAGA
Source organism: Pinus tabuliformis (assembly GCA_031772625.1). Lineage (NCBI taxonomy): Eukaryota > Viridiplantae > Streptophyta > Pinopsida > Pinales > Pinaceae > Pinus > Pinus tabuliformis. The sequence goes on along the minus strand of CM062816.1, from coordinate 325,954,356 downwards.
GTTTTAAGTTTATAGGTGTGAACAACTGATTATCATAATTTGAAGCCCGGAGATAATGCCCTGAGATTTTGATTACCTATTGCCATTTTTCATAATGTAATTAGTGTTTAAGTCAGTTTGGAGTTAAGTCAAGAATTCAATAAGCCCAATGGTTAGGCACTTGGTCTACAGTGTTCTTGGCACCTCACAGGGAGGATGCCATCCCTATTGGAGCTAATGTCAGCATCCTATAGTCATAAATAAATTTTGTCAAAAGTATAAAGGTGTGGCTATGATATTGTGGAAGATCAAGCTTTGTCTTAGGTTGGCATAATTTTTATTATTATTCATTGTAAGTATGTCAAAGTGTGTCAAGAGTCACAAAATTGTCTTTTATATCCCAAGAGTTCAAGTTAAGTAAGTATAGGGTCAAGTTACATCAAGAAATCATGAGTAACATCATGCTGCCATGACTTGTCATCATGGGCATAAAATTGTAGGTGTCTTGAGTCAGTTTACATGTCAAACCATGATTGGTCATGACATCAGCAAGAGTACAACGTTCAAGAGGATGATTGTTGCGCTTTTGACAAGTGTTGCACATTCATCATTCAAGTTCAAATTGTGATTATCACCATCAAGTTCTCTCTCAACCACTTTGGAAGGTTGATTACATGGTTGTCTTCATACAATATCTCTGAGCTCTCCATTTTTCCATCAGAAAATTTGTTGTGTGGTCATTTGAGTTCGTTGCGCAAAGGAGACAAGGGAGGTGCTGTGTTTACAGACAGTCATATTTTTTATCGAGTTACTCATGTCAAAATCTTATGTAACTTGTTTTTATAGTCTTAGAAATTGTAATAAAGCATCTAATAACTCATAGGATTAATTTGGGGTTGAGGAATTAATGAAAAATTCTTAGAAAAGATTTAGTTAAGCAGTCCCTAGTCTTTAGCAGTTAGTTCTATTTTCATTGTAGAAGTTAGAAACAACATTCCTAATGAGGTGATTTGATTGGGAAAATTAGTTTTGTTGTGCTAAATTCCTTTTCAGAATATGTTAAAAGTGCTTAAGGATACATAAGGTTAATTGCAATTTTAAAACATGAGTTTTTGAGTGATTTTATGTACAAATTAACATAAACAAATGACTGAACAACAATATATAACATACATGAGCATCACCAAAAACAATATCACAACAACACATGATGAAGGAGTTCACCCCTCCTAGGCTACGTCTCCCTAGTCCAGCTTCCAATGGCTTGACCCTCTCTATTATGCTCAAAAGTGTGAATACATCAGTTTACAATGCTCAGAAAGGTTTGAAACCTATTCCAATGGCTCAAGAATGCCCAAAAATTCTTGTGTAGCCTCTTTCTGCTCCTAATTTGGTCAAAAACTGAAGAAGTTATGGCTTCCCCAAGTCTTTCTACTAATCGCATCGCAAATTCCCCAAAATACGGCACCATCCTTCAAATTCGCCCCAAATTGCGCTAACTAAGCACCAATTTCACCGATTTTCAGGCAAAATTTTCGGACACTTTAAATGTCCTCGGATGCCTCTAATCTGAAATTCGTGTCCATATGGGGGCCACGTGCTCGGGGCTAAGGCCAACAGCTCGCCACCACCGGTTGGGCCCCCGCACCGCTTCGTTGGTGGTCACATAGTGGTGGTGCGTCCAAGGGTTGGCCCTTCACTGGAATGGTGCACATCTAACCTTCAAATAAATGCTGAGTTCTATATGGTTAAGAACTTCTTGCATGGCGTGTTGGTAGAAATATTTGGACTATCGCTTAGTGGTCGTGGATTTGACCCTTACTGCTATTGCCTAAACCTTGGCCCAAAATTTTGGTGGCCTCTAGGCTGCCATGTGGCAGCCTCTAGCTAGGCCACATGTCAGCCCATGGTTGGCCACCAACCACCCAATCAAAAACCGCCAACTACACCCATTGAGATCGTGCCACTTGGCACAACACAATTCTCTGAAGGCCCATTGACCAGTCAAACCTGCCACTTCAGCCTGCATATTTAGCGCCACATCAACAATATAGACTGTTGACTGGGCTGTCACATTTTGTAAAAATTTGCATGTTTGGAAAAGTGAACAAAACATGATTATGAGAGCATACAGTGTCTGTTTCACACGAAACGAGTTTCTCCAGATTCAGAATGAGGAGCATTATGGGGTCGTTCAAGTTCCACATTGATTCGACAACTTTGAATTTTGAGATAAATTTTGAGCACCTGATCATGAGGAATTCGACCCTAAAGGTGTGAACTGACTCATTTGAGTCTATTTTGTTATGTGCATGTAATGAAAAAAGAGTTGGTCATATTGGAGAGAGAGGGACTTGTGTATGTGATATATTTTCTGAATTTTTTTCCAGTGAATGAGAGACATAAGATGATTTGCAGGGATTCCTGTGTTAGATCTTGATGGTGTTGTGTTTCTTTCATGTTGTAAGTTTGTCTTATGTTTTTTTTACATCTATTAAATGTATGTCTTCATTATTGGAAAAAACATATGTTTAGCTCAGGATTTGTCTAAAAGGTGCTTTTTCCTAGTATTACAAAGTGATCTATGTTCTCTTCTTAAAACAACATTCAAAATTTATCTACAGTTTGATATTCTTTGTGTTGTTTCCATTTTTTCTCATACCCACTCTCCTACAACGAATTAATTCCATTACCAAGACTACCTATCTTGCTCCTATGGAAAAACCCTTTCTCTCTTCATCTTATCATTAGGCAAATAATCAATTTGACATGACTCCATGCCCAATGGATCTATCTCCTTTCTTACCAAAAAATCTTTGAAAATTAGACCTTATTGAACATTATACCTAGCCTAATATCAAATTAGTCTAGCAACCTAAGTGAGAGATCCCTCTTCAAAGCTAGAAGGGCTAGATTCTAGCTTACAAGTGGTTTTGTGGTTACCTCTGGGATTTGTCTCCTTGATCCAAATGCATCCTAGAACACTCTCTAAGTTTTCATGAACTCTTTAAAAATCATGCCAAAGATTCAAAGTCTTATAAAGATCAATCTATTGAAGGGAATCCTCAGACAGTTGCAATGGCGATCAGTGCGGATCAACAAGCGTGGTCGATCTAAAGCGTAGAGTGGCGGACCATGGTAATGCGCGCTGAAACCAACCAACAAATGCAGGGATAATTTTAAGCAACGGAGGTAGTTTCCGATTTGCATATCGCAGGGCAAAGCTCTCAGTGAAGAGAAGCCCTGAGCACCCAAACCCGAAATAATTATAAAATGCAAAAAACATTGTTTCGGTTCCGTCGGAGCAGGATTCCACAAAATCGACAGAATATCGGAGGAGCTTTGAGCGGTAAGCAGTTTCAACCGAGTTTTGCCCGATGCCACACAACAATCGCCACACATCCCGGGGAAGAGAGAGAGAACCACTCACATCAGACGGGTAAACATCATGTTACTTAGCCACCTAATATGAACGATGACCATCAGATCTGGGGCCCCTAGATCAATGGCAGAGACGCGTTCCGATGGATGAATGGATTTGACAAGGTTATGAAACGAGGTCACATAGGATTTGGAGTCCGATATGGACGATGCGTTGGCAGAAGGTCGTGTTTCGCGGGTATTCTTGGAGTTAACGGAAAAAACAGTCATTTCAAAGATATCCAAGAGAATTGACACTTATCCGTTATGAAATAGGTGACCACCTACCTGTGAGGCGTTATACAGTGACTGATTACGAAAGACAGATGGATTCAAATGGACAGAGGCAGGGGAACCAGAAAGCTGGGAAGCGGAAACGAACAGTTAGGAAGCAAATTGACTTAAAAGCCACAAACTGACAGAGAGAGAAAAAAAAAGCAAAGAGAGCAGTAGACAGTAAGCCGAAAGTAGAGAGAAGAAGCCGAGCTGACCTACAGAAGCAAAGGTAGCATCGAGCCAGGATTTAGACAAAGACAGAGAGATTCAGAGAGTCTGTGTACTCCAGAGAAGGCTTGAGAGGTTCAAGCGCACTCCTCTGTAATTCCTTTCATGTATGAGTCTCATATTGGGATCATACTACTGTCACCAATAAACGTCAAGAGTTCAGTGAGGAGAGTCTATGTACTCCAGAGACTTGGGGAATCCAAGTACAATTTTACTGATTTTTATTTGTTGAGTGAGACTCAAATTGAGCTCACTGTTGTAAAAAATCTGCTTTGAAAACATAATAGAGAGGCCACCACTGAAGGCTGGACTAGGAGATGTAGCCCAAGAGTATTGGGTGAACTCCTTATTAAACTTGTTGTGTTTATATGTTTGCCTGTTATGTTTTCTTTAATTGCTTCATTTCCTATGTATTTCACAATCTTATCGATCCATTGCATAAAAATAACATAGGCACATCCATGCACATGAGTTTGTAATACCTTATTAATTGTCTTAGATCAATATCAGATCAAGTGGTATCAGAGCTCTAAGTTGCTAAGGTTAGACAAGCTTGTGTTGGATTCCTTTTTTTGTTGAATGCTAACTAGGACAAATCCTAAATTAGGAGAAGGAGAGTTGGTTGAAGCTAACCCAGAAATTGGAAGAGTCTATCCTAGGAGAAAAATGGCAGAAGAAAGTCCCTTGGAATCAGACTCCCAGTTCATGGACAGTTTCATGACGAGGAGAGCCATGGTAGAAGAAATGTATAGAGAATTTAAGAGAGGTAGAGGTGAAGAGTCATCAACCTCCAAACAAGATAAAAGAGTAGAAGAACCTCTTCTATTTTCCCACCCAGAAGGCAAAAGAAAAGAAGAGAATCCCTCTCCTCCATCTCCCTCATCATCATCTTCTTCACATAAAGAAAGCCCTGAAAAGAAAAAGAAGAAACCTTCTTTGATTAAATTAGATTTGAAGTTTGATTTTCCAGTTTATGATGGAGAATTGAATGCAGAAAAGCTAGATAATTGGATTATAAAGATTGATGTATATTGCAGAGTGTAGAACATCGATTCAGAAAGGAGAAAGATTCATCTGGCTAGCCTACACCTTGGAGGCACCACCCTGGTATGGTGGGAAGGCAGGACATAAGCTGATTTGAAGAAGCATGGTAAAATTCTTTCTACCTGGAATGAATTTGTTTCTGCCATTAAAAAAAAATTCTATCCACTAGCTTATATGCAACAAGCTATGATGAGTTGGCAAATTCTTCGCCAATTGAAAGGGCAAAGTGTACAAAGTTACACCCAAGAATTTAGAAAAAGAGCTTTGATTCTAGGCATTTCTTTAGACTCACTTGAAACTCTGCTGAAGTATTTAGGTGGTCCACACAGCTATTTAAAGCACACCATTCTCATGTTTAATCCTACTAGTATAGATGAGGTATCTGTTTAGGCTACGCATCTAGATGCTAGAGGCAAGAATGTGAACCTAGAAGTTGGGGGGTCATCAAAACCCACTCCAAGAAAGAACAAGGAAAAGAGAAATAATAAATGGAAAGAGAGGAAGACAAATGTTGTACAAAAGACCAAACCTTCGTGCACTCACTGCAAGAAGGATGGGCATGATGATGAACACTGTTGGATTCTGTATCTGGAGATGAGGCCCAAGAAGTACGATGGAAAAAAGAAGAAGATTGTTGCAGCTATTCAGAAGGATTTGGGGTCAGACTCAGGGGATGAAACAACAATCACAACCACAGGTATAAAAGTTAAAATTCTAAAGCATCTACGAGTAATTCTGCACAATCTACTGATAATGAAGAAAATTAGAGGAAAAGACATGAGCTTTTTCATATTAGAGTTATTTCCAAGCATCAAAAGATTGATACTTTGTTTGATAGTGGCTCACAAGTAAACTTAATTTCTGAAGCAATTGTAAAGAAAATGGGATTACTAACCACACCTCACAAGAAGCCATATCCATTGGGTTTGTTATGTGATAAAGCAAAGCTACAAGTGACTAGACAATGTAAACTTAGGTTTTCTTTTTGGTCAGCATTTGTAGATAAGGTTGAGTTAGATATTGTTCCCTTGTATATATGTGGAATTGTTTTAGGAAGTCCTTACTTGTGTGATAGAAAATCCATTTTCTATAGAGCTGAAAACAACTATCAACTCATTAAAGATGGAATCAAATATATTGTAAGAGCTCATAAACTCAAAAATAAGTATACTCTCATAAACTCAGGGCAGATAAAAAGAATTTTAAATTCATGCAAACAATTTTTACTGATGGTTGTGAAGGAAAAGAAACCTGATAAAACCAATGTATTTGAAGGCTGTAATGCTAAACAACAAGATGATTTAGAAAAAGTTGTTTCAGAATATGATATGTTATTTCAAGAACCTAAAGGTATGCCACCCAAAAAGGAAATAATACATGATATTAATTTGTAGCAAGATGCTCCATTGCCTAACATCGGAGTGTACAGGTTGTCCGCTTTAGAGAATGCAGAAATCAAGAAGCAGGTACAGGAGCTACTCGAGAAAGGGTTCATAAGACCTAGCACATCACCATGTGGGTCTCCAATTGTCTTGGTGAGAAAGAAAGATGGCTCATGGAGAATGTGCATTGATTACTGAGCACTGAATAAGATATCAATAAAAAATCTTTATCCCCTTCCTCCCATAGATGATCTATTAGATCAATTTAAAGAAGTTGTTTACTTTTCCAAGTTGGACTTGCATAGTGGCTACTGTCAAGTCAGAGTTGCAGAGCAAGATGCATGGAAGACTGCTTTCAAAACAAAGTAGGGATTGTATGAGTGGTTAATTATGTCTTTTGGCTTAACTAATGCTCCTGCTACTTTCATGAGAGTAATGAATGATGTACTCAGCCTTTTATTGATGATTATTTCATTGTATATCTAGATGACATTCTTATATTTAGTAAAACATGGGAAGAACATTTGAAGCATGTAAAGCAGACTCTAGATGTTTTGAAAAGAGAAAATATTTATGTTAAGCTATCAAAATGTGAATTTGACAAAACATCTTTGAATTATTTGGGTCATATTGTAGGGGGTGGTGAATTGAAGATAGATCCCTCTAAGGTTGCAGTCATTGTAAACTTGCCTAAACCCAAATTTGCTATAGAAGTTAGAAGCTTCATAGAAGCAGCACAGTATTGGAGAAAGTTTATTGCTAACTTTTCCTTGATTCCAACTCCCTTACATGCTTTAACAAGATTGAATAGGGTGTTTCAGTGGGGAGGAAAATAGTAGAAAGCCTTCGACACCTTAAAAGAAAATATTAGTACAACACCAGTACTGGCACTGCCCGATCTTCAAAGACCCGAGATTGAAATGAATGCCAGTGACCATGCCATGGGAGCAGTGTTGATGCAGCACGATAAACCCATATGTTATCATTTTGAGATATTTAATTATGCAGTAGTTAATTATCCTACATATGATAAAGAATTGTATGCATTAGTACAGAGTGTGAAAAAGTGGAAACATTATTTAATGGGAAAAGAGACAGTTATACATACTGATCATCAACCACTTCAATATTTACACTCACAAACTAAGTTGCAACAATCAAGACACTATAGGTGGATGGGTTTTCTACAAGAGTTTCATCTTGTCATCAAATATAAAAAGGGCATACACAATAAAGTTGCAGATATGTTGTCCAGACCAATCATAAATGCATCTACTATACTTAAGCATAATTTAGTATTGCATGAAAGCTACATTGAACAATATGCTCAAGATATAGATTTTAAAAATGTATATGCAACTTTAAGTCATGGCAAACAAGTAGAAGAATTCGATTATCATGTTAAGGACCAACTCTTGTATCATTTTGGAAAGTTATGCATTCCTCAAACTGAAAGAGTAAAGATATTTCGAGAAGCACATACTTCTCTAATATCAGGTCACTTTGGTGTAAGTAAAACAGCTGCATAGCCGCAAATATTTTGTTATTGGCCAAAAATGAATGAAACAGTTTCTAAATATGTAAGAGGGTGTACCATGTGAGCTAAAAGCAAGCCCAACAATAGAAAACTAGGCTTGTACACTCCACTACCAGTTCCTTCTCATCCTTGGGAAAGTGTTTCCATGGACTTTGTTGGGGGACTGCGTAAATCTAGAAAAGGTCATGACTATTTATATGTTATTGTGGATAGGTTCAACAAAATGTGTTTTTTAATACCTTGTAGCAAAAATATTGCAGCTAAACAAACAACAAATTTGTTCTTTCAATATGTATGGGTTCATTTTGGATTACCCACTTCGATTGTATCTGATCGAGATTACCAATTTGTTAGGAAATTTTGGTCTAGTCTGTGGGAATTGATGGACACCAGACTGAAGAAGAGCACATCCTTTCATCCACAAACATATGGCCAAACAGAGGTGGTCAACAGGATAGTGATCCAGTTGATCAGAGGCTATTGTAGCAAGCACCCCAAGCTTTGGGATGAACATTTGTGTTATGTGCAACATGCTTACAACTGGGCTAAACATTCTTCTACACAAAGATCTCCTTTTGAGACCTGTTTTGGTTTCATACCAAGGTCTCCCTTCAATTTTTTCTTTGGTAAAGACATAGTGGTTGATGGACATAGTGATGTGGACAAGGCAACCAAGTTCATTGAATAAATCCAAGAGATTCATCAGGCAGTACAGGAACAACTAGAAAAGAGCCAAGCCAAGTACAAGGCAAGGCATGACAAGCATTAGATTGAGCATAGTTTCCAAGTTGGTGATCAAGTTTGGTTGTATATCAGCAAAGACAAAATGTAAGGTGAAGCCGATAAGGTATGGACCTTTCAAGATACTTGAGAAAATTGGTGAGAATGCTTTTCACCTTGATTTTCCAGCTTACACGCACATCTATTTAGTAGTTAATGCAGAAAGTTTGAGAATGTTTGAACCTTCATTGATTGAAGATCCCGAAGAGCAGAATCAATTGCCTTCCATTGATGATTTGTTGCCTGAATATCTCAATGAATTACAGGAAGACACGGTTTTGGACAAGAAGGTGAGAATTACGCGCAGAGGGGATGTTGAGTACCTCAGGATTGGACTCAAAGGTTCAAAACCAAGCAATGCAATATGGATAGAAATTAGGCAAGCGAGGAATCTATATCCTCACTTGATTGATGCTAAAAGATCAACTTTTGGTGGTCCAAAAGCTTTTTCAGTGGGAAGGCGTGATCCAAATGGATCCTAGAACACTCTCTAAATTTTCATGAACTCTTTAAAAATCATGCCAAAGATTCAAAGTCTTATAAAGATCAAGCTATCGGAGGGAATCCTCAGACAGTTGCAATGGTGATTAGTGTGGATCAATGAGGGTTGTCGATCTAGCACGCAGAGCGACAGACCATGGTAATGCACGCTGACACCAACCTGCAAATGTAGGGATAATTTTAAGCAACGGAGGTAGTTTTTGATATGAAATTAGTGACAAGTCACTAATCGCATATCGTAGGGAAGACCTCTCAGTGAAGAGAAGCCCCGAGAACTCGAACCCAAAATAACTCTATAATGCGGAAAATATTTTTTCGTTTCCATCGAAGCGGGATTCCACAAAACCGGCAGAATATCGAAGGGGCTTCGAGTGATAAGGTGTTTCGATTGAGTTCCGCCCAATGCCACACAGCGATCGCCACATGTCCTGGGGAAGAGAGAGAGAACCGATGACATCGGATGGGTAAACATCATGTTACTTAGACACCCGATATGAACAATGACCATCGGATCTGGGGCCCCCAAATTAACGATGGAGACGCATTCCAATGGATGACCAGATTTGACAAGGTTATGAAGTGAGGTCACATAGGATTTGGAGTCCAATATGGACGATGCATTGGAAAAAGGTCGTGTTTTGCGGTATTCTTGGAGTTAACGGAAAAAAACGATCGTTTCAAATATGTCCAAGAGAACTGATACTCATCCGTTATGAAATAGGTGGCCACCTCCCTGTGAGGTGTTATACAGTGACTGATTATGCAGGACAGAGGGATTCAAATGGACAAAGGCATGGGAACCGAAAAGCCGAGAAGAGGAAACGAACAGTCGGGAAGCAGATTGGCTTAAAAGCCACAAACTAGCAGAGAGAGAAAAAAAAAGCAAAGAGAGCAGTAGGCAGTATAAGCCGAAAGTAGAGAGAAGAAGCCGAGATGACCTACAGAAGCAAAGGCAGCATCGAGCCAGGATTAAGATAGAGACAGAGAGAGTCAGAGAGTCTGTGTACTCCAAAGAAGGCTTGAGAGGTTCAAGCACACTCCTCTGTAATGCATGTCCTATATGAGTCTTAGATTGGGCTCATACTACTGTGACCAATAGAGGTCAAGAATTCAATGAGGAGAGTCTGTGTACTCCAGAGACTTGGGGAATCCAAGTATAGTCTTACTGATTTGTATCTGTTGAGTGAGACTCAAATTGAGCTCACTGTTGTAAAAAATCTTCTTTGAAAACATAATAGAGAGGCCACCACTGGACGTTGGACCGAGAGACGTAGCCCAGGGGTATTGGGTGAAATCCTTATTAAACTTGTTGTGTTTATATGTTTGCCTGTTATGTTTTCTTTAACTGCTTCATTGCTCGTGTATTTCGCAATCTTATCGATCCATTGCATAAAATAACATAGGCACATCCATGCACATGAGTATGTAATACCTTATTAATTATCTTAAATCAATATCAGATCTCTCCTCGGCCTAAGGAAATTTATGTAGTGCTAACAACTTATACTAAATGTGATGAAAATTACATAGGCCTAAGAGTCCCCTAAAAATATCCCACATCCTTAGTTCCTTACTTTTCCTAAGTAAGTTTGCAGCAACACTACTATGAATAGTCTACTTTTTAGCCTTCACCTTCAATCTAGTAGGTGCTTGTGCAGTCAATGAGCCTCTCCAGGGCCATTCTTCTACTTTCCCAAAGAGGCCCTATAAACTCTCTTGCTACACCATCATGTCTATGAAGTAATTCCTGGCTCATCCTGTGCTTATCTCACACTTGCACACACCCTATGGTGGAGCTTACTCTTCAACCAACCTACCATTTATCCACTTTTTGTCTTCCGAGGTCACAACCCAAAGCACTATTTTTCTAATCTTATAATAAGGGCCTTAATTAGTTGAATTTTATGTTGTCATCATCTTATATTTTTAACTCTTTGTGTGTGTGTGTTTAACTTTTCTAGCCTCGTTCTTGACTACTTTCTTTACTCCTCACCCACTACAAGTGTTTCTGTTAATGATTTTTTACTACTCATCTCAAATTCTTTGTCAACTTTGTCTACTACCATGTTTTTTTTGTATGTTTTCTGTTGTTATGAACATGGTTGTGCTCTTTATTTATTTATCAACTTTTTTGTTGTTATTGTTGTTGTTTTATGGCGATATATGGAGTTTGTATTTGGTATCTTACATGAAGGACACATTTAACTGGGCTAGTACACAACTAATTTTTTCTAGCATTGATATTTTTACAACAACTATCAACTTAATATAACTGGGTGTCGACAAGAATCTGATCTCATCAATAGAAAAATGATTTAAATTACAAGGTGGAGAGGATTGCCTACCTTAAAGAAGACTTATATTTCACCCACTCCTAAGTTTTTAAATAACATGATGTGACTAAAAGGCTCAATCAACAAGATAATTACAGAATTTACTCAACTATCCTTCATCGAACTTTCTTCTTACATAATAATTAAAAATAATTCATTGTAACTCTACGTCAAACAAAATTTCTTGAAAATTTAATTTTGCAATTCATCATGAAGATAATCCAATTGAATCACTTGAGTCATTAGAATAAAATCATAAATTTATGAGATCAAATCTATTGGAAAATTCCCATAATATATGTTGACCATCGACCATTAAATAATGTGATTAACCAATCAAGTTAACAAAACTTGACCTACTACCCAACATTGGGGAATAAGCCAACGAAGTCAACAATATTGACCACCATCTCTAAGGATTCTGCATATAAAATCGATTGTTTGTTAAGAAATTTGTTTCTTGCTTCCCATCTCTCATCATTATGGGCACCTTCGTACTCAATTATGCAATGATTCTTTTCAATTCGATTTCCATGCACAGGGGAACAATCCTCGTCATCAGTAATTGAATAAGTCAATTGGTTGGGTAACCATGAGTTGATAGGGTCAACCAACAGTCCTCTCAATGGTCAGTGTACTCCCTCATCGACCAAGTTTGATGAATAAACCTAACTGCTGGTGCAACACCAATAGAATGGGGCTTGTTTCATTTTGAGGCTCCAAAATCTTATGCACCATAATGTACATTGTGGTCAAATTTCAATCATCATTATTGAGTTTGAAAGAGTGTTATCAATTAGGGAACCTTTGTAAACTCTTTTCATTGTTGTATATCATGCCTATTGCTCCAACTAAGAGCCTTCGAACTACAACCCAACACGAAGCCTTCAAATCCAACTCTGAACTCAACATACCCTTTCTCTCTTATTTTTAGGAGGCAACTTATATATAATGAAATGACATGATACAAATAAAAATCCATCGCCAACTACATATCATGCTTAAAGACAAATAAAGTTGGGTATCTTAACCAAATTAGCTACCACACAAATAGGTGGAGAAATTGAATAAGTTGATGAGTTTACTAGGCTGACCAATGACCAAGCCGACAAATTACGAGGATCATATTCCAATGTATCAAAATTTTCACTTATTTTAAACTTAGTCAATTTAATCACAATTATCAAAACATCTCATGTAATGAAATTCCTTACTGATATCTATAAATAAAACTCATGTGTAATAAATTTATCTTGCTTAGGCATCTTAGTAAAATTCATCATTACTTACTTGAAATGGAATTGTACCAATTGATCTAAGCCACATTGCATAGATACTTTCATCTCAAATTGCATAATAAATTGATTTATTATATTTTTCTTGTAGCCATTGAGCTTGGTTTCGAGGTTATATTTGCATTGTTCAACCCATATTTTTACTGAATCCGTCCAATATTGGTTGAGGGCATAATCAGAATTGAATTTCCCATCTATCTTGTTGGCAAACTCTTTGAAGACTTGGGTGTTTTCACCCTTATTGATCTCTTTGTAGACCATTTGCAGGGCTTCTATCTTCATGCTCTCATTGTCGTAGTGGTCAATGATAAATATTAAATTGACTTCATCCTCCCATGAGATTCATAAGCATGCATCCTTATGTCGATTGCAAATTCTAGAAATATCTCAAAATCTAAGGGTCAAGAGAGAGGTCAATTCTCATCGATGGAAAAGGTGATAATATATGAGGGTACAATCAATATTCATTACAAATAAGGAAGGGATAGATCTCCTAAAAGAAGAATATGATGAATTGGTGCTTGAGATGTTGGTTGTGCTCCTTTTCACCAATACATAGGGCTCCCTACACTCCTCAACTGATTATAATCCATTACTTACAGAACATGTGCACATATGAGATCAAACAGAGTGGGTCAAGCAGTCAACCAAGTCAAATAGGTTGATACATCTTTTTCTTCTTAATTATACTGGTTGAATTATATAGCACTCCAATTGCAATCCATCTCTCTAATTGCCCCATAATTTTATGAAGATAGAGTTGTCAAATAATAAAATTCCATGAAAATGAAGATAACATTTGAGAATTTATACTGGTTTATTGAGACTTCTTAGAAAATTGGCTCTTCTTTTCTTAAAAACCCTACATTCAGTGACAATAAGGCCATGCCATTCACAATGATATTATTTAATTTTAAAATTAAAGGAAATTAGTGTGAGGAATATTTATGGTAATATTTATGAGTGTATATGCTTTCATTCTCATGACATTTCTTGACATGTAGACTTGTCTTCAATGAGGAAACATTCATGAACAGTAAAAAAATATTTTATGCAACATGACATTCCTCAATAAATCTTAAATATCCAAGACTAATTTTCACATGCATTCACGGCCATTCATTCTACCTTCCACAAGAATCTACATTGGATTGAAATAATGACTAATCAATATTTTTCATCCAATGTAAAAATTATTCAATAAATATTTTGGAGCATCTTCTCGAACACATTTTAAATTTTAGGTTCAAGCCATCCACATTTGATATTCTTGTAGTATTGAACTCAAGTACCAATAGCAATGGAACCAATGTTGAAGATAGAGTCTTCAGACGCAGCCAAGAATGAACTACATAATGAACACCAATGGAAACACACACATTACACACGAAAAGAAGGATTGGGAATGAATTCCAACAATCTTTGCATTAAGTCTTCATGTGCATTTATACATCAGAGGATGGTTGGAGTAATTGTACCTATTCCAACTAATCACTCATTATATTTACTTTGTACATGTAGTGCTTAATACATGTATTTACTTATACTAAATATGATGACAATTACATAGACCTAAGAGGTCCCTCAACACTCATTAACTACCAATAATCAATTCAAAATAACATGGTGTAAACAAAACTAATTTTGAATAGTTCTAACCTATAAAACAATCATAAGGTACTTGTTAATCATCAAAAAAGAGAAAATGCATGCCAAATGAATATTCAATAGCCAAAGTAATAATACTTACTTGAAGAATAAATCATTGTCAACATCAATAAACATTTAGCAATGTTGAAAATCCAAGTAGATCCAATAGGACTTGGCTCCTTTAGAGCTTCTAAATTAATCAAAATATTTTTACAATTCAAAAAACATCTCCTTTGGGAAGCTCTTTCTCTCTCCCCAGGTTCCCTCTTTTATTCCTAATCTATTACTAAAAATAGAAAAAAGTAAAAAATAACTTGAGATGTCATTTGGGCAATCTCAAATTCTCAATGTCAGTGTCTTCTTTGTTTCCCACTAAGAAAAACATGCTTCACAATTATGGCTATAAGGGAACTTGTTTTGGTCTATCAAAAAGATCAAAATCACATTACTTTCCCTATTATATTGGTGTTCTTCTATACCTTAGGTGCTCATTTCTCCAATTTATTTTTTGTCCTAATCTCGTTGACAACAAAAAATTGTAAGTGATTTATCTCTAAATAATTGATATTTTCAATGCTTCATTGATGCTCATAGACAATCTATTTACATTCAATTGCTACTTCCTAAAAAGGTTGAAATTCATCAAGTGTACCAAATTTGGAAAACAAAGTTTTGTCATAGTTCTATTCACTTTATCCCAAGTTCTTTTGCATGCTAACAACTCCTCCTCCATACGCTTCATCAATTCCACTACTAGTTTGACCCAATAGTAAGAGGAAGCAATCATTTGGATGAGTCTTTACTCAATCAAGAGAATAATATCATGCCCCTTATCTCACTTCACCTATTGTATTTCCTTGATGTATTCTATTTTCCTAAGGATCATGGCTCCTCTTTCCTTCCATTGCATAACCTCTTTGTGATGGATGCAAAGTCTCCTCCTTGAACTCAAGCACCTTTTGTAGAAACCTATCATATGCTTCCCGATGCCATAGGTGTTCTCCCATGATTTCAACCACTAAATTCACTTCCCCCTTGCCTCTTTATAATACTACAATATGGGTAGTAGGGATGTGACTTCCTTGTGTAGTTGATCCAATTCATTTTCTTATCTTTAGCTTTATCAAATGAAGTACAGGAAAGGACGAAAATGAAAGCCTACTAAGTTATTTTTTCAAGCCATTTTGGTATCAAGGGTAATCTATTTAGAGGTACACATTATGCTAGAGTCAATTGAGATATTATATTTTCTCTATGTCCTTTTGAAAAGAAAACTTATTTTCCTATCATAGGTGAGTGTTTCAAGATTTTCCACATCAACCATGGGTTGATGGATAGATTGGTCTCCCCATTAAAGATGTTCTCCAAACTTCCTATTGTGTGTATATATTCCATTAGTGTTCCCTAGTTCTTTGATTCCTACCCATTTGAAGTAGTATCGTTCCCAACTATAGTACCAATTGAAGTCCCCTTGCTCTTTTTCACTTCCTCATATTATTTAGTAATATATTTGGTGGGATATTCACCTACTCTTGAGTTTGTTTTATTTCCTTCTCCTATTTCTGTTAGGGAATTTTGTATCTTTTCCTTGATCGTGGATTCCTTCTTGATTGGCATCATATGTTGGTTGCTTTTTCTTCTTTGAATCTCCTATTTCTGAAGGATTCTCAATGACAATAGGAGTCTTTCTCTCATTCACCTTTTCCTCCTTCGTGAGGTATATGACATCTATGGGAACAATACATTTAGCCCTAAGTTCTTCCTTCTTTTTCTCTTCTCCATCATTCCTAAAATTATGCTTTTCCTTTTTTGTAGCTTCCTCTACTTCTTTTCATTTCTTTTTGTCCTCCGCCTACCTCTTTTGTTAGCTTTTCAAGTTATTCACATCGAATTTCTTCTTCACTCCTTTCTACTTTGTTATAGCAGGTCTTTCTTCCTTTGCTCTACCTCATACTAAATCCTTTCCTATGCAGTATTCTCTTAATCTCCTTCCTCTTCTTGATTCGTTTTCAAATCCACCTTATTTTTCCTTTCTATTTCTCTTTCTTATCTTTCATTTTCCCATTCCTCCCGAATGACCTTTATTTTATCCTCCTCTTTAAGGTGAGATATTTTTTATTTCCTTGCTTCCTCTTCCTTAATCTCTACAATATATTAGTTGATCATCTTCATTTGTTCCTCCAAGTACAATGTAGTATAAATCATGCATTTTCAACTATCCCTTCTTTTCTCCACTTCTTTCCAGTCTTGAGAATTTTATCAGAAAATTTCATCTTGCCAAGACTCATGATCATATGGCCATGTTATGGATACCTCTTATGCATGCTTCAGTACTAGTCCTTTTGGGTCATGCATTATAAATATATTGTTTTATAACATGTATTATAATTATTCTTGTCCCTCTTAATTAACATATTTAGTCTCTCTTACAACATAGTAAAATATTTAAAAGTTATAAGGGGTGAAAAACTCTCTTCATATCCTTTGACACAGTGGAATTAAAGCCTTGCATGATAGTCTCATAATATATTTTCCCCACCACAAGCCTATCTAGAACATAGACAGGAAGGAGGTGTGGAGGGCCAATTTCTCCATATATGCATATGTAGGTGTTATCCTTGTCAAAGTACTAGTTTCCGATATACAATAGAATTTATTTTCTTTCTTAGGAAACCTAGGGAATTCTTGTCCAAAAATGAGTTGAAATAGATGATAAATGAAAGCAACATAGATTAATGAATAAGATATTTTGTAATTTTTTCCCACAACACCTTGAAAAACACATGTATTGGTGAGCCCAATGGCTACCAACTTTCTACTAACCCAACAAAAGCACTTCTAGCACATATAGCATCTAGTAGATAGTCTACCATGTAAAAAAATCAACCTTAAGGTTTTGTACCTACTCAATTACGATATTAAACTACTTAGATATGATATCCCCTTAGTAGAATGTTTTTCCTTGCATGGACATGGTGTAACCCAAAGGGATCTAGGAATATAAAAACTATGAACAATATTTTTCTCTATATAACCTTCACAATAGGAACTTGTGGTACATTGAAATTTCTTGCATGCTAGTTGTAGGGTATCTACTTGTATCTCTAGTGATGCATTTATCTTCCTTCTAATAACTAGCCAGGATCTTACTCACATCCAATTTCTCATAAATTCTTAGCATAAATTCACTATTTAAGTGTTCCTCAAGGCTTGCAAACTTGTAATATCAAGATAGCTCCTGTGGTAGAAAATTTCCAATGCATTCTTCCTTCTCACTAATCATCGTAAAAATTTCTTCTTGTTGTGGTTGATTACTCACTCCAAGGCCTCTATCCCTAGGAAAATCGATGCCCTTGCTGCAACTAGATATAACCCTAACCTTATAATAAGCTATAATACACAGTGATCTACTTTTCCTTAGTTTTTGTCTTTGTGAGGTGTGAAAACATCTTATTCTTGGTTTTTGAAGCAATTGTAGATGTCATTCCATGAGGGAATTACCGAGGAAGAGTCAATTCTAGCCTCCATATCTTTAAATAAAGGTACTTTCAATTCCATATTTCTCATGGATTATAAGATTATGGGTTCATGGCATGTTACCTATATCCTCCTCATGTATTATGTTGACCGTGAAGACCCAATTGTTTCCTTCACCTTGGGTTGTGGATTCTTCACTGGGGACCTCTGCATTAGCCCATTTTGGTGTTATTCCTTTGACTAAACGTGTATCAAAACCAAAATTAATTCAAATTAACAATATAAAATAGAACTATAAAGATTGGAACTTGCCATGGATGAAATAGAATTGCTTGGAATTTCACGTAGTTACTAGAAAACACATAGAATTGCTTAGTTCTCCATAGATAACAACGATTACAACTTACTTGATAAGCACACTAGTTGTTTCAAAATGAAGATATGGTGTAATTTCCTGGTTTAAAACAATTGAAACATCCCATGATGCCATTTATGGAAAGGTCTTTTGTGTTTCCTAGTTTGAATATGAGAATAGTACATTCCAATCTGAAATAACTACTAATATGATGTTCCAAGAGCATGACCATTTCCCATTGGGAGTTTTAAAAAAAATTTGGATATGAACATTGGCGATTATGTTTTGGCATTGGGGGTTTTAAAGCCATCGGTGGTTTTTTTAGTGCGTTATTAAGATACCAAGCACATTCACTAATTGTCGATGGTGAAGTAGTGAGATGAGAAATTGCAATAGTTGTAGTGGCTCATTCACATTTTTAATAAGAATTGTTTAGTACTTCATTATTCATTCAATTTTTCCAATTGTTAACAGAATCATTGGCCTTTGGAAAAATTCATTGTGTCACACAAAAGCATGACTAGCTAAATCTCACTGGCTTTCGTTGGGCTTATTAGTGATAGATGAAGTTAGTATCACTTAGGTCCAAGGTATTGTATTGAATTTTTGAAAATTTCTCAATGTTGTGCTATAACTATCATAAAATCATTTTACAAATGTAACGTCCTCATTGGTCATCAGTGGCAGAAAATTTTGTGTTATGAAGTTCATGACCTATCAAGATTAATTGACTGGAAGAAAGACTCATGTTGCAATTCTCAATATTCATTGGATGTCACCAAATGTCAAAAATTATTTTGACCATTAGCAAAATACGTTGGTGCAAAGTTTGCATGAAATTTTGAATTCCACTCTCCACTATCGTCAATTATCCACAGATTTTTTTGTGTGTCATAAACCTACTCCACCTATCAAATATCATTGATCATCGATGTATTATCGATGATTGGAAATATTTGTTGTGTTTCTCATACCATAACTCAAAGAATTTCACTGTAAACCGATGAAATCAGGGATTTTTCTTAGATTATTGATGTTTGTTCTTTTTAACAATATTTATTTTATTTATATATATAGATAGATATTTAGAAAAAATAAAATAAAAAATTATTTAACTTGAAATAAGGAATAAAATTGTATTATGGAGATGTTGAAAGTATTCATACATGTTTTTTTTCCGCTTAAAAACAATTTAATGAATATGATGTATATTACTAAAAAGCAATGTAAAAAATGAGCACAATGATACCGCAAAAATTTATTGAAATGCATTTTAGAAGGTGTTTATGTAGTCAACGAATGGGGACTCACTAAGAGAACTAGTAATCTCTGACCTCTTTTCACAAAACATTTTTCTTTATTCAATAAGACCACCTAAGGTGTTGACCAAACTTAAGGGCCATTAGAGCATGATCTAAAATAATTCAATTATATAGTATTGGGATTCATTACAAAATTCATCCTTCTTTCTAAATCCATAACCAACACACTTATGAAAACTTCATGATGCTTGCTCCTAACAAGGTAGTGATTTTATTTGATGACTCCCAATCATACCTTCTCTTGTTTGTGTTGCTTTGTTGCCAATGAGCATCCATAACATTGACAAGGTCACCTCAATACCATAAGCATTGCATCGCTGCTAGTAAGCACCCTTATCCTGAACGAAGATATCTACATTTATCCATCAATGAAGCATTATTCCCTTATTATCATGTGTATATATCTCTTTTCTCCTCTTTTATTTTAAACTAGAAAGATCATGTAATACATTTCTGGGGATGGTATATCCGCATAACAAGATTGACTCATGACTAGGATAAGTGTTTTGTTCCAAACACTTTCCAGGAAGCCAATATCAATCCATCTTCTTGGTTTTGAAGGTCACTCTTTTTCGAAATCATCATTCCTTTTCATGACTCTACGTCCATGAAGAGGATCATTTATTTTTTTTCTACCAAACAAATATATTTTGGTGGTATTCTAACCCTGATCCTCACTTTAGGATCTTGAGAATTCACTAGAAAATATAATGAACCGATGAGAAACCACTTATCATTAATCGCCAAGGGTTAAAAACTAAATTCTTATTAGTCGTGTTGGAGTCAATCTAGAAAAAAAAAACATTAAATGATGAAAGCAAGGATAAAAATTATCAAAAAGAAAGAAATAAAACTATGATACCAACTTCTACTTAAAGTAGTTTAGAAAAGGAATCTCTTAAGGGAGTGATCATTGATAGGAAGATAATTAAATTTTCCTCCCAGACTTTGCAAATAGTAGGTGCCAGCTCCAATTTTCTCTACAACTTGATAGGGTCTAAGCGAAAATTTCTGGAATTTAAAATGTTTACCATTGGTTTCATTATTTTTGTGTAAAATGAGCTCAAAATCACCCGTCATGAAATATTAACCCCTAGCTTCATGTCGACCAAACCAACGTTCCACTATTTGTTAGTGTAAGGAAAACTTCCCCTTACCATTTTCTCTTTCTTCCTCAAGCATAATGAGTGTATCCATCCATTACTACAACAAGGATAGAGGTAGTTCTCCTGAGAATTGAGATAATTGTAAGGATGCAAGATACATGTTGGTTGGTAGAATGGCCCCATGTCCATAGACACCGAAATATAAGGATGTACCTAAGGATTCTTTGGGAGTCACTTGATTAGCCCAAAGGGAATAGTATGTAAAGCATTGTGCCAATTTTGGTGGATTTGTCATATTTTTCTTAAGGTTTCTTATCAAACTTTTACTTGTGGACTCAACCACTCCATTTCCATATGGATCATAATTTGCAACATATCTTAGGATGATGTATTTTTTATGCAACCAATTCACAGAAAATATAGATCGACGAATTAGAAATTACCCTCTTTGAGGGGGAAACCTCCTTTACATTACATAAATGAACAATTCTTGGATGATACAAATGACAATACCTCTGTATAGATAGGAGTCTAAGGGGTCACAATATAATCAGAGCCTACATAACAATAATAATGTAAGGGCTCAACATAACAATAGTGTGCTTCTGGGGGCACAACAATAACAATATGGGGGCTATATGGGCACAACAATAACAATAAGGGGGATACACTAGTATTATAGGGACCTAAGATTCCCCTCTCCTTCAACAAGGTGTTGTCCTCAATGCTTGAGTAGTTTTGGATCCTTTTGTATAAAATTCACATCCTCCCATGTGGAATCTTCAACAAGTAAGTTATTTCACTTAATGAGATACTCTAAAATTGATAGATTACGTAGTTGTCAGGTTCTTGTTTCCATGACTGCTTCAGGCTCAAATATGGTTTTTCCTTCTTCTTCAAGTTTTAGTAACACTATTTGAACTGGAAACTTTTCACCGATAACCTTCTTTAAGCATGAAACATGGAAAACTGGGTGTACTTAGGCAGATGCAGGTAGCTCCAATTTGTATGCCACAGTACCAATATTTTGCAACACCTTGTAAGGACCGTAGTACTTGGGTGATAATTTATTATCCTTCTTAGCTTGCTTGAGAGATATTTATTTATATGGTTGTAGCCATAAAAATACCCAATCACCTGCATCAAAACTTCTTTCACTGCGATGTTGATATGCCTGTTGTCTCATTCTATTCTACGCCAGAGTGAGTTTATCCTTTAAGAGTTGGAGAACTTGTTGTTGATGCTCGATGTGATCTTCCACTTCTTGAACCTTAGAATTTTCTCTTAGAGGTGATGTGATGGATGGTGGATGATATCCATAAAGTGCCATAAATGGGGTCATTTTTGCTATAGTATGGAAGGAATTGTTATACCACCATTCATCTAGAGGTAACCACTTGACCCATTGTGTTTTTTTATCATATACAAAACAACGAAGATATCCTTCCAAATATTTTTTCATTGTATCGTTTTTCCTATCAGACTGAGGATGATAAGATGATTTATGAGCTAATTGATTACCAAGAGAAGAAAATAAGTCCATCCAAAAATTTCAAGCAAAAATGGGATCTTTTTCGCTTACTATAATCTTTGGATTTCCATGAAGCTTTTGAGTTGTTTCCATAAATGTAGTAGTAACTATATTGGATTTAAAAGGATGATATAATGCACAAAAGTGTGCATACTCGGTAAGTCTATCAACTACCACCATGATGACACTCGGTCCTTCATACTTGGGTAAACCTATGATAAAATCCATTGAGACCTCCTCCCAATGCTAACTTGGAATGGATAAAGGTTGTAATAGACTTGGGGTTTTAATTGTATCAACTTTATTTTTTTGGCAAACCAAACATTCTGCCACAAACTTCTGAATATCAGACTTAAGACCATCCCAAAAAATTCCTTCTTAACCCTATGGCAAGTTTTTTTAAATCCCGAGTGCCCTCCTAAGGGATAGGTGTGAAATTCCAAAAGAATATTTTGTTTGATTTGGGAATTCTTACAAATATATAAGCGATATTTGTACCATAATGAATCATTTTTCTAGCTAAATGTATCAGATGTACTAGGATATTGCTGCAAATTTTGAATGAGTGACCAAACCTCTTCATCATTCTTCCATTTATACCTTGCTTCGGTTATCCACTCAAGTTGGATAATAGAAATGGCACAAAGCAATTCTTCCACATCCTCATCCTTTCTTGAGAGTGAATACGCAAAAACATTTTTCTACCCTTTTTGTACATGATTTCAAAGTGATAACCCAACATCTTTGTCACCCATTTTTGTTGCTCTTCTGAAGACAATATTTGTTCTAAAAATTATTTAAGGCAATCATGATATTTTTTTTACCTTGAAGTGTCGTCCCATTAGGTAAGGTCGCCATTTCTTTAGTGCATGTAGCATTGCCAACATTTCTTTCTCATAAATAGTTTTGTGTAAATACTTTCCTTTGACTTGACGACTTTGAAAAGAAATGGGTCTTCTTTCTTGCATTAAAACCACACCAATTCCGTTTCCTGAAGCATCACATTCCACAATAAAAGTTTTTGTGAATTCTAGCATAGCTAAGACCAATGTTTGGCACATTTCCTCTTTAAGATGTTCAAAAGCCTATATTGCTTCTAGAGTCCAAGAAAATTCATCTTTCTTCAGTAATGATGTTTGAGGTGACTCTATTCTCCCATAATTCTTAACAAACTTGCGATAATACCCTGTCAACCTAATAAATCCTCTAATATGCTTTATGGTTGTGGGAATTTTCCATTTCTTAATGGATTTAATTTTGTTAAGGTCTACCTTAACACCCTCATGAGATACAATATGACCCAAATATTCCACCTCCTGTACTTCAAAGAAACATTTGAAGGTTTTTTCATATAATTGTTTCCACTCCAATAGTTTGAGCACCCTGTCAACATGTTGAGCATGATCCTTGCAATACTTGTTGTAGATTAGTATATCATCAAAAAATATTAACAGAAAAATACTAAGGAAGGGTTTGAAAATTGAATTCATCGTACCTTGAAATGTGGAAGGTGCATTAGTAAGGCCAAAAGGCATGACAAAAAATTCATAATGACTGTCGTGAGTTTTGAATGTTGTTTTTGGAATTTCTTCAGTCTTCATTCTAATTTGATGATATCTTGAACAAAGATTTAGCTTGGTGAAGTAAATTGCTCCATTTAATTCATCCAATAATTCATCATTGAAAAGAATTGGAAATTTATCTTTAATAGTGAGCTTGTTGAGATCCCTATAATCTGGACACATACATCATGATTCATCCTTCTTGTGCACCAATAATACTAGAGCAGAGAAAGAACTTTGACTAGGTTGAATTATACCAGCCTCTAGCATTTTTGAAACCATATGTTCAATTTCACTCTTTTGGGAATAAGGATATTTGTAAGGCTCGATGTTTGGAGGAACACTTCCTCGAATCAATTTAATCACATGATCATGATCATGAATAGGTGGGATGCCTTTGGGAGTATCAAACACCTTGGAATGATTGTCCAAGACTTTTTGGATATTTGGAGAAATAGATGATTTCGATGTTTGAACCCATAGAGAGAATAATTGTGCAACTACGCCCCATTGTTCTTTCAACAAAATATTTTTCATTCCATTAAATCTGGTGATATTTCATGGTTTCCCTAAGATACCCCTTAAGTCAACTTCCTTTCCTTCCCAAAAAAACTTCAAGAAAAGTTCTTGAAAATTAAAGGCTATTGTCCACAAACATTGTAACCATTGGACTCCTAGTACAACATCAGCACCACCCATTGGAATGGAAAGAATTATACTATTAAATACATATTCCCCTACGGTTAGCTTGATATTATGGCACTTTCCAGAGAAAATTATAGTTCTTCCATTTGCAACCATCACTTGACACTCTAGTGTTGGATATGGAAAGCAATTCAATTCCTTGGCTATCTTACAATGAATAAACTATCCATGTCACCTTTTAGTTCATCTTTGGTTGCTCTTTGTGAGAGCAAAATTTGTTGCACTTGGCCCCCTAATTTTGATTTATCATGCTGCAATTCTTCCTCTTCATACATCATAGTAGAGACTTATGAGGGCTTAATCCATGTAGTATTTTTCTTTCTTATTAGGTATTTTAGAACCCAATACTGATATTTATCCTTCAATATTCCTTTGGAATCACTTCACTATTGGCATTATGATACAGGTATTGTCTTTGATGGCAACTCACTCAGATGAAAGATCACAATATAGCAGGTAAACAGCAAAGAATTATAGATCAGTCTTCACAGAATGAAAAAAGAGAGGTATATGTAGGTTCACCATTGACCAAGCTGCGTATACATGCAGGTTCACTGTATACAAGTCGCGTATACGTACACACGCACTTTCACAAAAGGAAAAGCATGTATACCTTGGAAAACTAAGTGTTTGGTCTGAAGTATTTGGTCCATGGTATTGGTCCAAGGTATCTGGTCTGAGGTATTGACCCTTGGTATTTGGTCCAAGGTATTGGTCCTAAGTGGTTTTGGTCCATGGTATTGAGAAAGGGCTGAAACTATAAAAGGAGGAGATGATCATTAGGTCAGGGTGTGCAAGTATCGAATATTTGATTAAGTGTGAGATCTAGTATGCATGTTATTGGGTTATGGTGCATTGTTGGATCTGAACCAAGGATGAACCTTAGCGGATGATGAGGGATTAGATCTAATGATGGATCAGGATCTTAAGGCGTAAAATGAACTATCATTATGTATTTTTGCTCATGAATATTCTAGATCTGAATACTGACACATATAATAGTCTGTAAATGTGATGATCTAGGTATGACTGAAGTCTAGAATAGTTGTAATGTTTAAATCATCATTTACAGATATGTACACAGGTTCACTTTAGAAAAGGAGCGTATACACGTTGGGCATATCAAATCAGCGTATACATCATAAATTTGATTTGCAGATCTATACACTGGTTCACTTTGGTAAAAGTGCATACACACGCAGGTTCGACACATGGAAGTAGCGTATACCTTATAAAGTATGTTTCAGTTGTTTCTGTTTGCTGTTGCAGAGTTCTGGGTTATGGTTTGAGTTCTAGTTACTATATTCTAGTGACAGTATTCTGAATGATCAGATTGATGGGTTGTCTAAGTGAATGATTGATTCGGTTGTGGTTGGTTCAAAAGGTTATTGGTTGATGTAGATGTATTTGATGATTGAATGATATTTTTGATGGATCCAGTCTGAAAATTTATGAAACGTGGTCCCTGGAGGAAGACAGAAGGTCATAGCCTTCTGTAGGTCGGCACCTACATACTAGAAAACATATCGGCTAGTGCAAGAGCTAGGGGGTTGTAGCTCCCTTCTAGGAGAAGCTGGAGAACAAGAGAAGGTTGTAACCTTCTGCAGGTAGAAGCTTACGTATTAGTATAAGTCTGCACCAGTACAAAAAATTGTAAACAGATTTTCTTATTATTAAAAGAAGACATAGACAACAGCAGCAGGTGGTTTTCACCCACATTGGGTTTCCACTTTATATCTTGGTGTTCATGTGTGTTACTTATGTGTGATGCTCTATTCTGCTTTTACTGCACTGTCTAATGAATTCCTGATATACTGGTTAAAGTTCAATGCATGATAAATTAGGTAAATCAAAATATCTCTGCATATACACTAGTTGCCTTAAGTATAGTCGTGTATACACGCTAGTTCGCTTAATTGAAGTAGTGTATACAAATTTGTTTTGAAAATTAAATTATTGATCTGATAATATTAATTCACACCCCTCTCAGTATTATTTCCAACATTCACATTGTTTATTCAAACAAAAGTTATGCAATTTTTAAAACAAACACACACCTTTTTATTACTTTTAGGAGCTTGACCTTGAAACGGTTGTAACTCTGTAATTTCAAATCTCCAAGTTCTGAAATTTCTTCCCGTGGTATCTCTTTAAGTAATATTTCCAGACCCACAATTATGATAAATATTAGATTCTTCAAGAAATATTTAAGCCAAATCTCCCACAATCACCTAATTATGGATTGGTTCAGTAGATCAAAGTTGTATGGGATGCCACGTGTCACTGTTTCAACCTTTGGCTCTGAAATTGATATAAGAAAAACTAAAGTTCGTTCACTTTCATCCAATTTTTACATAATTTAAATTGGATGCCTGAAACGAAAGTTATGATGATTTTCCCTAGGTCACATATTTGAGATTGAATTATGGAGCCTGCAAAAACCCTAACTTCCTCAAATCATATCTCTGAAAATATAGCGAACCAAGATCTGAAATTTTTATACGAAGTTGACCTATATTTTGGTTCAACATGTTAAAAAAATTATCTTATGAATCCTTGTAGCCAAAACATTATAGTGAAAATTACAAGATGGCCTATTTGAAGAATCAAAACCCTAGAATCCAAAGCTCTAATACCAAATTTTATGCAACCAACTCATAGAAAAGATAGATCAATGACTTAAAAATTATCCTCTTCGAGGGGGAAACCTCCTTTACATTACATAAATGAACAATTCTTGGATGATACAAATGACAATGCCTCCTTTGTATAGAGAGGAGTCTAAGGGGTCACAATATAATCAAAGGCTACATAACAATAATAATATAAGGGTACAACATAACAATAGTGTGCTTCTATGGGGCACAATAATAAAGAGCTACATGGGCACAACAATAACAATAAGGGGGATACACTAGTATTATAGGGACGTAACAGTATTTATCAAAATAAATACTAGTCAATAAAGTAGATGAAAAATAGGTTAGTGTTATTGTTATGAATATAAATAATTCATTAGTATATTAAAGAGGCATTTCTCTAATGAAATGAGCAATCATGAAGGGGCACCTTCCTAGGTATATAAACAGACCTTCATTTATCATGGAAAATTTTATAGTTAGGGCTAAATTTCTATGATCAAATTTACGCTCATTCTCATTTAAGAAGTCAGTTTACAATTTGGTTGAAAATGGGGATGTCATGTATCACATAATCCACAACTCTACTTCCAAGCCCATGAATACAAGACATTTGGTTGGATTTTGGACATATTACTACACCATTGCATATTATAAGGTCTTGAGAACTACAAAGTTTCACTAAATCGGTACCAAATAAATCTCATTTAGGTCCTTGAAGTTTCTTTTGAATCTTGTAGCTAAATCAAGATCTTCATCTAGCTAAAGAGGATTAGGGTTTGAACCATTACTTAGAAGAAAAACTTGGTTAGAAGTATTTCTAACATTAAAATATCCTAACAATAAGATATTACCTCCATTCCTTATACTATAAATATCTTGCTCTAAGGTATTATAAGGGAAATTCTTATCTAGATATTTTTTCTTATAAAAGTGTTATATTGGCTACAACACCCTCCAAAATTTTGGCTTGCACTCAAATTTCGGAGCCTTCCTTGGTCCTCTCCTTGATAGTTGCAAACACTTAAGCTCATTTCATGAGATTTCCTAAAGTCCTCTGACCCCTTATGCTTGTTCGATCAGTGATCATATTTTGGCATGTTTGATTGTTTTTCCATGTCTGTGGAACTTTTCTAGTGGTTTCGAAGGTTGCTCTTTGTGTATATGAGTTTTCCTAGCTATGTAAACACCCATCACACTCATACAAAAAGTTTTGAGCATTGTCGCACAAGTGTCGTCATGGTTGTCCTAAAGTCTATCTCAAGTGTCACACTTGTTGCTTCTTGTTATGAGACAATCACATAGAGGGAAATGCTTTCTTGTTGCTCTGGTGGTCTATGTTGTCATGTCGTTGAAGTATGCTAAGTGTGTGGTCACAAGTTCAATATCATCACAAGTATATATCCCTTCTGAACTTAGCCACCTTTCCAAAAATCTTCCCGACTTAGCAACCCAGCTACACCAGACCCTGACTGAATTGCACACTGCACAGTCTTAACCCTCAGTGTTGTGACCTTGCTTCCTAGAACTACGTAGTGTGCAGTCACTGTCCTCCAGGGCAGTTGCACTGCACAATTCCAGAGCCTAACAGCCTTCCTTGACCCCTAGAATTGTGCAGCAGTTCCTCCAATTCCAACTTGAAGTGTGCACTACCAGTCCTCAAGTTCTTCCCCTTGCCTGTTGGAACCCTACAATATGCAAACAACCCAGCCTCCCTTGGCCTCCAGAATTGCACAAAGGTGTCCCCTAGTTTCCTCCCTTATCTGAAGCTCACTGACCTCAAGAAATGCGTAGATTTGTCCTCTAGGTCTCTCTATTTCCTAGTCTCCCTTTGCCTCTGAAAAATGCAAAAAATTGTCTCCCAGGGTCCCATCCCGCATCATCCACTATCTTCCTAAACTGACCAAATCTTGACTCCCATTGGCCACTGCACAATTTCCTTTCCCAGCGGAGACTGTGCTAAAAGGTTCCTCACTCAATCCTACGCTGCGCTTTGCAGAGTCTCAGTGATCAACCCCTCTCCTTGTCACCTAGAATTGTGTAATGCACAGTTAGTGGGCCCTCTCTCCCAGGTTGTCACCGATCCTAGGCTCAGTTCATGGATAACAGTGCATCATCTTAGATTAGGGAGTTTTCAGATTAATGTCATCTCGTCATGAGTGAATTGCAGGAACAGTTACACTGTCAAGTCATGACGAGATGATGAAGAAAGGAGAAGAAGGAGGAAACATGTTCGAAGACTCACTTGTAAATGAACAGATGAATGACCCTACCAAGAGAAAGCAAAAGGAACACAAGTATGAAACCACCTTTCAAGACTGAAGATCATTGAAGACCTTGCATCATCAAGTTATGCAGAAGAGAAGAGAAATCACATCCAAGAACACATCCATCACTCAACAGAAATAATGGCTTGACATTGCCACATCATCAAGCCAATCCATGTCATCAGTGTAACGTCGAGTCATGTCATGAGTTGTGATATGCCACATCAATATTGTGGGCCAAGTATATTGTAAATCAAATGTATTTTAAAGTGGAATTCCAATGGAAACACATGAATATGAAGAGTCATGTAAGCATATGAAGTTGAACAGTCATGAGGGTGGTCAAAGAGTCACAAGGGGTAAGCATCACCCCTTGGTTATATATACCCCCTCATTGTATGAGCAAAGGACTTTTCACCTTGGCTCCTCCCACAAAGCATTAGAGAGATCAGTTAGTTCTTTGAGGAGCAAGGAGTGGCTCCAATGTCCCACTACTGGGGCTAGTGATGTACAATGTAAATATGTGTCTTGGAACTTTTTCTTAATTACAAAAGCCTTTTCAGGCCAGCATGTTTTCATGCATGACTTATGAATGTTTGTAAGACTATTTTGTGAACGTTTGTATTTCATGTTTTCTTTCACATGTACTAAGATAGTTGAACTATTTCAGTTATTTTAGTGTGTATATTGTTGGGAATGTATTGTAATGGTTTTCAATTTTGTCTCATCCTAGTAGAATATTCCACGAGATACTAGACAGAGCTTTCCTCGTTCAACGTTTATAATGACCATCACATTCGATGTGGACTATTCCACTGGATGTTAGATGGATCTTCTCTTGTTCATTGGTTGTAATGACTGTCGCATCCATTGTGGACTATTACGCTGGATGTTGGAGAGGAATTTCTAGTTTACATGTGTCTCTTCTTGGGTGGTACTATTACCTCTCACTTAGAGGCTCACTTTTCTCCCCCCTTTTGCAGTAAGATAACCTATACATAGTTGCATTGCACACTCACGAGGCACACTCACCTTGCTTTTCGAAGATACCATTGCATCACTCTCTTGTGTTAACAGCTACATTCGAGGCAAATATTTAAGTATTTGGTAACCGATACTTTATATTAGATTCGACTCCTACACCAAATGATGTGAGGTCTGATTGGGACTTCATATCGAGGAGATCCCTTAAATGTTGGCAGGTCTAGCACCGTCAACATTTCTGGTGCTAGAAGGAGGGCAACTAATATTTGATGGTTGATTGCACCACCAACCCCACTAATCCATCCTCTGGTTAAGCCAGTAACATTCACTCCCTCTCCCCTACTCATAATTTTTAAGTTGGTAACTCTTCACCACCCAGGCCTGAATGTGAAATCCGATACCATCAACTTCGAGTTGTCCGCCCCATCACTCGTCAATTTGCAAAAGTTGTTGGACTAATTCCGAGAGTAATCACTCTTCCATATTCTCAAAAGAAGAATAATACCACCCCCATAGGAGTAGTGGTCTCATATGTTGAAGAAAAAATTCTCTCCACTCTTGAAGATATAGTAGAAGTTTTGAAAAGGGAATAATAACCTCCACTCTTTCAAGGAGGAGGAGAGAACCCTTTACTCTCAGGTTCAAATTCTGATGCGAGAGGCGGAGAGGAAGGAAACGAAGGAGAAGATGAGGAGGAACCAATAAATTTAGAAGAGGAAGAGGAGGACAGCGAAGAAGAATATATGGCAGATCAGAATCTGGATTGGATAACTAGGGGCCCATTGGCACTTCTGGGTGTCCTTCGCAAGATGTCGAGACACGCAAAGAATCTCTTGATGAAATATGACCCTAACAAGATAGTGAAGGTTGAAGATCACTTAGACAAATTTTACCTACACTTACAAACACTTGAGGTATGATACGATGATGTTGCATGCAGACTTTTTTAATGCACCTTGGATGGTAGAGCAATTGTATGGTACCACAACCTTCCTCCAAACTCTATCCAAAAATGGAGGGAATTTCAAAGAATCTTTCTTGAGAAAATTGTCGAAGATAAGACCCCTGTCATGTTGTTGAAGGAGTTGGATATTTTTAAGATGGAGCAGAAGGAAAAGGTTGGAGATTTCAATAAAAGTTTCAATCGCATCTTGAACAAGTTTTCAGACGACACAAAACCTCATGACTCCATCACCATAGACTAGTACATGTCTTCCTTGTCAACAAGTATTGCACAGTTTGTAAAGAGAACTACGAGACCAACTTTAACAGGAAACTATGAAGAGGCTATTGCCGTAGAGAAGGACCTGCACGCTATTGGAGTCATCACAGATGATGAACCCGCAAAGGACTCCATAGACACAAGTAAGAGGTCTCAACCCTCTGTGAGCAAGCCTAAGGAAAAGGAATCGAATAATCTTGAAAGCCTTACTCATCTTGTCAATTCCCTAACTGCTGAAATGATTGAACTTAAAGAAAGGACAATCGAGACTACTGTGAGTAGCAAGCCCCCTAGGTTTATGGCTAGAAGTAATTGTAACAACCCCTCCTAGGTCTACCCAAAGTGACCATGCCAACCAGGGTAAACATGAGAAGAGAGGCTACTATGATCCAATTCGACCTCTTATTTCACCTTAAGGAAGTGGAATCAACGGAACATCATGTACAGTCATCCAACATCATCAACAGACCCCTGAGGAGACAAGTCAACCACTCAGACAGCTTGTCGTTGGGTCCCACTGTTATTTTGCAACTCTTAGGCCTCAGCCACTCTCATGCTATGGGAAAGGGAGTGACCAACAACTTAAATAAACTCTCACAAGCCTGGCTACCAGCGTATGTGGTCCAGAATTACCAGTTCTGCTCCAGCGACCCCGAGATTTGAGCCACTTTTCTAGCCCGGAATCCTAGCCTCTACCCAGAACTTGTTGTAAATCTTAGAAATCATTAAAAAAAATAATAACAATGTTGATCAATCAAAAATCAACCTCAGGACTAGTTTTGAGCATCCCCAACCATGTCTGACATTCTGTCAAACACTTGGAATCATTGCAACCTACAGGTCGAGGATACAAGACAAAGCATAAATGATTGAAACAACTTATAAAACATAACTAGAAGGATCCCCCCTTCTCCATTGAACTACTACATCATCAATTAGGTCATGCATCCATCCATTGAACAGTTACAGTTAAATATATGAAATAGCCATGACATGAACTAGTCATTCAATCATACTTATAACCATCATAAAACCATATAAATATGAGAGATATGACATCCATTAAATCCACACGTAAATCAGTGCAAAAGTGAGAGAACTTATATTTGATTAATCGTAGGAAAAGTCGACCAGGTTTGAGACTTCCACATACCACCCGACCATAAACATGGATGAACCAAATCTCTCTTTCAGCAAGTCACCCCCATTCCATATTCCAAGCATGAATATGGATCTCATAGAACAACCAATCCAAGAAAAACCAAGGGAATACAGAGGTTAAACCACCTCCACCCTCATCCAACTATGATCACACCAAAATCGGTGCTCCAATCACAACCGAACAGTACCTGGAATGCCATCAGGAATCCATCACTATCCTTGAGGAATCTTTTGTCTCCTTGTCTCTCAGGCTTTACTATGGTCCCTCAATATTTATCATGTATCCTGCCAAAATTGGTCAAGGGATTCCTAGGCCTTTTGGAATGAACCTTGAGACCACCTCCAACCCAGATTCTGAAATCCATCCAGAAAACCAAGCTCAAAAACCAAAATAAACATCCCAACATACCATGTCATCCAGAAAAAGGTTAGGCTAGGCTGAAATCCACTATCATAACCCGATAATACCATGCCACTGACAACAAGAGAAGCATACACCAACATGCAAAGTCTTGCATATCCAAACCAACTAGGAAATCACACATGCAAAAGGTTACCTAAAAGTATTCCTGTTGAAATTGCTTGATCCTGCTTTCCTTTCCTTTGCTTGCTTTTCCTTTCCTTGCTCCAAGAAAACTCTAAGTGACCAAGAGAGTGAGAGAGAGAGAATAATGACAGAGCTCAAACTTGAACTTGATAAAAGCCATGAATTGATCCTCAAAATCCTTTTTATGCATGAGACCTCTAATTTCTTCATTTTACATTATTTTCCTTCAATTTCCTCCTCGCATGCAACTTGTGACCTTTTACCTTCCTTTTATCCTAATTTCCTTTATTTTCATAAATAGATGTGCCAAAGATTCCTTTTTTCCTTTTAATGTCTTAGCCTTTGCCAAATTTCCTTAGCCAAAACACACATCTAGTGATGTCGACTAGGATAACTTTGCCCAACATTCAGCTTGGAATAAGTGTCCCTTAACTGTGGTCTTATTTTGTTTTTATTAACTTTTATTACATGAACTTTTCCACCAGGGATGTTACAGAACCCTCCCCCTTAGGGAACACCATCCTCAATATTAAACCACACCAAGACCTCAACAAAACTATTGAAAAGAAAACATATGCCTATGGAGCTTTATAACTTATCTCGTTTCATTATTTACAATGAAGAACCTGCTCAAAAAAAAACATCATGACAAGATAATAACCATACCAATTATTGGAGCTTTATAACTTAGCTCATGGCGATATTTACATCCATATACATATACATATATAAATATAAAAACATCAGAAAAACATATGACAAACATAAACCAACATCAAACCAAAATTGCCTTGCCTCAACTGGAAAGCAATGAAGGATATAGGGCCTGCATCTGATCTGCCATCTCCCATGTGGCTTCTTCAGGCCCAAAGTGCTTCCACTGCACTTTAACTTTCTTTATGTCTATGTTCTTGAGCATGAGTTGTTTCAGCTGCAGTATGCACTGAGGCTTTAGTAGGAACTCTCCTTCTTGCTCCCCCCGTAATACAGACCAATCAATAACATGATCAACATCCTTTCTATACTTCTTAAGCAATGAAATATGGAAAACATCATGGAATTTCAATGTTGGAAGTAGTGCTATTCGATATGTCAATGTTCCAATCCTCTCAAGGATCTCAAAAGGCCCACAATACCATGGTGTCAACTTTGCACATGAACCAATGCTCAAAGAGTTTTTCTTGGGCTTAATGCGCAAATACACATGCTCCCCAACCTGAAACTCTTTGAAAAACATGTGTTGATTTGCATAAGTCTTATGCCTATCATGTGTTGCCTTGAGATTCTTCTTTATAACCTACATTTCCTGATCCATGTCTACCAACATGTCCGGTCCAATAAGTACCTTATTCACTAGATCACTCTAGCTGATGGGAGTGTTACAACTTCGTCCATACAATGCCTCGAAAGGACTCATCCTCAAGGACTCCTGATAACCATTATTATATGTAAACTAAACTAATGGAAGATATTTATCCCATTTCCTATGTTGGTGCATCATGTACATCCTTAGCATATCCTCCAAAATCATGTTGACCCTCTATGTCTGATCATCTGTCTACAGATGATAAGTTGTACTGAAGGCCAACTCTATACCCAAGCCTGCAAATAGCTCCTTCCAAAATTTGGAAGTGAGCTTTGCATCCCTGTCCAACACAATCTTATTTGTAACACCATGTAGCCTCACTATCTCTCTTATGAACACTTGTGCTACGTCACTAGCTAAATATGTAGTCTTCATCAGAATCAAGTGAGCTACCTTGCTCATCCTTTCAACCATGACCATAATATAATCCATGCTACTTCACTTTCCTCAAAATACCTATGATGAAATCCATGGAAATGACCTCCCATTTCCATTCTAGAATCATAATAGGCTATAGTAGACCACTTGGATGCTTGCTTTTTCCTTTACCTGCTGACAGTCTAACATCTAGCCACGAACTCAACCTCTTCCTTCTTCAAATTCAGCCAATAGTAAAAATTCTTCACTGTCATCAATGTCTTCTGATACCCTGGATGACCCGAATACAGTTTCACATGAAACTCCCTCAATATAAGCTTCTTGAGCTCACTGCAATTCAGCACATATATCATGTCTTGAAACCTCACCAAACCATCTACCATTAGATGATAGTCGACATCCTGATCCCTTATGCTTGTACCTACACTTGTACCTACACATATACCTACACTTTTACCTGCACCTGCACCTATACCTACACTTGTAGCTTTACCTATACCTATATGTATACCTGTGCTCTGTTGTAACTTGTGCATAATCTCCATGTATTTGTCATCCCGCTGACCTGCCTGCAAAAAATTATCCTGTAACTCTATCCCATGAGAGCTTATAGATGCTATATGATTTACCTATACCTTCCTTCTAAGAGAATCTACAACCCAGTTCTCCTTCCCTTTGATGTATCTAATCTCGAAATCCAACTCACTAAGGGTGGCCAACCATCTACCTTTCCTGGCATTTAGATTCATCTAGTCAAACAAATACCTCAGCCCACTACGATTTCTCATCAATGTGAACCTCCTACCTAGAAGAAAATATCTCCACCTATTCAATGTATGTATAATCGTTGTTAGCACAAGATCATGCATCAGAGATTTCTGCTCATGCTCATTTTGTTTTCATGACTCATACAAAATTACCTGTCCTTCTTGCATGATAACTCCACCAAGTCCCATTTTGCAAGCATCTGTGCACACAACAAACTCCTGGTCCAGATCCACAATATTTAGCACTGGTGCATGTGTCAACAACTACTTAAGCTACTCAAAACTAACTTCACATTTTGTCATCCATTCAAACTTCTTACCTTTATGCTACAATGATGTGATAGGATATGCAATGTGTGAGAATTTCCTGATGAACCTCCTGTAGTAACATGCCAATCCCATAAATGATCTCACCTCATCTACATTCTTAGTAGTTTCCCATTCCATGATGGCCCTTATCTTTTCTGGATCTACTGTTATGCCTTCATTGGAGACAACATGTCCTAAGTAATGTACCTCAGTCTAAAAGAAGTTTCACTTGCTAATCTTAGCATACAATTGATTCTCTCTTAGCAATCTCAACACTGCAACTAAATGTTTAGTATGTTCTTCCTCATTCATAGAATATACCAGGATATCATCAATGAATACAATAACAAACTTGTCCAAATAAGGATGCAACACGTTATTCATCAAACACATGAATGTAGCTGGAGCATTAGTTAAGCCAAATGGAACAACAACAAACTCATAATGCCCATACCTGGTCCTAAATGCAGTCTTAAAGATATCCTCTTCTTTGATGCGTACCTGATGATATCTCGATCTCAAGTCGATCTTAGATAACAATGTTTCTCCCTTTAGTTGATCAAGTAAATCATCAATCCTCAGCAAAGGGTACCTATTCTTGATCGTTACCTTATTCAGCTGCCTGTAATCTGTCCACAATCTAAGAGTACCATCTTTCTTCTTTATGAACAACATTGGTGCGCTCCAAGGTGATACACTGGGTTTGATGTATCCTTTGTCCAACATTTCATTTAGTTGCAACTTCAACTCTACCAACTCAGGTGTGCTCATCCTGTAAGGTGCTTTCGATGTTGTAGCTTCCCCTGGTACCAACTCAATAGAAAATTCTACCTCCCTGTGAGGTGGAAACTCTAAAATATCCTACGAAAATACATCTCGAAATTGTTGCAATATTGGGTACCTGCTCAACACATTTACATCCTCAACCTCCTTACCCTTGTCACTAGAAATGTGTGTTTCAAACACCACACAACCTTTTCTGCAACTACGCTTAGCCTGCGTAATGGTAACCATCCTCACTGATGTAAGCTTCTTCTTTCCCTACAAAGTCCTCTTTTCCTCACTATCATCCACACATTCAAAGGCCTTGTCGAAGCAATCCACTTTGGTTTTGTGAAGGTATAGCCAATCCATAGCCAAAATAATACTATATGATCCCAATGGAAATACATTCAAATGTGTTGTTCTAGGCATACCATTTAACTCAAATGCACAAGCTCTTACCCAATGGTGAACTTGCTTCTTTGTACCTATATCCAACTATAACAACCAACATTTTGCATGCACATCTTTTCTCAACCCGCACTTATCCACTAGGTTAGGATTAATATAACTATAGCTAGATCCAGGATCAATCAAAATAGAAACAACCTTATCACATAGCTTACCATCCATCTCAATGATCGATGCCTGATGATCTGCCTACCCGTTGTCCACAACTAAATAAATCTGAGGAATTCTATGACGAAAATCACCAATTGTATGTGCCTCCTGAGAACTGTATATATGGGGTCTACCACCACTCTGACACTGCGGACAATCCATCTTACAATGATCCTTACCACATATCCAACACTGTAATGGTTCCCTACCACCGCCTCTAGCCTATTTCTCTCCATGTCCCTTCTCAGCTGCATTGAATCTCTTGTAAGGAACTGCATTATCTTTCTCACTTGCATCTTGAGGACTTCCTCCCTTTGGTGTCCATTTTCCTTTAGCTTTGTCATTTCTTTTAAATTCATGCTTAGGCTCAACTTTGCACTTTGACTGCTCATAACAATGCTTCAACTTTTAGATGGCCTCCTCCAATGATCTAGGCTCATCAAACTCAATCTGGTCTTTGTATGCAACTGGAAATCCACATATGAATCTCTGAACCTTAGCCTTCTCCTCTCTGAGGTAAGGCACATATCTCAACAGCTCCAAAAATCTTCTAGTATACTCCTCATCTGTCATAGAACCCATTTGCAACTCAAAAAACTCCTTAGCTCTATCATCATAGTACCTATCATAAAAGTACTTCTTCTTGAAGATCCTTTCAAACGCATGCCAAGTTAAATCATCCCATGTATGTCCTTGACATTCTTCATGTCTTTCCACCAAATATACGCCTTACCTTTGATACTGAAAAGGGCTATCCTTGCTTTCATTTTTCTAATAATCATGCAATCTAAATAATTTCCTCATGCCAAGCAACCAAGCCTCTACATCTTGTGCTTTCTTCATCTCTCCATCAAAGGTAGGTGGCTTTGCCTCCTTGAAATCATCCAGAAAGTATCCCCTATCATTCCTCATGTACGAATGATAATGATGACGATCATGATGTCTGTCAAAACCAAAACTAGAGTAATACTTGTGTCCAGTACCTCTCCTATCTACAGTTTCCAACAACCTGCCATCTATGATACTGTCAGATCTATCTCACCTATGTCTACTATGAGACCTATTCCAATATGCCCCATTAGTTCTATCCTCATGTCCATGGCTGATTCGAAGAGGTCCCTGTCACCGCAAACATGAAAAACTCTAAAGTAATATGGCATTCACCTTTGCTTATTTCTCTTGTGTCTGCATGATTTTGCCATTGTCTTCTTTGCAACTCCTTATTTCTTCCTTCAGGCTTTTCAAGGTGTCTTCCAAGTTAGAAGAGTGCCCCATGCCACGCTGCCCATATGATTCATAGGCATACTATGTTAGCTAAACCAAATCACCCTAAATCAATGTACCTTAGCATAATTCGGGGAGGATACCTTGTCTGCAAGATCATCAAATCAACGTGATGCATGTATAATGTTGTAGCATTTTTTGGTTTTGGTAAGTTAGTATCAATTAGTCAAAAAATGAAAATATATTTCAAAAAAATGTTAAGTTAGGATATGGACAAAAATAATATTAAATAAAAAATGTTAGGGATATTTTATGAATAAGTCCATATCAAATAAAATGTTAGAATAGATGCCCTAAAAAATGGAGGCAAAAATAAAATGTTAGGTTAGAAAGAAAAGAAAAGAAAAAATAAACTCTCAAAGTGTTGCAAATCCAAATGGCACTACTCTTAGTCAATTTTTTTTTTGCAAATAAAGGTTATGTGCAGATTGTTTAAATGCCACATCTAGTTCATCTAATCCAATTGTACAGTTTAATCATGATCGGAATTGATTTAAATTTTTGTCAATAGGTAGCAATAGGTAGAAAATAAAATTTGCTCAATAGTTTAATCTCAGCCAACGGAGGAAATAAGGGATAGAGGTAGATTAGTCGTTAAAAGGAAGTATTGAGTTGCTAGCCTAAATGCACTCGAATGAATAAATGAAAATGCTAGGAGTATAAAGGGTAGGTAGATATATGAGAAATTATTGGAGCATGAAAGGATTTGATATCAAGTTGTAACATTGGATAATGCTTCCATACGATGTTCCATTTTAAATTAATTATGGATTCTAAGTACCAATGTATTTTGCGATATCCTAACTTCAAACATTCATTCGCCATAACACCAAACTGTCACATCCGTCAAAATCATGACCCCACCATCACTTCTGCCTCACATGTTAAATTCCTTCCACCTTACCTTTCATCCTGCATGATCCCTCGAGATCCTGTGGTCCACATCCCTCCTCGGCCCTCATTTTTCGTCCGAAATTTATCTACAAGGGGGGTCTGAAGTGGGCAGTTTCCAAAACTGCCACCTTAAACCACCTTAGCCTCATTTTAGTCTTTCGAGACTTAAAATCCCAAAATGACTTACTGCCTCAAGTTGCCCCCGAACACGGTTTACGTGTGACTATTTACCGCTGCTCCATGTTGCCATCCATGTCTGCTACACGTCACTTCCTCCATCCAATCAACTTTCGCCTATCCGTTATTCATTCAATTCATAACTCCTACGAATTTATGTCCCAAAGATCTGTTAATTAGTCCTGTTGGATAATTAATGCAGATTTAACCGTTCATTCAACAGCTCCGCTCCAAATTTTCCATTAAAAGCCCTGTTCCTCCATGAAAACAGTTACACAGTTCATTTCTGTAACTAAATTGATCATTCAAGATTGCCTCCTTATAGCTCAAATATGGTCTGACACTTAAGTAGCTATTTTGTCATGTTCATAAGAAAGCCGACATCCAAGTCCACTTGTCTCTTTTTTAGTCATATTGTTTTTACTGTGATCACTCTGTTTCAGACCAATTTTCCATTTCTATCATTTTCAGTCTGCAAATTCATTTGATAAAATGCCTCCTAAGGGAAAGGAAGTTGCAGAAATACCAAATCCTCTTGTATATCCACAAGTTGACTTCCACCATACCCCCTTGTTCGATAGGGATTGTAAAAATCATTGAGACTTCTTCTCAATTTTATTTATATGAAATTTACTTCTGGATGGAAGATCAATTAATTGATCAAACTGATGAAATAGGACTTTGGGACTCCCTCCTTGCCCACTACATTTTCCCTTAGATACACAGAGCACCTGGATTTGTTAGGAAATACCATGAATCCTATGATCGCAGCCAAAGAGCAACCATTTCACCCACAGGAGAAATCATCTTTTTAATCAATGCTGAGTCCATTGAAAAAGTGATGGAAGCCCCTACTACTACACCAACCCATCCTTTTTCCCATGAAATCCTGATAGAAGCCTATCAGAAACTAGATTTTACTAAAAGAACCCAGACTCTTGAACTTTTCCTAGCCATTGATAGTCCTCTTCCTGAAAGAAACCCTCCTTATGACTCATCCATGTTCCCTGATAGAACCAAGCAAATCACCACTATTTTTTCCTATCTGCTTGGTTATAACTCTGATCAATATGTTAATGATGCCATCTTAGGTTTCTTATCTATCTTTTTTGTTGATTCCAAACCCACTGTTATTTATAATTTCAGCCAATTCCTAGCTGAAGCCATACATGAGAAATTTGTCCAGTTTAACACTGAACAAGCATTCAAGTATGCTTCAGTACTTATATACCTTTTCATATATTTTCAAGGAGACAAATTTCCATTTACCTTATAGAAGCTAAATAAGGAAGGCAACCAACAATCAGTGATTTTTTGGACTACAATGGGAATGAAGGAGAAAGAAGAGTTTACCTATAAATAGTTCATAGAACTGTTTATTCATCTAGCTATCAACGTTATGAGCAGCGCTCCAGTACCAAGGATTAGCGATTAGATTTTCAAAGTATTGTAGTTGGTTGACCAGGCCACAACAGGAGATTGGTATCTTTACCAAAACTACATAGAAATAAGGGTTTATGGTTGTGAGCTTCCACCCTACAAACTTCCCAAGTACCTCCCCATCAGAATATTTGCATTAGAATATATTAGGCAAAGGTTGAATGCAGATGAAGTACACTTTTTCGCAGCAAAGAAGAAATCTCAATTCAAGCTAAAAGCTCAGGTTGGTCCATTCATCTACAATACCAGAGCAGCAGGAGAAGAAGCAGATATGTTACTAAAGGAAATGAATTTTGGTCTCAATTTCACTTGGTCTTATGACCCAATGGGAGTGATTTCTAAACTCGAGGTGGAGAAAAAGTTTACTGCATATCACCACACAGCCAGGCTAGAAATAGAACAATAAAAAAAATCAATTGGAATGGACAGAGAACACCCTCCAAGAAGTTGAAGAGCAGGTAGTTTCTACCTCAAATGTGCAAACTCCACTTGCAAAGGAAAAGGCAGCTAAAAGAGCAAGGGAAGAACAATGATCCCCTACAACTGAAGCATCAAGCCAGGGCTTTAGGATTGTGCATTGGAAAAAGAGACCTAGGATCTTTGTGACTGTTGGTGAAACACAAGTCTCAGAAAACCACATTTGATGGGCTTGGAGAGACTATGATCTATACACAGTCTGGTGGACATTCTATCGAGTCCCCAACTCATTCCACTACTTCTCAAGAATAGCAGGTAATTCAGACCAGTGGAAGTATTCAGAAGGACAAGGAGGAGGACATCTTTCATGTTTTCAGTGAGATCAAAAAGAAGAATGAAGAGTTGAAGTTGAACACCTACACATAGTTCTGGAAACATTCCTCCAGCTCTCAAGCCAGACTTCTTCCAGTATTTGACTCTGAGAAGGGTAAAATGCATATGGCTTTTCTGCAGGCTCAGATTCCACAACCTAGGACTGTTGCACATTATCAGAAGCATACCTCTTTTGAATTTAATGTAAAGGATGTGCATCCAATTGATCAAATTGAGATGCACAAACAAAATGGACAGATGATTTATTCTACTTTATCTCATACTTCCATGAGTTTGTCAAAATTGCCGGTTACCTTAGCAAACACACAATCACAACTCAAGTTGGAGAAAGTCTCCTCATTAGCAAAGGACACAAAGATCAAATATTTAGAAGATCTGGTGCTAAAGATGGGATATGATCCCTCCAACATAAATGTTACAGAAGAACTTGTGAAGAAGAAAAATTTTGATCTTTCAGCATTAAGGAAGCAGCTTAAACTTCCAGCATCTGAGGACCCGATGGCTATAGAGAATGAAGAAACTAAAACTCAGAAGTCTAACATGATGAAGCTCATCATGGAACAGAATATGCAAATAAAATAGATGGAAGAGCATATGGAGAAATTTGTCAAGGAGAAAGAGGAAGTTATCAAAAGATCCCAAACTCCAATGGATATAGTACCCCTTGCAGCAATCCATGTAACCAGGGTTTCTACTTTAGCCACCACATCAACTACAGGTGCAGCAGAAGGAGTTGAACAACTTGCTGAAGCTGTTCAGAACATGTCTATTCAGATAGGAGAAATCAACAAGTTACAAAATGAACTCAAGGAGTTACAGCATATGAAAACAGTTGCAGACACTTCACATGCAGCTGAGTTGCAGAGAGCAAAGGGTTAGATTGAAACATTGCATAGGGAACTCAAAGAATCTTACATTGGAAACAAATTAGGTTTGGCAAGAGAAATTCTGTGGGAAGAAATTACTAAAGCAATTATGGATATATGGACCTATATCAAAATAGTATTTGAACAAAAAGACCTCTTGAAGAAAGCTTAGCAAGTCGTTGAAACTATTTCTAAACAGTTTGAGGATATGCCAAAAATTGCTTCTGATATAATCAAGTTTCTCAATTCTAAAGACAGCTATGAGCTTGAAGAATTAGGGATAAATGACAGGACAACAACTATACTGGAAGTAAAGAATATCATCACCAAGAATAACCTCATCCTTTAGTTGGAATAAAAGTGCAGCAATGTGAATACCAAAACTACATAGAAATCAGGGTTTATGGTTGTGAGCTTCAACCCTACAAACTTCCCAAGTACCTTCCCATCAGAATATTTGCATTGGAATATATTAGGCAAAGGTTAAATGCATATGAAGTACACTTTGTGGTGGTAAAGAAGAAATCTCAATTCAAGCTAAAAGCTCAGGTTGGTCCATTCATCTACAATACCAGAGCAGCAGGAGAAGAAGCAGACAGGTTACTAAAGGAAATGAAGTTTGGTCTCAGTTTCACTTGGTCTTATGACCCAATGGGAGTGATTTCTAAACACAGGGTGGAGAAAAAGTTTACTGCATATCACCACAGAGCTAGGCTAGAAATAGAACAATACAAAAATCAGTTGGAGTGGACAGAGAACACCCTCCAAGAAGCTAAAGAGCAGGCAGTTTCTACCTCAAATGTGCAAACTCCACTTGCACAAGAAAAGACAGCTAAAAGAGCAAGGGAAGAACAGTCATCCCCTACAACTAAAGCATAAATCCAGGGCTTTAGGATTGTGCATAGGAAAAAGAGACCTAGGATCTCTGTGACTATTGGTGCAACACATGAGTCTCAGAAAACCACATTTAATGGGCTTGGAGAGACTATGCTCTATACACATTCTGGTGGACAGTCAACCCAATCCCCAACTCATTCCACTACTTCTCAAGAATAGCAGGTAATTCATACCAGTGGAAGCATTTAGAAGGACAAGGAGGAGGACATCTTTCATGTTTTCAGTGAGATCAAAAAGAAGAATGAAGAGTTGAAGTTGAACACCTACACACAGTTCTGGAAACATTCCTCCAGCTCTCAGGCCAGACTTCTTTCAGTCTTTGACTCTGAGAAGGGTAAAATGCATATGGCTTTTCTGCAGGCTCAGATTCCACAGCCTAGGGTTGCTGCACATTATCAGAAGCATACCTCTTTTGAATTTAATGTAAAGGATGTGCATCCAATTGATCAAATTGAGATGCACAAACAAACTGGACATATGATTTCTTCTACTTTAACTCATACTACCATGAGTTTTTCAAAATTGCAGGTTACCTTAGAAAACACACAGTCATAGCTCAAGTTGGAGAAAGTCTCCTCATTGGAAAAGGACACAAAGATCAAATCTTTAGAAGAGCTGGTGCTGAATATGGGATATGATCCCTCAAACATAAATGTTGCAGAAGAAATTGTGAAGAAGAAAAATGATGAGCTTTCAG
The DNA here is from genome assembly GCA_031772625.1 of Pinus tabuliformis. Lineage (NCBI taxonomy): Eukaryota > Viridiplantae > Streptophyta > Pinopsida > Pinales > Pinaceae > Pinus > Pinus tabuliformis. The sequence continues at coordinate 325,909,785 of CM062816.1, read as the reverse complement.
CATTAAGGAAGCAACTCAAACTACCAGTTTCTGAGGACTCGATGGCTAAAAAGATTGAAGAAACTAAAACTCAAAAGTTTGACATGATGAAGCTCATCATGGAACAGAATCTGCAAATAAAACAGATGGAAGAGAATATGGAGAAATTGGTTAAGGAGAAAGAGGAAGCTGTCAAAAGATCCCAAACTCCAATGGATATAGTACCCCTTGCAACAATCCCTGTAACCAAGGTTTCTACTTCAGCCACAACATCAACTACAGGTGCAGCAGAAGGAGTTGAACAGCTTGCTGAAGCTATTCAGAACCTGTCTATTCAGACAGGAGAAATCAAGAAGTTGCAAAATGAACTCAAGGAGTTATATCATATGAAAATATTTGTAGACACTTCACATGCAGATGAGTTGCAGAGAGAAAAGGGTCATATTGAAACATTGCAAAGGGAACTCAAAGAATCTTACATTGGAAACAAATTGGGTTTGGCAAGAGAAATTATGTGGGAAGAAATTACTGAAGCAATTAAGGATATCTGGCCCTATATCAAGATAGTATTTGATCAAAAATACCTCTTGGAGAAATTTCAGCAAGTTGTTGAAACTATTTCTAAACAGCTTGAGGATATGCCAGAAATTGCTTCTAATATAATCAAGTTTCTCAATTCTAAAGACAACTATGAGCTTGAAGAATTAGGGATAAATGACAGGACAACAACTATACTGGAAGTAAAGAAGATCATCACCAAGAAGAACCTCATCCTTCAGTTGGAAGAAAAGTGCAGCGTTGTGAATACAATAGTTCAACGATTTTTCAGTGGGATTGAACCCTTGACTAGCAAGGGCTTACCCTTTATGCTTGTAATTAACGACAAATTAATGCCTATTGAGGATTATGTTCAGAAGCTTACAAAGGTAGGCACCAATGTAGCTTCAGTGTCAAACATAAGAGGTGCAGCAACACCAAGAGTGGTGCTAAATGCACTCAGGGACACCTTCTTCATTTTAAATGAGATTAGGCATATATTTCCAGTAAAACCCACTTTCACAAAGTATACAATGATGGATGAAATTTACAAAAGGGTAACCAATATATCTATCCCAGATAAGAAGAGTTGGGAAGTGTTAACTGATTTACTTGACGAGAGGATGATCAAATAGCATTCAACCTTTACAGGAACAATCATCACAAGTTCAACAGTTTTCAACTTTTTCAGCAATAATCATCAAACAGCTCAGCACCAAAATAGTGCCAGATCAACTAGCAGTTTATATTCTTGATTTTGTAATTATCTTTTTTTGTAAAATAGTTTAAGATATTTTCTCAGTTCTTGTATTGTATAAATAACCCTCTTTCATGAGTTATTAAAGGTTGCACCCTTGAAGAAGCTTTTCAAGCATTGAATGTACTTGACTTTTCTAAATTATTAATACAAAAGCAATTGGATTTTGAATTCTGATTCACACAGTTTTGTTTTTCTGTAAGTTTTTCCAGTTTTATTTCACAGTGTTTTCTTCATGTTCTTATGTTTTACAAAGATAACCAGGTAGGACTAATTGTGTTTCAATTATTCTTATAAGCTTCTCAAGTGATCATTTATAAAGAGAATGAATTACATAAACTGTTTGTTTTATTAATTCCATCTAAATCATAATATCATTAGCATCTGTTGTAAGCTTAAGCATATTTTGTTAAACCTTCTAAACATAGTTTAAAGGTTTTCTTACTTATGATTATTTAATATTCAATTTGAATATTGTGATAGTCATACCACCTCTCTATTTATGCTCACCACTATGCAAGCTATATCACTGTGTGAATTTTAATAGAAGCCCTCTGTTTTGGTATTAATATTATTCAAAGGGTTAGGCCTCACTATTTTAAATATGTTTCCTACATTAGTCCTCCAAATTAAAACAAAACCCCCAAAACAATTATCTTAGATGCCCTGGCATGATAGCTAACCATTATCATCTCAGAGATACAACATCAATCTGGCGTTGTTGCCAGGGATTCTAATTTCATTAAGTTTTCCTGGGTCAACGATATTATTCCTATTCCTTTAAGGTGATTAAAGGTCTAGATAGGTCAAAACCTTTCACCTAGCAACTCCACTATATCAAACTGACACCTTCTAAGCACACTAGATCCCATTCTGAATTTGACACAGTTAGTCCTCTATCAGATCCAGAAAGACTTGTGATAAAGTCTAGTTCTAGAAGAAGACACAAACCATCCTCTTCTACTTCAGCCTTGCAGTCTGAAGATATATTACAATTTGATCCCTATAGTAACATTCCATCCAATCTAGAGTACACTCACATATAACCTAGGGTTGTTGAACTCCTAGACAGGGGAGTTGATTTCAAATCAGCTTTCTTTATTCATTCTCTTGAATCTCATCCAGAACCCCCACTTCCATCGGCATCACCTAAATCTGAATCTGACCTAGGCGTTCATCTACCTGAATAAAAACCTATAGAATTTATATCATCCACCACTTATTCATTTCACTCCACCTCTGAACCACCAGAGTCTTCTACTTCTAAAGAACCTGAAGAGTCCTTTGCTATATATTCAAATCCACTCTTTGAAACTGAAGATGATATTCATTCTCAGGTCCACAAATTTTTGATAAAAACTCCTTTAAAATCATTCAGGAAGTCTCCACCTTCTTTATCTCCTCCTTCTTCACCCCCACATACTAATTCTCCTCCTCTTTCACCATCTCCCTCTTCCTTATCATCATCTTCACAAACATCTCACTTATCATCCTTTACTATGGCATTTCAACCCATTTTAGAGGCAAGATATGCAACTTTAGTTTTACCTCTAGTCCTTGATGCTATCCCTAATGGATATTTAAAGCACCTTCCTAGATATAATGGAGAAACATTTCCCTCAGCTAAGGATCACCTTCAAGCCTTTCTAGTCTTTGCAGATAACATGAACATAGAACAAGAAAATATTTACATGAGGTTGTTTGTTCAGTCTCTTGAGGGAAATGTGAGGACTTGCTTTAGGCAGTTACCTACCAATTCCATTAGGAACTAGGAAGAATTAACAAATATATTCAAAAATCAATGGGGAGTGAAGAAAGATGCTCTTTACTTTTTGACTGAGTTTGAAGAACTTAAAAGAAACTTTGGTGAACATGTCTTTGATTTTATCAAAAGTTTCAAAAAACTTTATCATAAGATGCCCCATGATTACAAACCACCTGTAGCCGCAACTAAATCTAGGTTTTCAAAAGCTTTTGAAGATGACTTTGTTGTGATGTTAAGAGAAAGAACTTTAAGGACTCTTGAAGAAAAGAAAAATAATGCTATAGATGTGGAAGCAAATCGATCTGCCTCAGCCACTTTAAAAGCTAAAGAGGAAAATCCCAAAGAAAACTTAAATCAAGTCAAGAGGCCTCAACTTCCTCTAATACTAAAACTGAAGACTCTAAAATAGATGAAATAACTTCACTTCTTAGAAATCTATCCAATAGAATTTCCAAGATTGAGACTCAACCTAGAACAGTTCAACAAACGATCACTCAACCCCAAAATCAAAATCAAGGTCAATACAAAAGAAATCCACCATTACAAATTCTTCAAAGGCCTAGTAATGATCAACAAGTTCCAACTCCTTTATTGATAGATGATCAATAGCCTGATGAAAATACTATAATTATAACTGAAGATATTAGTAATATGGATACCTCTTCTGGTCAAACTACTATTATTCCTCTCTCACAACAAAAACAGGTTCAACAAGATCAAGACTCCTCACAGATACCTCTTTTGGTCAAAATACTATTATTCCTTTGTCAGAACAAAAGCAGGTTCAACAAGATCAAGACTCCTCACAGGCTTCCAAATACCATGCCTTTTCTCAATTCCTAATTGCAAAACTAAACAAAAGATATGATCTTAAGCCCAGACTTGGTCCTAGAAGACCCCCTAAGGAACCTCCAACAGATGAACCTCGTACCAAAGCTTCTGAAACTCAAACAAGTATTATTCGACCATTAAATCAGTCAATTGATACTACTCAAATTGAAAAAATTGTTTTAACTACATTTAATGTTGAAAAGGAGTTATAAAGAGTTAAAATCCATATACCACTTTCAGAACTTTCCAAAAACCCTGGATATAAAAACAAAGTCTCCAAATGGATACAAAATACCTCGGTTGATGCTGAAAGTGATATCATTAGTCTTCAAGATGAAAAACCAGCAGTTGTTTTTAGTCCTAGCTCAGATATGGTGGATGAAATAGTACCGCCTTTCTATGTGACTCTTAAAACAAATGATTCTATGTTATACAATTGTATGCTTGATTCTGGAGCATCACATAATCTTATGCCAAAAACTATCATGGATCATTTAAATCTTGACATAACTAGATCCTATCATGATTTGTACACCTTTGATTCCAAAACAGTGCCTTGTCTAGGATTGATTAAGGATTTAGTAGTCACTCTCACCCAAATCTCAGTAAAGAGTATAGTGTTAGATATAGTTGTCACAGATATCCCTCCCAAATTTGGAATGCTCCTTTCAAGGTCTTTTTGTGCCAAATTAGGGGGAACTCTTCAGATGGACATGTCTTATGCCACTATTCCAATTTATGGGGGAGAGCAACTAAGGCTGTATAGAGAGGTGAGATTTGTGCACACCGTTTACAAAACAGACCAACCAAGAAACCATCCCATATATGCAATTGATCAAGATTTTGGTTGTTTCCAGCTTTCTTCAAATCAAACACATGAAACTCAAGTAAAAATTGAAGATGTAATGGAAGGTCTTGTACCAAATCAGGCTGATGTCTGGAAGCTATTCTTTGATGATTCTTGTACAAAAGATGGAGCAGGAGCTGGGGTAGTATTAATCTCTCCGGAAAAAGAAAACATTACACAATCATGCAAACTTGATTTTGAAGTTACAAATAACGTGGTTGAATATGAAGCTTTCCTTTTAGGACTACAATTAGCCAAGAGCTTAAAGGTTCAAAATTTGAGTGTTTTCACTGACTCAGAGCTCATTGTTAAACAAGTAAGAAATCTTTGTCAGACAAAACATCCTAGGCTTAGATCCTATCGAAATGAGGTTTGGGATTCAGTTGAAAATTTCTTCAATGCTTTTAATTTGACTTATATCCCAAGGGATCAGAATATTCATGCAGATTCCCTAGTTGTTTATGCTAGTTCATTTAAAATCCCTGATCAAACTAATGTGCTCTATCAAATACAAGTCAAATACAGGTCATCCATCCCAGATAACCTAAAATACTGGCAGATATTTGAAGATTATGAGCAGTTAAAATCTTTTTTGCAGGTTATAGATGAATTTTTAGCTCTACAAATTGATGAAAATACAATAGAAACAATTGAGAATTCAAATGAAAATGATAATTAAGATTTCAACTCAAAAATTGCCAATCATGATATCATTCAACTGTCTAACAATTTCATTCCCAAAGGACTCATTCCTTTAGAAAAATTGTTTGATCAAAATGATGTTCACAGAAACCCATAGTCAATTTCTCCACAAGATGACATAGAGGAATTAAATATTGGAACAAATGATGACATTAGGAGCATCAAAATTTGTGCATTCTTAGATCTCAAAATTAAAGCTCAATACCTTAAGTTATTTGAAAAATACAAGAATGCTTTTGCATGGAACTATGTTAATCTAAAAACTTATGATACATCATTAATTCAGCATAAGATCCCTTTAAAACCAGAAGCAAAACTTTGTCAACAGAAACTTAGGAGATTAATCCATCACTTCTGCCAGCTGTAGAAAAGGAAATTTAAGAAAATTCTAGGTGCCCAAATTATTCTCCCTCTTAGATATTCTAATTGGGTTTCTAGTTTAGTTCCTGTTAGAGAGAAGAATGGAGAAATCAGACTTTGTGTGGACTTTAGAAATTTGAACAAATCATCATTAAAGGATGATTACCCTTTACCCAAAATGGATCAGTTACTTCAGATGGTTTCAAGAGCACAAAGGCTTTCCATGCTTGATGGTTTTTCAAGTTACAATCATATCAATGTTGATCCAGCAGATAGACAGAAGACAACTTTCACTACACCTTGGGGCACATTTATGTACTCTAGAATGACCTTTGTCTTGTCCAATGCTGGAGAAACTTTTCAAAGAGCTATGGACATAGATTTTTTGGGACAGGTAAACAAATTTGTAGTCATTTATCTTTATGACATAACTATTTTTTCTAATTTCGATTAGAAACATCTAAAGCACTTGATGAAGGTTTTTGACAGGTGTAGGAAATTTTGAATATCCCTCAATCCTAAAAAGTCTTTTTTTGCCATCAAAGAAGGAAATATTCTAGGTCATATAATCTCAAAATAAAGAGTGGTGATTGACCTCAAACATGTTTCTGCAATAAAAACATTGTCATTACCTAGAAACAAGAAGGAGATCCAAGCTTTTCTAGGCAAGATTAATTTTTTAAGGAGGTTCATCCCAAAATATGTTGAAATTGTGAAAGACATAACTGATATGATCCAAAAGGATCATGAAGTTAAATGGATTTTCTTGTCCAGGTATGCATTTGATTAGATCAAGAAGGCTACCTCTGAAGCTCCAACCTTGGCCACCCTGATTATACCAAACCATTCAGTATCTTCTCCTCTGCCTCTGAAACAACCCTTTTTGTTGTTTTATTACAAAAGAATGAAGATTCTCATGATCAACCTATAGCCTTTTTTAGTAAGGTTATGAGAGATGTCGATCTTAAGTATGACATAATTGAGAAGCAAGCTTATGCCCTTATACAAGCCCTGAAATCATTCAAGATGTATGACCTACATTCACTTATTATTGATTATGTTCCTAACAGTGTTGTGAAGATTGTTTTAACCCAATCTGACATTGATGGGAAGAGAGGTAGATGGATCACTCAAATACTGGAGTTTGATCTAACTATCAAAACTACAAATCTATTCAAGGGTCAAGCATTAGCTAAGCTTCTAGCTGAATCAAACTGCAAAGTGCTTGGTATCAACTCTGTTTTGGAAATACAAGGGGAGAATCCACAAGAACCTTCTCAAAGTTCAAATAAGAAGAATCCAAAAGAACATTTTGCTCATGCAGAAGGAGAGAATCCACAAGAACCTCCTCACCATCCTAAAGAAAAGAATCCACAAGAACCTTTACCATTAGATCAGGCCATATCTCTACACATTGATGATAAATTTCTTTCTTCAAATTGGTATCAAGATATTGTAAATTTCTTGATCCATTTTGAATGTCCAGCATCATTTTCCAAAATTCAATGTAAATCTCTCAAATTGAAGGCACTCAAATATTGTATCATAAATGAAAATATTTACTGGAAGGACCCACTAAATATCTTGTTATTATGTCTGACAGAATCAGAAACTAAAGGAATCATTGATCAGTTTCATACAGGAATTTGTGGAGGATATTATGCCTGGAGAGAAACAGCATATAAGATATTGAGAGCAGGATTTCACTAGCCCACATTGTTCTTACAAGTAGGAGCAAAGGTCAGAAGTTGTGTCCCTTGTCAGAAGTTTGTTGGTAAGCAAAAACTAGCATCTCTTCCACTGATCCCAACAATAGTCTCAACACCTTTTCTCCAATGGGGGCTAGATTTTATTGGAGAGATTCATCCTACTTCAAGCAATCAACATATATGGATTCTTACTACAACAAACTACTTCACTAAATGGGTGGAAGCAATTCCAATAAGAAATGCTACCGATTCAGTAGTAATCAAATTCATTGAAGAAAATGTCTTATCTACGTTTAGTTGCCCAACACAAATTGTTACCGATAATGCAATATCATTTTCCAGTGTTAAAATGATTGAGTTTTGCCAGAAATATCATATTTTGTTACATCATTCAAATCCATATTACCCTCAAGGTAATGGTCTTGCAGAATGCTCAAATAAAAGTCTGGTAAATGTGATCAAAAATACTTTAGCAGATCATAAAAGGAGTTGGGATTCTCATCTAATTTATGCAATATGGGCAAACAGGATTGGTGGGCTCCAGTATTGTAGCAATAATGCTACAACTCCTGGGGCTTCCTGTCTCTTAATTTTATCAACCCGATAGTTCGTACAAACTTGGAAGCGACGGTGTTGTATGCACAAGTACTAGCTCTTCTCGCAGCTGTCACTTGGTCAGCTGGCACAAGTCCGCTAGGGCTCAAGCCAACTTCTATAGGCTCTCAGAAGAAGCTTGTTAATTGATGGATGAAAGCTAGCTCAAAGAAGACTAATCTACTTGGCAAAAATGAACTGAAAGCAAATCAAAACATGGAAACCCTAGGAAACCCTAATTTAACTAGTCTAACCTCTATGATGCAAAGAATGTGAAGGAAACTTCTACCAATGATGCCATTACTTCTAATAAGTGAAAATGCATGAATCTAATCTACTTGCATCTTAAAAGACATGTTTTTGTATTTTTTCTTTAAGTGGATGGAGTGATTGTGATTTTGTGCTTATTAGGGTTTGGTTGTGTAGATGTGATGCAGAAGGAAGGAAAGCTTGGGAAAGGTTGGGGAGGTTAGGAGAGGTCCCCAGAGATCCTTAGCATCAGTCCATAGAGGTTCCTCATGTTCAGAGGCTCAGCAACCGAGTGAGTGGCCTCCTACAGGATGTCTACAGGGGATTCTACAGGAAACGCAGGAATTTCTACAGGAAGGTTTGCAATTCTTCTACAGGATGTTCTGAAATGGGATGTTTGAGGATGGATGGTTGATGGAAGATGCATGGATGGTTATGGAGGTAGGATGGGGGTCTGAAGTGACCCAAGAACTGATGGATGGAGTGGTGAGGTGATGTGGAAAGCTTACTTGGCTTGAAGGTGGTTGAGACAACAATGGGGAAGAAGGTAAGGTTACTTGGCAAAAGAGAAAATGGGAGATGAGGAAACAGACTTGGTGATGGAGGAGCTGACTTGAACGAGGCTCAGATGAACGAGGAGGTGATGAAGGTGATAGAGATGCCCTGCACAATGCTTATTCAAACAAATCAATGAATTCTTGCAAACAAACCAAGTCCTAGCTAACTCAATCCAACTGTTAATGAATGAGTAAACAGCAGCCTTGTTTGAAAAGAGAACCATATACATCACATGAGAAAGAATATGCCAAAATATCTAAATGCATACAAACTCCTACCAATCGATTCTAAGCATAAAAAGCTACGTTACCCATCAAGACCAACTACAATAACAAAGCAAGATCTAAAGAGCAGATTTTATTTCAAGAACGCAGCAAACACATAAATATAAACAAGGGAGGTACTGGGCGCTTGAGATGGGCCCAACCCCAAGAGCTACAGCCTCCCATGAAAGATTTAGAGCTGGTGCAAAGCTGGATCCATCTTTATTAATCAAGAAATGAAAAGTACATCAAAACTGTCCACAAGGAGAACTTGAACATGAGCTGAAAGCAAAGCTAATCTATTGCATAAAAATCGAACTACAAACTAGCTAACTAATGGCTAAAACAAAATGACTAACTAGCTACAAAATGACTAACCACTAGCTAACCCAAATGAGGCCCCAAGCCTTCTTATTTATACAATTTTGAGGACCCAACAGTCCTCCTAAAAGTTAGGGACTTGGCTGCCCAAGACCTGGAGTTAACAGCAGTCCAACTTGACTTGCTTGGCTGCCCTTGAGATGATTGATTCGGTGGCCCTTGAACTCCGAGCTGATGGTGGAGAATTCGAGGTAAGGACCCATAAATGAGGGGGACACCTTCCTACAAATCGTCTAGCTTGTTCTCCCAAGAATTTGGCTGCCAAGTGCTCATTAAGACCTTCAAATTTGTCTCCAAGTTGACCAAAAAGGCTACACAAAGCACCCATTAGACTTGTTGGCATAATGACTAACCAAATTCACTCTATTAACGTAAAAATAATCAAAAACATGCAATAAACAAATGAGAATGGTGGACTAAGCCAAATTAGGAGGTTGAATGAACCCAAATAATTGTACATTTTTGGGGCTCATCATCACCCCCCTACTGAAAGTGTTGCTCATCCTCTGAGCAACCAAATATCTCCCCTTGTCTTTGATGGCCCTGGTGACTTCCTTGGCTAGCATCTCGGCCAATTTCTCCTTTGGCTTCCCGCTTTTCAAACTTTCCTGTAGAAACTCTTCGCTGGCTTCCTGTAGAAACATTCTCTGTCTTCCTGTAGAAGCAGTCTGTTAACTTCCTGTAGAACCAATTTCACTGATTTTACTTGCTTGGCCGGGGGTTCCTTCTCCTTGAATTGTGCTTCCTGAAAGCTGACGAATCCAACATGAATGGCAAGTCTAATGTATTATAAAAGCACACAAGTACAATGAGCTGCCCGAGAATAGATAGTGCATGCCAAATCTAGATGGGAAAGAGTGTTTCCAGGCCTTTAACTGAATCGAATGGCATTCTTATTGAACTCTACTAAGAATTGATAACAGAAGCAGAACAGAACATAAGATAGATCAAGTTGTCCTTGCCTCAACAGCTACTGGTACACAACAAATGGCATGGAATGCTCGAACAATGCTTCCATGTATTGAAGGTGGTGTCCAATTTATTAAAGATAATAGCTGGTATATGATCTCATCAGATCCCAATAATGCAGCTGCTGTGTCATTTGTTCTTTGGGGCAATGCTGTAGACATAGCAAGGTTTGCATAGGTATTAGCAGCTTCTTCTCTCAAAGTAAATATAGTTGACAGTGGTGTGCATAGAAGGTCCAAGATGGGTCAGACCACCCCATCTTTGATCATCTGTAACGCATTCTCAGGTAAACTTGAAAGATTTTGAAGTTCCCCAATGGCTGCTAACTTTGACTTCAAATTAACATTTGAAATCATTTCAAGAAGTGGAAATACAACTCCCTCTTTGAGCAATGCAGCGTTGTTTTCATCTGTTAAACCTATCTCTCACAACTTACTTGCTATAACAATCTTCATTGTGTCAGACCCTTCTCTCAGGTTCTGTATCAAGGGCTTGAAATAGTTCACCTGTGCCATTTGCACTACATTATGCTCACTGTATGGGAGATTCTCCAGAACTTCGTTTGCATCCTTAGCAGCTTTAGGATTGTCGCTATTTGACATTGTTACAAGGAGGGGGATACAACCTTGTACCTTGCCAATCTGTTCACACACAGCCATATCCTTTGAAAGCTCTAAAAGCAATTCCACGGCTTTCATACCCTCTGCAATATCACGTGCAAGTGAACGAACAATAAAATAGCATGATCCACCTCAGCTATTTTCACCTTTCTTCAAGCTCCAAATTTGATGAAGAGAAACTCAGGCTTCGCTGCTCTGCTGCACTTTCCTGTAGACGACATCCTGTAGAAACGCCTGTAGGATGTCTCTGCGCCTTTGAATGATCTTTGCATGCGGGAGAATTGTTAACAAGCCCAAAACTTGATGAAGGACGTGAGTTTAACATTTGCAAGTGTAAATGAACAACAGTTAGTAAGTGTACCTGAACAACAATTATGTGAGTCTTCAGCCGAGCGTTCCTTTATTCACTACATGATTTGTGGTGAGGTGGCAGAGACCTGCGCTTAGCCCATGCAAACTGTTCGTCCCCTGCAGTTCCATCTGCCTGTAATCCCTTACCATTTGTTTCACTGGAGTTTAAACTATCCATAACTGGCTGTGTTTTTTCAGTTTCACGTGAATGACCATGCTGCGTGACTGCCGGCTAAGTTCTTAGGGATGACAATCAGCTAAACCTTACTAAATCGTGGCTTAATCCCACCATTCCATTAATTCATGTAGTTTTCGAATTAATTTTATGCAATAGAGGAATGAGTTTGTCACATACCTCGAAGTTGAATGGCTACCGTGAGCTTTTTGCTGCTGCCTGCTCTGATTTTGCTGCTGCATGCTTAGTTTTCCTGATTGCATATGGCTTGGCTGCTAATCCTTGATTGCTTTTTTCATGTGCAGGTGTCCTCTGGCCGGATCTCAGTGCATGCAATCATTTCCACGTTCAACTCTGCCCGTTCAAGTTGCTGCTGCTGCATGGTCACAAAACCAGACTTCCTTTTGCCATTTCTCCCAAACGGTAGATCGGTTTGATCTGAAACTTGGTGAGCATGTTACTACCATCATTATGCATCTCCCATATCAAATTCGTGATTAATGGATGCACGGATTTCGAGAAAAATGGAAAATGGCTGAAGATTTCAGAGCTCGATTTCTCGGAAACCGTGCATCGGAATCGGCTGAAACTGCTTGGGTAGGCTACTATCACCCACGTGCATCTCCCCATGAAACAGGTTTTAAAACGGATGCATGGATATGGAGAAAATGCAAAAATGGCTGATGGTGATGGAGGCTGATTTCTTGGAAACCGTGCACCGGAATTGCATGAAACTGCTCAGGCATGTTTTCATCAACCTTGTACAATACCCCATAAAACGGTTTGTCAAATGGATGCATGGTTTTCAAGTTATGGCAAAAACAAATTCTGCTCTATGGATTTTTGCTTCAAGGCACTTTGCATTTTGGTTGCATGGTATGACAAAATGAATTTTGGCTGTGATGCAGGTATGTATATGATGGAGGAGGAGTTGGAAGATTGCATGAGGGCTTCTAAACCTTTGAGGACGCTACCATGCTTGCCAAACCACTTTTTGAAATGCATGCCTAGTTTCCCACAATTTCTACAGGAAGTTCCTGTAGAAACATAATGAGAAGCACAAGGAGGTGGAAAAAATGATGGATGAAGGCAAGGGATGGACACACAAGTGCTTGTAGGCCTAATCAACAGATTCCCACCATTAGATTCACTTTTGAAATTGGATTTGGCTCGTCCAAAGGTTCTACAGGATGTTTCCTGTAGAAATACAGAGCTTCCTGTAGAAGGCACAAGAAATTCCTTTGACCTTGATTTGAGTGCTCCTCCTGTCATGAAACGTCCTTCTTGCAACCTACAATGTCACTGCTGCAACATGAAATTATTCAATGGAGATTAGCTTTATTTTTCTTTTCTTTTTTCTCTTTTTTTTTGAAAAACAACTAGGGCGCCTCATGGAGGTTTTCACCCTAATTGCCTGCCCTGGGCGCCTCCAAGGGAGGTTTTCACCCAAAGATCTTATTCCCTTTTATTTTCTCTTTTTTCCAACCCATTGACCGCCTCATGGAGGTTTTCAATCAATGAGCCAATCTAAGGCGCCTCCAAGGAGGTTTTCACCTTAGATTTTTATTTTTCTCTTTTTTTCATTTTTTCATTTATTTACTTTTTACCTTTTACCTTTTTTCTTTTTTCTTTTTTCTACCCTACCCTACTTGAAAAACAAAATAATTTTCAAGTATAAGAATACTTCCAATGGAGCCATGTGCACATCGAGATTAGAGACAAGATGATGTAAAGGCTCGGAATGCATGCTTTGACAACTATCCAACTTTCAGAGACAACATGATCTGACTTTGAAAGTACAAAACATAGCTGAGGAAGAGAGTACTGTTGCAACTTAGTGACTGTCTGGAACCATGTCTCAATATAGCTTTGATATCCTTGGTCCTTTTGCTGATCTCGATCATTCTTCATGTCACCTTCTATCATGACCTTCTCATCTTCCTCTTTATGCTGATCTTTCTCTTGAATACATGGAATATTTGATGGTAACCATGAGGAGGCTTTCTCGATCTCTGATTCTAATCTCTTCTCTTCATCAAGTGCAATCAATGGTTCTTTGATCTCCTCTTTTGAATCTTCTTTTGTTGGATGTGATCCTTCAATGCTTTCAAGATGATCTCTTGTTTGCAATGCTTTTCCTGAGCTATGGTGAAGATCATTGGGCTCAAGAGGAGTTGTTTGGATATGTTGTGCCTCAGATTTGCAATGGGGTTGAGCCTCTCCATTGTGTGGTTTTGGAAATGGTACGGGTAGTTGAGTGGAGGTGTGAAATTGAGATGGAGATGGATGGCATTGTGGTTGGGTAGGCATTTGGGGTTGCCTTGGTGGAGGAGGAGGCGATGGTTGTGGATGAGTAGGTGGTGGAGGAAAATGAGCGGGATGAGAGTTGTACTGGGGCCTCCACTCCTGATAAGGTGCATTCCACTGCGGCTATGGCTGAGCATAAGAGTGAAATGAATGAGCAACTGGTTGGGCATAATATGGATATGTGAAGGAACAAGGAGAATATGACCAAGGAGGAGGTGTAGACCAGGAAGGATGAGCAGGGGGATCCCAAGAAGGCATGAAAGTGGCTTGATAAGGGTCATAATAGGTCTCGGGTATCCCTTGCAGTTCCTGCTGGTAAGATCTAGGTCCATGTGGCCTCCTTTGGTTCATATAATAGAGTGATTCAGTGGCTCCCTTGGCTCTCTGATATGCAGCTTTGATTCTGGGCAAGGAAGGGCACTGATCTGTAGGATGGTATTCTTCACATACAAAACACACTTCTAGGGAGTGCATTGGACATTCGTTCCTAGGATGCTTTTTAAGGCACCTAGGACAAAAAATGACCAAAGCCCTCTTGGCTTCTTCTTGCTTCTTTTCAATCCGCAAGGTATCCAGTTGCATGGCAAGAAACTGCCTCATATCACTCTTGAAATCTTCGATCTGATTTGCAAATTCATCTTTGGACAAGGGACTGCTCCCAACATTTCTGCTTGTAGCCATTTGCTTCAGAGGAATGTTTCTTCTTCTTCTCCCTAGAGGTTCTTCAGATATGTCTTGATGTCCACCCAGGGGTTCTTTCATCACAGCCATCGAAGAAGAACGTTGGCTGTGTGAAGCAGTGGGGGTGTTGTGCAATCATTTTTCTAACTTATCTCTACTCCTACAAAGCATGAAATGAAATCTTTTTGGTTGATTTTTGCTTTTTCCTACTTCTACTTGCAAAACTGAAATAGATTGAACTGCAACTAACTATCTTGCGAAAATGAAAATGCGGAATTGAAATGAAAGCAGGAAAGGACTAATCTATCTTGCTCAAATGAAATTGCAGGAATGGAAATGCTAGTCTACGCTTGCAGAATTGAAATGCTAATCTACGCTTGCAGAATTGAAATGCTAATCTACGCTTGCAGAATTGAAATTGCGGAATTGAAAGGCTAATCTAGGAAAGCAGGAAATGCTAATCTATGAAAGCAGGAAATGCTAATCTATGAAAGCAGGAAATGCTAATCTATGAAAGCAGGAAATGTCTATGCTACTTTTGCAGAATGGAAATGAAGTAAACTACTGAGCAGAAGGTAAGAGTAAGAAAATAGAAGAATAGCAACAATCACCAATACTCTGCCGCTTCCCCGGCAACGGCGCCAAAAAGATGGTGGGCTCCAGTATTGTAGCAATAATGCTACAACTCCTGGGGCTTCCTGTCTCTTAATTTTATCAACCCGGTAGTTCGTACAAACTTGGAAGCGATGGTGCTGTATGCACAAGTACTAGCTCTTGTCGCAACTGTCACTTGGTCAGCTGGCACAAGTCCGCTAGGGCTCAAGCCAACTTCTATAGGCTCTCAGAAGAAGCTTGTTAAATGATGGACGAAAGCTAGCTCAAAGAAGACTAATACACTTGGCAAAAATGAACTGAAAGCAAATCAAAACATGGAAACCCTAGGAAACCCTAATTTAACTAGTCTAACCTCTATGATGCAAAGAATGTGAAGGAACTTCTACCAATGATGCCATTACTTCTAATAAGTGAAAATGCATGAATCTAATCTACTTGCATCTTAAAAGACATGTTTTTGTATTTTTTCTTTAAGTGGATGGAGTGATTGTGATTTTGTGCTTATTAGGGTTTGGTTGTGCAGATGTGATGCGGAAGGAAGGAAAGCTTGGGAAAGGTTGGGGAGGCTAGGAGAGGTCCCCAGAGATCCTTAGCATCAGTCCACAGAGGTTCCTCACGTTCAGAGGCTTAGAAACCGAGTGAGTGGCCTCCTACAGGATGTCTGCAGGGGATTCTACAGGAAACGCAGGAATTTCTACAGGAAGGTCTGCAATTCTTCTACAAGATGTTCTGAAATGGGATGTTTGAGGATGGATGGTTGATGGAAGATGCATGGATGGTTATGGAGGTAGGATGGGGGTCTGAAGTGACCCAGGAACTGATGGATGGAGTGGTGAGGTGATGTGGAAAGCTGACTTGGCTTGAAGGTGGTTGAGACAACAATGGGGAAGAAGGTAAGGTTACTTGGCAAAAGAGAAGATGGGAGATGAGGAAACAGACTTGGTGATGGAGGAGCTGACCTGAACGAGGCTCAGATGAACGAGGAGGTGATGAAGGTGATAGAGATGCCCTGCACAATGCTTATTCAAACAAATCAATGAATTCTTGCAAACAAACCAAGTCCTAGCTAACTCAATCCAACTGTTAATGAATGAGTAAACAGCAGCCTTGTTTGAAAAGAGAACCATATACATCACATGATAAAGAATATGCCAAAATATCTAAATGCATACAAACTCCTACCAATCTATTCTAAGCATAAAAAGCTACGTTACCCATCAAGACCAACTACAATAACAAAGCAAGATCTAAAGAGCAGATTTTATTTCAAGAACGCAGCAAACACATAAATATAAACAAGGGAGGTACTGGGCGCTTGAGATGGGCCCAACCCCAAGAGCTACAGCCTCCCATGAAAGATTTAGAGCTGGTGCAAAGCTGGATCCATCTTTATTAATCAAGAAATGAAAAGTACATCAAAACTGTCCACAAGGAGAACTTGAACATGAGCTGAAAGCAAAGCTAATCTATTGCATAAAAATCGAACTACAAACTAGCTAACTAATGGCTAAAACAAAATGACTAACTAGCTACAAAATGACTAACCACTAGCTAACCCAAATGAGGCCCCAAGCCTTCTTATTTATACAATTTTGAGGACCCAACAGTCCTCCTAAAAGTTAGGGACTTGGCTGCCCAAGACTTGGACTGAACAGCAGTCCAACTTGACTTGCTTGGCTGCCCTTGAGCTGATTCATTCGGTGGCCCTTGAACTCCGAGCTGATGGTGGAGAATTCGAGGTAAGGGCCCATAAATGAGGGGGACACCTTCCTACAAATCCTCTAGCTTGTTCTCCCACGAATTTGGCTGCCAAGTGCTCATTAAGACCTTCAAATTTGTCTCCAAGTTGACCAAAAAGGCTACACAAAGCACCCATTAGACTTGTTGGCATAATGACTAACCAAATTCACTCTATTAACATAAAAATAATCAAAAACATGCAATAAACAAATGAGAATGGTGGACTAAGCCAAACTAGGAGGTTGAATGAGCCCAAATAATTGTACATTTTTGGGGCTCATCATCACCCCCCTACTGAAAGTGTTGCTCATCCTCTGAGCAACCAAATCTCTCCCCTTGTCTTTGATGGCCCTGGTGACTTCCTTGGCTAGCATCTCGGCCAATTTCTCCTTTGGCTTCCCGCTTTTCAAACTTTCCTGTAGAAACTCTTCGCTGGCTTCCTGTAGAAACATTCTCTGTCTTCCTGTAGAAGCAGTCTGCTAACTTCCTGTAGAACCAATTTCACTGATTTTACTTGCTTGGCCGGGGGTTCCTTCTCCTTGAACTGTGCTGCCTGAAAGCTGACGAATCCAACATGAATGGCAAGTCTAATGTATTATAAAAGCACACAAGTACAATGAGCTGCCCGAGAATAGATAGTGCATGCCAAATCTGGATGGGAAAGAGTGTTTCCAGGCCTTTAACTGAATTGAATGGCATTCTTATTGAACTTCTACTAAGAATTGATAACAGAAGCAGAACAGAACATAAGATAGATCAAGTTGTCCTTGGCTCAACAGCTACTGGTACACAACAAATGGCATGGAATGCTCGAACAATGCTTCCATGTATTGAAGGTGGTGTCCAATTTATTAAAGATAATAGCTGGTATATGATCTCATCAGATCCCAATAATGCAGTTGCTGTGTCATTTGTTCTTTGGGGCAATGTTGTAGACATAGCAAGGTTTGCATAGGTATTAGCAGCTTCTTCTCTCAAAGTAAATATAGTTGACAGTGGTGTGCATAGAAGGTCCAAGATGGGTCAGACCACCCCATCTTTGATCATTTGTAACGCATTCTCAGGTAAACTTGAAAGATTTTGAAGTGCCCCAATGGCTGCTAACTTTGACTTCAAATTAACATTTGAAATCATTTCAAGAAGTGGAAATACAACTCCCTCTTTGAGCAATGCAGCGTTGTTTTCATCTGTTAAACCTATCTCTCACAACTTACTTGCTATAACAATCTTCATTGTGTCAGACCCTTCTCTCAGGTTCTGTATCAAGGGCTTGAAATAGTTCGCCTGTGCCATTTGCACTACATTATGCTCACTGTATGGGAGATTCTCCAGAACTCCGTTTGCATCCTTAGCAGCTTTAGGATTGTCGCTATTTGACATTGTTACAAGGAGGGGGATACAACCTTGTACCTTGCCAATCTGTTCACACACAGCCATATCCTTTGAAAGCTCTAAAAGCAATTCCACGGCTTTCATACCCTCTGCAATATCACGTGCAAGTGAACGAACAATAAAATAGCATGATCCACCTCAGCTATTTTCACCTTTCTTCAAGCTCCAAACTTGATGAAGAGAAACTCAGGCTTCGCTGCTCTGCTGCACTTTCCTGTAGACGACATCCTGTAGAAACGCCTGTAGGATGTCTCTGCGCCTTTGAATGATCTTTGCATGCGGGAGAATTGTTAACAAGCCCAAAACTTGATGAAGGACGTGAGTTTAACATTTGCAAGTGTAAATGAACAACAGTTAGCAAGTGTACCTGAACAACAATTACGTGAGTCTTCAGCCGAGCGTTCCTTTATTCACTGCGTGATTTGTGGTGAGGTGGCAGAGACCTGCGCTTAGCCCATGCAAACTGTTCATCCCCTGCAGTTCCATCTGCCTGTAATCCCTTACCATTTGTTTCACTGGAGTTTAAACTATCCATAACTGGCTGTGTTTTTTCAGTTTCACGTGAATGACCATGCTGCGTGACTGCCGGCTAAGTTCTTAGGGACGACAATCAGCTGAACCTTACTAATTCGTGGCTTAATCCCACCATTCCATTAATTCATGCAGTTTTCGAATTAAATTTATGCAATAGAGGAATGAGTTTGTCACATACCTCGAAGTTGAATGGCTGCCGTGAGCTTTTTGTTGTTGCCTGCTCTGATTTTGCTGCTGCATGCTTAGTTTTCCTGATTGCATATGGCTTGGCTGCTAATCCTTGATTGTTTTTTTCATGTGCAGGTGTCCTCTGGCCGGATCCGAGTGCATGCAATCATTTCCACGTTCAACTCTGCCCGTTCAAGCTGCTGCTGCTGCATGGTCACAAAACCAGACTTCTTTTTGCCATTTCTCCCAAACGGTAGATCGGTTTGATCTGAAACTTGGTGAGCATGTTACTACCATCATTATGCATCTCCCATATCAAATTCGTGATCAATGGATGCACGGATTTCGAGAAATATGGAAAATGGCTGAAGATTTCAGAGCTCGATTTCTCGGAAACCGTGCATCGGAATCGCCTGAAACTGCTTGGGTAGGCTACTATCACCCACGTGCATCTCCCCATGAAACAGGTTTTAAAACGGATGCACGGATATGGAGAAAATGCAAAAATGACTGATGGTGATGGAGGCTGATTTCTTGGAAACCGTGCACCAGAATTGCATGAAACTGCTCAAGCATGTTGTCATCAACCTTGTACAATACCCCATAAAATGGTTTGTCAAATGGATGCATGGTTTTCAAGTTATGGCAAAAACAAATTCTGCTCTATGGATTTTTGCTTCAAGGCACTTTGCATTTTGGTTGCATGGTATGACAAAATGAATTTTGGCTGTGATGCAGGTATGTAGATGATGGAGGAGGAGTTGGAAGATTGCATGAGGGCTTCTGAACCTTTGAGGACGCTACCATGCTTGCCAAACCACTTTTTGAAATGCATGCCTAGTTTCCCACAATTTCTACAGGAAGTTCCTGTAGAAGCATAATGAGAAGCACAAGGAGGTGGAAAAAATGATGGATGAAGGCAAGGGATGGACACACAAGTGCTTGTAGGCCTAATCAACAGATTCCCACCATTAGATTCACTTTTGAAATTGGATTTGGCTCGTCCAAAGGTTCTACAGGATGTTTCCTGTGGAAATACAGAGCTTCCTGTAGAAGGCACAAGAAATTCCTTTGACCTTGATTTGAGTGCTCCTCCTGTCATGAAACGTCCTTCTTGCAACCTGCAATGTCACTGCTGCAACATGAAATTATTCAATGGAGATTAGCTTTATTTTTATTTTCTTTTTTCTTTTTTTTTTTGAAAAACAACTAGGGCGCCTCATGGAGGTTTTCACCCTAATTGCCTGCCCTGGGCGCCTCCAAGGGAGGTTTTCACCCAAAGATCTTATTCCCTTTTATTTTCTCTTTTTTCCAACCCATTGACCGCCTCATGGAGGTTTTCAATCAATGAGCCAATCTAAGG
Source organism: Pinus tabuliformis (assembly GCA_031772625.1). NCBI lineage: Eukaryota > Viridiplantae > Streptophyta > Pinopsida > Pinales > Pinaceae > Pinus > Pinus tabuliformis. Next base: position 325,889,338 of record CM062816.1, on the reverse strand, counting down.
CGCCTCCAAGGAGGTTTTCACCTTAGATTTTTATTTTTCTCTTATTTTCATTTTTTCATTTCTTTACTTTTTTCCTTTTTTCTTTTTTCTTTTTTCTACCCTACCCTACTTGAAAAACAAAATCATTTTCAAGTATAAGAATACTTCCAATGGAGCCATGTGCACATCGAGATTAGAGACAAGATGATGTAAAGGCTCGGAATGCATGCTTTGACAACTATCCAACTTTCAGAGACAACATGATCTGACTTTGAAAGTACAAAACATAGCTGAGGAAGAGAGTACTGCTGCAACTTAGTGACTGTCTGGAACCATGTCTAAATATAGCTTTGATATCCTTGGTCCTTTTGCTGATCTGGATCATTCTTCATGTCACCTTCTATCATGACCTTCTCATCTTCCTCTTTTTGCTGATCTTTCTCTTGAATACATGGAATATTTGATGGTAACCATGAGGAGGCTTTCTCGATCTCTGATTCTAATCTCTTCTCTTCATCAAGTGCAATCAATGGTTCTTTGATCTCCTCTTTTGAATCTTCTTTTGCTGGATGTGATCCTTCAATGCTTTCAAGATGATCTCTTGTTTGCAATGCTTTTCCTGAGCTATGGTGAAGATCATTGGGCTCAAGAGGAGTTGTTTGGATATGTTGTGCCTCAGATTTGCAATGGGGTTGAGCTGCTCCATTGTGTGGTTTTGGAAATGGTACGGGTAGTTGAGTGGAGGTGTGAAATTGAGATGGAGATGGATGGCATTGTGGTTGGGTAGGCATTTGGGGTTGCCTTGGTGGAGGAGGAGGCGATGGTTGTGGATGAGTAGGTGGTGGAGGAAAATGAGCGGGATGAGAGTTGTACTGGGGCCTCCACTCCTGATAAGGTGCATTCCACTGCGGCTATGGCTGAGCATAAGAGTGAAATGAATGAGCAACTGGTTGGGCATAATATGGATCTGTGAAGGAACAAGGAGAATATGACCAAGGAGGAGGTGTAGACCAGGAAGGATGAGCAGGGAGATCCCAAGAAGGCATGAAAGTGGCTTGATAAGGGTCATAATAGGTCTCGGGTATCCCTTGCAGTTCCTGCTGGTAAGATCTAGGTCCATGTGGCCTCCTTTGGTTCATATAATAGAGTGATTCAGTGGCTCCCTTGGCTCTCTGATATGCAGCTTTGATTCTGGGCAAGGAAGGGCACTGATCTGTAGGATGGTATTCTTCACATACAAAACACACTTCTAGGGAGTGCATTGGACATTCGTTCCTAGGATGCTTTTTAAGGCACCTAGGACAAAAAATGACCAAAGCCCTCTTGGCTTCTTCTTGCTTCTTTTCAATCCGCAAGGTATCCAGTTGCATGGCAAGAAACTGCCTCATATCACTCTTGAAATCTTCGATCTGATTTGCAAATTCATCTTTGGACAAGGGACTGCTCCCAACATTTCTGCTTGTAGCCATTTGCTTCAGAGGAATGTTTCTTCTTCTTCTCCCCTAGAGGTTCTTCAGATATATCTTGATGTCCACCCAGGGGTTCTTTCATCACAGCCATCGAAGAAGAACGTTGGCTGTGTGAAGCAGTGGGGGTGTTGTGCAATCATTTTTCTAACTTATCTCTACTCCTACAAAGCATGAAATGAAATCTTTTTGGTTGATTTTTGCTTTTTCCTACTTCTACTTGCAAAACTGAAATAGATTGAGCTGCAACGGACTATCTTGCGAAAATGAAAATGCGGAATTGAAATGAAAGCAGGAAAGGACTAATCTATCTTGCTCAAATGAAATTGCAGGAATGGAAATGCTAGTCTACGCTTGCAGAATTGAAATGCTAATCTACGCTTGCAGAATTGAAATGCTAATCTACGCTTGCAGAATTGAAATTGCGGAATTGAAAGGCTAATCTAGGAAATCAGGAAATGCTAATCTATGAAAGCGGGAAATGCTAATCTATGAAAGCAGGAAATGTCTATGCTACTTTTGCAAAATGGAAATGAAGTAAACTACTGAGCAGAAGGTAAGAGTAAGAAAATAGAAGAATAGCAACAATCACCAATACTCTGCCGCTTCCCCGGCAACGGCGCCAAAACGATGGTGGGCTCCAGTATTGTAGCAATAATGCTACAACTCCTGGGGCTTCCTGTCTCTTAATTTTATCAACCCGGTAGTTCGTACAAACTTGGAAGCGACGGTGTTGTATGCACAAGTACTAGCTCTTGTCGCAGCTGTCACTTGGTCAGCTGGCACAAGTCCGCTAGGGCTCAAGCCAACTTCTATAGGCTCTCAGAAGAAGCTTGTTAAATGATGGACGAAAGCTAGCTCAAAGAAGACTAATCTACTTGGCAAAAATGAACTGAAAGCAAATCAAAACATGGAAACCCTAGGAAACCCTAATTTAACTAGTCTAACCTCTATGATGCAAAGAATGTGAAGGAAACTTCTACCAATGATGCCATTACTTCTAATAAGTGAAAATGCATGAATCTAATCTACTTGCATCTTAAAAGACATGTTTTTGTATTTTTTCTTTAAGTGGATGGAGTGATTGTGATTTTGTGCTTATTAGGGTTTGGTTGTGCAGATGTGATGCGGAAGGAAGGAAAGCTTGGGAAAGGTTGGGGAGGCTAGGAGAGGTCCCCAGAGATCCTTAGCATCAGTCCACAGAGGTTCCTCACGTTCAAAGGCTCAGCAACCGAGTGAGTGGCCTCCTACAGGATGTCTACAGGGGATTCTACAGGAAACGCAGGAATTTCTACAGGAAGGTCTGCAATTCTTCTACAGGATGTTCTGAAATGGGATGTTTGAGGATGGATGGTTGATGGAAGATGCATGGATGGTTATGGAGGTAGGATGGGGGTCTGAAGTGACCCAAGAACTGATGGATGGAGTGGTGAGGTGATGTGGAAAGCTGACTTGGCTTGAAGGTGGTTGAGACAACAATGGGGAAGAAGGTAAGGTTACTTGGCAAAAGAGAAGATGGGAGATGAGGAAACAGACTTGGTGATGGAGGAGCTGACCTGAACGAGGCTCAGATGAACGAGGAGGTGATGAAGGTGATAGAGATGCCCTGCACAATGCTTATTCAAACAAATCAATGAATTCTTGCAAACAAACCAAGTCCTAGCTAACTCAATCCAACTGTTAATGAATGAGTAAACAGCAGCCTTGTTTGAAAAGAGAACCATATACATCACATGAGAAAGAATATGCCAAAATATCTAAATGCATACAAACTCCTACCAATCGATTCTAAGCATAAAAAGCTACGTTGCCCATCAAGACCAACTACAATAACAAAGCAAGATCTAAAGAGCAGATTTTATTTCAAGAACGCAGCAAACACATAAATATAAACAAGGGAGGTACTGGGCGCTTGATATGGGCCCAACCCCAAGAGCTACAGCCTCCCATGAAAGATTTAGAGCTGGTGCAAAGCTGGATCCATCTTTATTAATCAAGAAATGAAAAGTACATCAAAACTGTCCACAAGGAGAACTTGAACATGAGCTGAAAGCAAAGCTAATCTATTGCATAAAAATCGAACTACAAACTATCTAACTAATGGCTAAAACAAAATGACTAACCACTAGCTAACCCAAATGAGGCCCCAAGCCTTCTTATTTATACAATTTTGAGGACCCAACAGTCCTCCTAAAAGTTAGGGACTTGGCTGCCCAAGACTTGGAGTTAACAGCAGTCCAACTTGACTTGCTTGATTGCCCTTGAGCTGATTGATTCGGTGGCCCTTGAACTCCGAGCTGATGGTGGAGAATTCGAGGTAAGGGCCCATAAATGAGGGGGACGCCTTCCTACAAATCCTCTAGCTTGTTCTCCCACGAATTTGGCTGCCAAGTGCTCATTAAGACCTTCAAATTTGTCTCCAAGTTGACCAAAAAGGCTACACAAAGCACCCATTAGACTTGTTGGCATAATGGTTAACCAAATTCACTCTATTAACATAAAAATAATCAAAAACATGCAATAAACAAATGAGAATGGTGGACTAAGCCAAATTAGGAGGTTGAATGAGCCCAAATAATTGTACATTTTTGGGGCTCATCAAGGATTACTCCAAATAGGTCTACTAGAAAGTCTCCTTTCAACTAGTCTATGGGAAAGATGAAATCTTCCCTACCAACTTGGCCTTCCCTGTTTTAAAATTCCTGTAGGATTCAACTGATGAACCTGATGATTTTTCAAGGAGAATAAATCATATTATTGAAATAAATGAAAACAAAGATGAAGTTCAATATAAATTGAAAAAGTATCAGAATAAGATGAAGAGCCTGTTTGACAGAAGAGCAAGGGAAAGGAACTTCAAGGAAGGTGATCTAGTTCTAAGATGGGATTCCAAAAGAGAAGATAAAGGAAAACATGGCAAGTTTGATAACCTATGGTTTGGACCTTTAGCTATTGTTGAAGTAAAGGGAAGCAACACTTTTGTGCTTCAAAATCTTCAGGGACTCTATTCCACTTATCTTGTTAATGGAAGGTTTCTCAAACACTACATTTAGTATTGAGAAGTTGAAGTAGGTTTTATTACTATCATTATAAAAACTCTGGTTTATTTTACTTTTCAAGCTGTCAGTGTGATTTTTTACAGCAAAGACTCCATAGCCCGAGGAGAAGGCACATGGATATGCAAGTTCTCTACATTCTACAGGAGATGGCAGTCCCCGGTTGGATCCAATGTTGTAGCATTTTTTTATTTTGGTAAGTTAGTATCAACTAGTCAAAAAATGAAAATATATTTCAAAAAAAAAAGTTAAGTTAGCATATGGAAAAAAAGAATATTAAATAAAAATGTTAGGGATATTTTATGAATAATTCCATATCAAATAAAATGTTAGAATAGACTCCCTAAAAAATGGAGGCAAAAATAAAATGTTAGGCTAGAAAGAAAAGAAAAAACCAATAAACTCTGAAAGTGTTGCAAATCCAAATGCCACTACTCTTAGTCAATTTTATTGTTTTCAAATAAAGGTTGTGTGCATATTATTTAAATGCCACACCTAGTTCATCTAATCCAATTGTATAGTTTAATCATGATCAGATTTGATTTAAATTTTTGTCAATGGGTAGCAATAGGTAGCAAATAAAATTGGCTCAACAATGTAATTTGAGTCAATGGAGGAAATAAGGGATATAGGTAGATTAGTCATTAAAATCAAATATTCAGTTGCTAGCCTAAATTCACTCGGATGAATAAATGAAAATGTTAGGAGTATAAAGGGTAGGTAGACATATGAGAAATTATTGGAGCATGAAAGTATGTTATCCTAAGTTGTAACATTGGATAGTTCTTCCATACGATTTTTCATTTTAAATTAAATATGGATTTTAAGTACCAATGTATTTTGCGATATCCTAACTTCAAACATTCATTTTCCATAACACCAAACTATCACATCTGTCGAAATCGTGACCCCACCATCACCTTCAGCTCACATGTTGAATCCCTTAAACCTTACCTTTCATCCTGCATGATCCGTCGAGATCCTGTGGCCCACATCCCTCCTCGACCCTCATTTGTCGTTCGAACTTTATCGGCGGTGTGGGTTCTGAAGTGGGAAGTTTCCGAAATTGCCACCTTAAACCACCTTAGCCTCATTTTAGTCTTTCAAGACTTAAAATCCCAAAACAACTTACTGCCTCAAGTTTCCCCTGAACGCGGTTTACGTGTGATCATTTACTTCTGCTCCATGTCGCCATCCACGTCTGCTCCACATCACTTCCTACATCCAATCAATTGTCGCCTACCTGTTATTCATTCAATTCATAACTCCCGTGAATTTATGTCCCAAAGATCTGCTAATTAATCCCGTTGGATAATTAATGCAGATTTAACTGCTCATTCAATAGCTCCGCTCCAAATTTTCCATTAAAAGCCCTGTTTCTCCATGAAAAAGGTCAAACAATTCATTTCTGTAACTAAATTGATCATTCAAGATTGCCTCCTTACAGCTCAAAGACAGTCCGACACTTAAGCAATTATTTTGTCCTGTTCAGAAGAAAGCCGACATCCAGGTCCACTTGTCTCTTTTTCAGTCATACTGTTTTTACTGTGATCACTCTGTTTCAGACCAATTTTCCATTTCTATCATTTTCAGTCTGCAAATTCATTTGATAAAATGCCTCCTAAGGGAAAAGAAGTTGCAGAAATCCCAAATCCTCTTGTACATCCACAGGTTGACTTCCACCATACCCCCCTGGTCGACAGGGATTGTAAAATCATTGAGACTTCTTCTCAATTTGATTTATATGAAATTTATTGTTGGATGGAAGATCAATTAATTGATCAAACTGATGAGATATGATGTTTGGACTCCCTCCTTCCCCACTATATTTTCCCTCAGATACACAGAGCACCTGAATTTGTCAGGAAATTCCATGAATCCTATGATCCCAGCCAAAGAGCAATCATTTCACCCACAGGAGAAATCCTCTGTTTAAACAACGTTGTGTCCATTGAAAAAATGTTGCAGGCCCCTACTACTACACCAACCCATCTCTTTTCCCATGAAATCCTAATAGAAGCCTATCAGAAACTAGATTTTACTAAAAGATCCCAGACTCTTGAACTTTTCCTAGCCATTGATAGTCCTCTTCCTAAAAGAAACCCTCCTTATGACTCATCCATGTTCCCTGATAGAACCAAGAAAATCACCACTATTTTTTCCTATCTACTTGGTTATAACTCTGATCAATATGTTAATGATGCCATCCTAGGTTTCTTATCTATCTTTTCTGTTGATTCCAAACCCACTGTTATTTATAATTTCAGCCAATTCCTAGCTGAAGCCATACATGAGCAATTTGTCCAGTTTAACACTAAAGAAGCATTCAAGTATGCTTCAGTACTTGTATACCTTTTCATATATTTTCAGGGAGACAAATTTCCATTTACCCTACAGAAGCTAGATGAGGAAGGAAACCAGCAATCAATGATCTTTTGGACTACAATGGGAATGAAGGAGAAAGAAGAGTTTACCTATAAACAATTCATAGAATTGTTTATTCATTATTGGGTTGTGTTATATTCTTTCCACGACTAGCCCACATAGTTAACCGGGAGTTAGAGGGGGGGAGGTCACAAGGGGTTTGAGGAGCACCCCTAACCCTACTTTATGGGGTATGGGGCAGCGCCCCGGAAAATTTTGGTTTTGGACCCTATGTTAGGTTGGGCAGACCCACCTATGGTTTTGTGCATGATTTTCGCACATGTTTTTGGACGCAATGGTTTTCGGTCCATGGTATTGGATGGGATGGTTTTCGATCCATGGTATTGGATGCTTCAGCATGTATAAATATGTATTATAACATTAAAAGGAACATAATGAAAAATCAAGCTGGTAGTCCCGGTTTTGGGATCCAGGGGAAAATCTCTGTGAATATGTGTTTATGTGTTATGCTCTCACATTGTTTATTTTCTGTTTTTTATAATTCGTATGCAGGTACTTTCTGTACGGGGTTAAAACCTACATTTGGTCTCGGCGCAGTTTTGGCTTCAAGGGGATGCCTTTGTTGCTGAGGGGTTTCGCACGGGCCTCTGGTAGACCCTGTTCAGTGGGAGATCTGCAAGATCGATTCTAGTGGTGAAAGAAGATGGAGAGCAATGGAAAGATAGACATCGAGAAATTTAATGGTCAGAGTTTTGAGTTGTGGAAACTCAAGATGGAGGATCTGTTGGTGGATAAATATCAGTGGATCACAGTAGATCCAAGTGCTAAACCAACGGGAGTGTCCGATGAAGAATTGAAGAAGTTGGATCAGAAGGAAAAGAGCACAATACGATTGTGTGTCTCAAATTCGGTATTTTTGAATGTATCAGGGGAAGCTATGGTGAAGGCTTTGTGGGACAAGTTAGGGATTTTGTACCAATCTAAGTCTCTAGTGAATAAACTGTTCCTGCAAAAAAAGTTGTATAACCTGAGGATGAAAGATGAAGACTCTGTGACAGAGCATCTGAACACATTTAATACTGTGGTAATTCAATTAGCATATGTTGATATTAAAATTTCAAATGAAGATAAGTGCATCAGTTTGTTGTGTTCTCTACCAGATTCGTGGGATAGTCTAGTTATTGCAATAGGTATCAATGCAACTACCTTGCAGTTTGATGAAATAGTCTCATCCTTGCTGATGGAGGAGATGAGACAGAAAAATATGGAATGCTAGAATGGTGATGCCTTGTTTGTACAAGGACAGTCCCAAAACAGAAACAAAAATAAGTCATCGAGTGGGAGATCTAAATCTCCAGGAAAACCTGTAAAGGTGGTGTGCTGGAAATGCGGAAAGGAAGGGCACTACAAAATGGACTGTAAATCTAAAGCTCCTGATAAAGGAAAGGGATCTGATGATACTCCTTCTGTAGAGGCGAAAACCACCTCAGATGAAGGTGGGGATGTGTTCTTGGCTTCTTCAAGTACACATGTAGATCATGAGGCATGGTTGATTGACTCAGGTGCATCCTTTCACTTCACTCCCCATAGAGAGTGGTTCTGCAAGTATGAGAAATATGATGGTGGTGATGTCTTCTTGGGGGATGACAGGAAGGCTAGAATCATTGGTCATGGAAAAGTAAAGTTGAAGCTGCAAGGTGGAAGGGTTAGAACACTTCCGGGTGTTTTGAATATTCCTGCATTAGCCAGAAATCTAATTTTTTTTAGCAAGTTGGATGATGCAGGTGTAAAAACAGTGTTCGAGAACGATACCTGCAAGATGGTTCGTGGAGAACTGGTATTGATGCGGGGAGTTCGGATTGGAACTTTGTACAAGCTGCAAGGTAGCATTGTTATTGACGGGTGCAACAGTTCTGTGGTTCCTGAAAGTGGACCAGAAAATCTAGTGGTCTCTAGAGAAAAGACCATGTTGTGGCATCAAAGGCTTGGACATATTGTAGAGAAGGGCCTTTGAATACTTCATGGTAAAGGTATGGTAGAAGGTATGAGTAATAGCTCTCTGGATTTATATTTTTGTGAAAATTGTGTATATGGGAAGCAAAATCGGGTTAGTTTCCCCTCTGGTAGTAAGAGGGAAAAATAGGTATTAGATCTTGTGCACAGTGATGTGTTTGGACCTGTGAAGGTTCATCACTGGGTAAGTCTGCGTACTATGTATCATTTATATATTACTCCTCAAGGAATACATGGATACATTTCCTTAAGAAAAAATCTGAAGCCTTTGACAGGTTTAAAGAATTTAAGGCTCTCGTGGAAAATCAGACAGAGAAGAAGATAAAGGATTTGAGGACAAATAATGGTGGAGAGTTTTGCAGCAAGGAATTTGAAGAATTCTATAAGAAGTGTGGTATAGCACGGTAGAAGGCTACTCCATATACACCTTAGCAAAATGAAGTTGCAGAAAGAATGAACAAGATGTTGATGGAAAGGGCAAGAAGCATGCTCAATGGTGTCGGGTTAGGACAGAAATTTTGGGTAGAGGCGGTGGATACTGCATGTTACCTGGTCAACAGGTCACCATCATCAGCGTTGGAGGATAAGACTCCACAAGAGGTATGGACTGGTAAGAAACCCTCTCTTTCACATCTAAGGGTATTTGGATGTGATGCATATGTACATGTTCCAAAGGAGAAACGAACCAAGTTGGATAGTAAATCTGAAAAGTGCATCTTTATTGGGTATAAGGATGGTTTAAAGGGTTATAAGCTTTGGAACCCAGTCACACGGAAGGTTGTGTACAACTGAGATGTGGTGTTCAAAGAGGTGAAAGATGTTATTAAACGTGAAGTCCAACCAAAGGAACCTGAGAAGATAGAGTTTGAGCTAAAGGAGGAAGAATCAGACTCTACAGCAGAGGAGGAATCAGAAGATGAAGAGCCACAAACTCCGGCTGTGAGAAGATCAGTTAGAGAAAGAAGGCAGCCAGAAAGGTATAGTCCATCTGCTTTCTGTTCAAGTTTTGCTTTGTTTGTTACTGATGATGATCCCAGAATTGTGAAGGAAGCAGTAGATTCAGAGGATGGAAAACTCTGGAAAGAGGCCATGGTTGATGAAATGGCATCTTTGCACAAAAATGAGGCTTGGGATATGGTGGACTTACCAGCTGGAAGGAAACCCATTGGCAGAAAATGGGTGTTCAAGAAGAAGACAAATGCAGAAGGAAAGGTGGAGAAATACAAAGCTCGGTTGGTACCTGTTAGTGTCGGTCTTGAAAGCCCTCCATCAGTGATCAAAGCTCTTTGCATTTGCATTAGTAGGTGTCTCATCAGTGTCAAAGTTTGCATCCCGTTAGGCATGCCATAACCCTGATGGAGGAGCTGGTCAATTCATACCCCTCTTGGCTTTGCTGTATCAGGTCATATCAGTCATTGAGTTTTTCAAGCTTGTCTTGATGTGTCTTAATGTCAAAATTCTAGGTCTAGGGTTTTGGTCATTTGTCTCTGCAAGGTCATGTCTCTGAAAATCCTTGAGTCCCCAGCAAGCCAGAGGGAGGATGGTAAACATGTTCCTTTGATTTTTTTCATCATATACAGTTCATTTCTAACCTTGGATTTAAAAACTCTGTTTTTAAAGCCAAGGTCATGATAAATTTTGTACAAAGAATAAATTTCCAAAAAGATTTCAAAAAGGCAGCAATAACCCTGGTCCCCTTGCCACAGTCCTTCAGATGATCTACCTGCAAAAAGAATCAAGTCAAAGCACTCAAAAAGTCAACTTCAGGATAAAGGAAACCAAAAAATCAGTGTTTTAAAAAAGTGTCAAAATAGACTTTATAAAGTGGGTTTATGGATGAAATTTTTTCAAATGAAGATTATAAAAGGTCATATTCCCTCCTTTCACTCTCATTGTGCATTTCAAAGCTTGCAAGAGAGGTTGTGAGAGAGTGATTGGAGAAAGGGCGAAATTACAGTGATTTCGGGCAGTTTGGAGGTGCGCGACCCGTTCAAGGAGGTGCGCGACCTGTTGGGCGGTGCGCGACCCGTCCAGACCCTTCCCACAGTGCAAATTTACTACGGGCGCGACCCGTTGGGCGGTGCGCGACCCGTTGGGAGGCCTGCGCGACCCGTTGAGCCGCTGGCCTGTAAAACTCAAAGAAATTCCCTAATTTCTCTTCAAATCATCTACATTGCTCGAGGTAGGGTCTTTACTCATTGTTTTGGAGGTTGATGATGAAAATAAGGTTGTATGCTATGATTTTAACCTCACATTATGCGAATGAAAGGACATAAATGGCTGCTTGTTAATGTTTGTAAAATGCTAGGGTTTTGTGACTGTTTCAAGTGATTTTGTCCCATTTGGTTCCTTCCCTCTTTTCCCCTTTCATTCACAGTCATGCTTTCATCTTTGTCCCATATTATTTGTACATAAAATGTAAACTTTTTCCCCCATCTCTAATCTATAAACCTTACCCCTCTCCCAAGCACACAAAACCCTAATTCCCTCTACCATACACATGCAAAAATAAAAGCAAAAAGAAAAGATAAATTTGCAAATAAAGAAAAGAGTCATGTGAAAATAAATGTTGTTATATATCTAAAGTCATGTACATAACCCCTACATGCCCTTGACATCCCCTTGTACATGAAAACCTTCCCTCTATGTTAAAACAATGTACATGTACTCCTTATCAAAGAATTTGCCTTATGATACACATGAACTCCTATAAGTAAATTTGGTGTATGGTTTCCCTATGTCCCTATTGATACATGTATGCTCCTTCCATGTTTACTATCACACATGTTTTTTGTCCCATATACAAACATCTTTGCAAATGATTTCCTAAATTCAAATACATGTTCCTATAAGCATGATCATTTGTAAAATTTCCCTTGAAATTCCCTGTTATTTTCATATATTCCCATTCCTTGTTAAGAAGTTCCCTCCCCTGACATTTCCCTCATGTTTGGTTCCCCTTGAAACAGCATAGATTTCAGCACTTTTGCAGGCAGAGACAGCAGTTCATTTTGTCCACTTTGCTCCAAAACCATGTCAGAAACCGAAACCTATGAGCAAAGTGATGACCATTCATCATCTACAGAGGTTGAGGAACAGAGGAGGCCTCGTAGAGGAGGTAAGGGAGGACATCATAAGCAGGAGGAGCCTACTTCTTTGGCAGAATTACAGGCCTGTCCTTTGGCAGTGAATTGCTTCCAGTACATGTCTTGCTATCAGTTTTGTGAGAGGATCTCTCAGATTCAGCATCATAGAGAGTTGGCCCGCTTGTTTGTCTTACACCTCCATGATGGACATGTCACTCTTGCAGGGGTGAATTTCACATTGACACCTGAGGTGATCTCACAGGCTACAGGGATACCAAATGTGGGTGAGGTGTGGCCTAAGCGCAGATTACTTGATTTTGTTCACTTTGAGCCCTATGTCCGGCCATCATTTGTGAGACTGTTGACGGGTGTTTTCCCATTCAGATTTCTCCGAAGCAAGTATGCTCCCCTCATGAGACTTATCATGCATTATTTTACCTGTGAGGGCAGATTTTCACAGGTGTATTCATATCACATTCGTCTTTTGATGCATTTCACCCGAGTGAGGATGATGAACCTCCCGGTCTTCTTGTTTCATAACATTCAGAGGATGGTGCCCATGTTGCAGAGGAAGACCCCGGCTCAGCAGTACAGGATCCTTTTCCATTATGGTTTGATTCAGCTCATAGTCTCACATCAGTTGACTCAGCAGGGCATCTCATGGGAGGAGTTCATCTCCCGTGAGTTTTTCACAGTGCCACCTCAGCCACATCAGGAGGCCATTCATGAGGAGGGAGGACCATCTCAGCAGCCTGATGCTCCCGTCACCCGACATGTCAGCTCCATTCCTTTGGTCACATATCAGAAAGGCCCAAGGGCCTTATTTGCAGCAGCTAGGCGAGTACTATCTCCATAGCAGATGGAAGGGGGCTCGCCTTCATCTTCAGATCAGCGAGTGTTATCTCCACATCAGGTGGAAGGGGCCTCGCTTTCTTCACCAGCACAGGTACTGCAGAGGGGCAAAGAGCCCATCATTCATGAGGATCTGGTGATTGATCTCGAGGCCAGTTCTCCTAGCCAAGAGGCAAAGGAGATCATTCAGCATCTCAGGGCCGAGAATGATGTTTTGCAGTGGAGACTCGAGGGTGCCCAATGGACCATCACTTATCTAGAGCAGCGGAACACACAGCTAGAGGGGGAGAAGGCGCTTCATGAGCTTTGGAGGATTCGTAGTGACCGAGTCCTAAACCGTAGGAGGCCCGGTGATCCATTGCCTGCTGACCGGGAGTCATTGCTCATTCAGGAGAATGCTCACTTGGAGAGGTTGTTGGCTAAGGCCAACCAAGAGAAAAAGTTGTTAAGGAACATGAAGAATCACTATTGGGTGAGGATGCATGTTTGCAAGGCAAAAATGAAAATGTTCCAAAGGAGGTTGACCGAGGCACTAAAACGGAGAAAAAGGCCAAATCCACTCTGTATCTTGGCTGAGGCATCCCTTAAGGATCATGGCACTCACTAGCATCATCTACAGCACAAATCCCAAAAATTTTGGAGAATTTTGGGTAATTTTGGTATTTTTGGGAAATTTACAGGTTTTGGCTTCTCAACGGGTCTCACCCCCGGTGAGACCCTTTGTCATCGTAGCTCCGTTTTGTGAAAACTCAGCATTTCTAGATTTTTCATGAAAAGTTACACATGCGTATGGATGGACTTGAGTTTTTATGGAGTTTTGGGCCTCCAAAAGGTCAAAATACAGCCAAATTTTGACTTTCTGCCCCTTTTTTGAGCTGCAGAAGTAGTCTAGGGAGAATTGACTTTTGACTAGGCAAATGACCTCCAAATCCAAAAATTCTGGTTGGGTTGGAAATTAAACTCAGAAACCTTTCCAACGAGCTATCCTGCACCTCATTCTGACACTAGGAAGGCCTCCAAACAGGGCTCCAAAGTGCGCGACCCGTTGAGGGAACTTTGCCAGATTTGACCAGTTCAGCTCAGAAATTGCAGTTTAGCTCCAGTTTGACTTTCTGAGGTCGATGGTGGTCCTCTTGACTGTAATTATGACAATTTTTGGATACTTTTACTCTTGTTTAACTCTTCTATAAGTTTCTCTCATGTAAAGGGTAAAAATTGAATGTATGAACTGGTTTCCAAGTTTATAGAGGCAAGTTGTTTTGACTGCCTATTTTCTAGTGCTTAGTTTAGAAGTGGTTCAAACAGCTCCTAGGATAGTGAGCTCGACCCATGGAGGCAGGGAAAGAGGTTAGATCATCTATATTATGTACTTTCTTGCTCATTTTCATGGTTGGACTCTTGAAGGAGAAACTATCATTGTATTATTCACTTGTATCTCTGCAATTTTTGGCTAAGGAAGGCCAGGGTTTTGCAGTCATCTTTGGGATTCTTGTGGACTCATGTGTTGATGATGTGTGTCTTAATGTACTTGTAAGTGTGTTTATGTGTTTCATCTCCTTTCTTTACTTCTGCATATTAAACAAATGAAGTGATAAAGTATGAATTCATGCTTGCCATGCTCTTCTTTTAAATTTGTTTAATTTCTATGTTTTCTACTGTCTAAAGAGAATTCAAAGTCATTGTTTGCTCTCTTTAGCCTTCTTATCTTTCCTCCTTATCATCCATTTCAGTTAAAGACATCAATACAAGTTCCTACCTTGCCCCAAAGACCCCCCTGCAGAAACTGTGTCAAATCCCCGCACCCTAAATTGCAGCTCCTCAATTTGCCACCAAAAACCCCAAAAACCCCCAAATCAACCTTCAGATCAGTTTACTAGCCTAATATCAGTGTTACCTTGTTTTGTCATTCTCATCCTATTTAAAATCTACCGAGATCGACCGGAGAGAGCCTTCTCCTGCCCCATAGGGCTAGCTACGAGGCTGAATGGTTTGATGTAGCTTTGAGATTTGCCTTTTCAGGCTGAGGTGAAATTTCAAGTGCTAATAGTACCAAAGGTTATTCTCAGGTGCTAGGAATTGATTTTGGTGATATTTTTTCTCCTGTTGCCAAGGTTACTTCTATTAGATTACTTTTATCTGTTGCTACTGCTTTTGATTTTGAGGTAGAACAAATGGATGTGAAGACAGCATTTCTTCACAGGGATCTGGAAGAGGAAATCTACATGAAGCAACCTAAAGGCTTTTCGGCGAAGGGTAAGAAAGAACTGGTATGCAAATTAAAGAATTCTCTGTATGGGTTAAAACAGTCAAGGATGTGGTATTAGAAATTTGATACATTTATATGGGGACTTGGCTTCACCAAAAGCAAAGAAAATCATTGTGTTTATTTTAAATTAATTGGTGACTGTGTTATTTATCTGGTCTTGTATGTGGATGATATGTTGCTGGTTGGAAATGACAAAGAAATTATCCAGGATTTAAAGACCCAATTGTCCTCCAAATTCGACATGAAAAATCTTGGTGCTGCAAACTACATTTTGGGCATGGAAATTAAAAGAGACCGGGAAAAGAGGAAGCTCTGGTTAAACCAGAGGAAGTATGTCGAAACAATACTGCAGAGGTTTAATATGCAGGATAGTAAACCGGTGAAGGTTCCTATTCCTGTAGGTGTGAGGTTATCTGTTGAACAGTGTCCCAAGACAGAAGAGGAGGAAGAGGACATGTCCCATGTTCCATATGCAAGTACAGTTGGTAGCTTGATGTATGCAATGGTATGTACTAGACCAGACATTGCACATGCAGTGGGAGTATTGAGCAGGTTTATGTCAAAACCAAGGAAGGAGCATTGCACAACAGTGAAGTGGGTTTTCAGGTATTTGCGTGGCACTAGTGATTATGGTTTGTGCTACCAAGGAAGATCAGGATTGGATAGAATGTTGGATATTCATGGCTTTGTTGATGCAGACTGGGCTGGAGATCTGGATCAAAGAAGATCTATAATTTGGTATGTGTTTAACCTATTTGGAGGTGTATTCAGTTGGATGAATAAAAAACAATCCGTAGTGGCATTATCAACTACAGAGGCAGAATACATGGCAGCCACTCATGCAAGCAAGGAAGCAGTTTGGTTGCAGAGATTGTGTTTAAGTATGGGGTTAGTACAGGGAGCTATAAGGATAGACTGTGACAGCCAAAGTGCAATTTTCTTGGCAAAGAACCCCGCATATCATTCAAAGACAAAGCACATTGATGTTCAGTATCACTTTGTGAGGGATATGATAGAAGACAAAAAGGTGTTGCTGGTAAAGGTGGACACTTTGAAGAATACTGCAAATGCATTGACAAAATCTGTGATCTCTGAGAATTTCTCTTTGTGTAGAGAGACAATGGGCGTTTCAGGGCTGGAAAAATGACTAAGCTCTCTTGTGGCCCCATGTGGAAAGAAAACAAGTGGGAGAATGTTGGGTTGTGTTATATTCTTTCCACGACTAGCCCACGTAGTTAATCGGGGGTTAGAGGGGAGGAGGTCACAGGTGGTTTGAGGGGCACCCGTAACCCCACTTTATGGGGTCCAGGGAAGTGCCCTAGAAAATTTTGGTTTTGGACCCTATGTTAGGTTGGGCGGACCCACCTATGGTTTTGTGCATGATTTTTGCACATGTTTTTGGACGCAATGGTTTTTGGTCCATGGTATTGGACGGGATGGTTTTCAGTCCATGGTATTGGATGCTTTGGCATGTATAAATATGTATCATAAAATTGAAAGGAACATAATGAAAAATCAAGCTGGTAGTACCGGTTTTGGGATCCAGGGGAAAATCTCTGTGTATATCTGTTTTATGTGTTATGCTCTTGCATTGTTTATTCTATGTGTTTTAGAATTCGTATGCTTGTAATTTCTGTATAGGGTTAAAACCTACATTCATCCAACTATCAATATTATGAGCAGCGCTCTAGTACCAAGGATTAGCGATGAGATTGTCAAAGTATTGTAGCTCGTCGACCAAGCCACAACAGGAGATTGGTATCTTTACCAAAACTACATAGAAATTAGGGTTTATGGTTTTGAGCTTCCACCTGTTGTGGTAAAAACACAACACCCCCCATTATTGATGCGTCCACTTCGAATAATGGGGACCCTTTCTATAAAAATTTGGCTAAGCACCTTTTTGGATTTTTATTTTAGTTAATTGCCCTACGCTTTCGTTAATTTTTAGTTTTCTTTGGATTCTTGTTTTGATTGCTTTGCTAGAATCGATTTTTTATAAGCTTCACATTGACACTTGTTTCGCCTCATTTGGTCAACTGGTTTGAAAATGGCACTCCTTTGAAAGTCTGATTATTTATGTAGCCTGGGTTAAAATTGCGTAAAATGTACAAATTGCATTTTGTAGATAAATTAGTTCAATAATGCATTCATTTTAAATGTTAACCCGTAGTGAGTTTTTACTAACATTTTTTCCATTTTTAGTCATGCAGCCAAACCATTAATTATCAGAATTTTAAGAAATTCACTCCAATTTCCAAATCAAATCCTAATCCCAAAAATCCAAACATTCAAGTGGCTGTAGTTTATTTTTCATTTATTTTCCAAGTGGCTGTAGTTTAGTTAATTTCATAACTAAATTTCATTAAAATAAAATCAAAACAAAACATTAATTTTATATATTAAATTTCAAAATAATTAAATTAATTATTATATAAAATATAATTAATTTAATTAGATTAAAATTTAATATATAAAATTAATATATATTTAAATAAAATTAATTGCATCGGGATTTTTTATCGCATCGCAAGTCTTATTTGCAACACATTTTCAAACACCCCGATATACATCATACCTCCACCCCCGATGCGATATCGGGTCACAAGTTTGGTTGGCAACATATTTTAAAATTTCATAAATAACCCCGATGCGATATCGCATCGGAGAAGTTGAGTTGACACATTTTAATTTCCCCGATATTCATTGCCTTCCCGATGCGATATGCCAATTGCGAAAGTTAAAAAGCATAAGGGCATTAAGGCATTAACGTGTGTGGGTTTAATAGAGTTTATCGCATCGGAGAAGTTGAGTTGACACATTTTAATTTCCCCGATATTCATTTCCTTCCTGATGCGATATGCCAATTGCGAAAGTTAAAAAGCATAAGGGCATTAAGGCATTAACGTGTCTGGGTTTAATAGAGTTTAGAAAATACACTCATACGTATGAGTGTTATGGACTAAGTCATATGGACCATACATAAAACATGAACTCTAAAACAAAACCTACGTTATACCAATAGTTTTCTTTTAAAGGTTTAAGACATCACTCATACGTATGAGTGAATCAGGTAAGTAAAGTAGTGTATGTTAATATATATTAATTATAGTTTATATATTAACATAATATTATATTAATTAAATTAATTAATAATATTTAATATTTAATTAGTTTAATTAAAATCTAAAACATCATTTAGATTAATATTAATTAGTTTTTTAATTAGATTAATATTGATTAGTTTTTCCCGGATGCGGGTGCATGAGGGAAGAGGGAATGGCACGCGCCATCACGTGGGCAGGTGGTGCGCCCAAGGTGAATGGCGGTACCACGCGCAGGATGGCAATAAAACATATGAAGGCGACGAGCAGACGGCATTAATGCCTGTCTACTCGGCTCGAGGGAAGCAGTTGAGCGTTGGGGAGACGATGGCGTTTAAACCGCGGAAAATGGCGAGAGAGGTATGCGTGCTCTGTAAGAAGGCTCTGCTCCGCTCAGACAGCAATGCGACTGCAGAGCTGAGGGATGTTAGCCCTTGGAGCTGCAATTGCGGGACTGATGTGTGTTCGTGGAGCTGGAGCTGCGTGACTGGTTTCGATTTCGGGAGTTGGCACTGGTTCTTGTTGCTGGGGTTGGCTCCTGAAGCAAATTCCTATTGCCGGGGTTGGTTCTGGGTACTGGTTCTTGCTGCCGGAGTTGTTTCTTGGGGCTGTTTCTTGTTGCCGAAGTTGGTTTTGGGAGTTCTGGTTCTCGTGGCCAAGGTCAGTTCTTGGATTCCTATTGCGGGTGTCGGGTCTGGGTACTGCTGTTGGATACTGACGTCGGGGGTCGCTGTAGCCATTGTTGAAGCACAGTCCATTGGATTTACAATGCCGCGAGGAAGGCCACGGATGGGCAGCCGGAGAGGTGGAATTCAGGGCAGAGCTCCACCGCAGGATGATTATTATTCCCCTTCTTCTTCTGTTGAGGTTACCTCGCGGCCTCAGTGGTTTCAGGACAGCAACGATGAGGAAGGGGGGCATCGTGACAGTAGCCCAATTGCTGAAGAGAGGCAGAGGGAGCTCCCCATGCTCAGATATCATCTCCCCTGCCCCCAAGCCAACTCTACGTTGGTTGTGTCTATCACTGTTGAGCCTGGTGTTAATCCGAGCATGGAGGTCGAGCCGCTGACAGAAGGGCAGCGCATGAGCCGAGAAGACTCTCCAATTGCCTGCCTTCCGGTCGGAGCAGAAACTGGCTGGTCGCCGCCTGAGCGCAATCCTGGACCGGGTTGGATGGAGCCGCGGCGTGCACAAGGAATGAATCTGGATCGCCCCGCCATCAATCTTGACTTGGAGGCAGGCCCCTCTGCGCGCGTTGATGCTTCACTGGCTGGCCCGAGCAAACCAGCTAGAAAGGGTAGCCCGGATAAGGTCATCCATCTCTCGGACTCAGAAGATACGCTCCGTTTCGGGTGCCGCATTGCTGAGGAGCTCCAGACCTCTGATGAAGATTAATCTCGCCCTGGTAATCTCTGGTTTTGATGGGTCTTTGGAATGTAATTCGGCTAAGGGGCGGCCTTATTTATGTCTACGTGTCGGCTACAATGTCCATGTGTCACATGTAACTGTCCAAGTGTCAATTGTCATTGTCCAGTTGTCTTTGTGTCTCTGTCCGGGTCATCCTACGGCCCTGGTGTCTTGTTGTTCATGATGTGTTATGTCCATCTATGTTCAGTCCATCTATGTTATGTAACAGTGTCGGCAACATGCCCAATTTTGAATCCTTTCAATTTTGGAGCTGCTAATTGGGCAAGGCCAGGGCTGACAGGCAAATCTTCTTAACCCTTGCCGGTTGTACTCTATTTTGTATATTTGTTTTGTACGATAATAGAATTAGTCAAATTCAAAAAAAAAAAAAAAATATTGATTAGTTTTTAATTAGAATAAATTTGTTTATAAATCGCTAATTAGATATCGGTTAATTAGATTAATAAATAGTTCATTAATAATTAGTTTAATTTATAAATTAACAATTAATTTACAATTCTAATTTAGGATTTAATTTTTAATGAGAATTTTGATTTTTTTTAGCCCAGCAACAGAATTTCCAGATTTACATCAGATTTGATCCATCAACTTTGGAGGCTCATAAATTGAATTATACTTGGCCAAATGAGGCCCAGGACGGCTCATTGGAAAGAGAAAATCAAGGAGAAAATTTTGGAAGAGGTTTCACCAACATATTTACTCGTTTATTGGGTCAAAATCAGGCAGAAGATTAGGCTCCGAATTTTGAAAAACAAAATCAATTTTCTGAGTTATTTTCTTCAATTTCATTTATCCAAAGCCTCTTCTCATTGCAGATCCATTCGCCAATGATATCCTTTGCCAATCAAATCATTCCAAGCATCAATACAGAGCTTATATTTTATTTTCAATTATTTATTTAAATAGAATTTGATTGGGTTTGATTTAAAGGCCAGCAATGCTATTTTGATTTGGTGGTTGCATTTTAATAGATTTTGATTTTTCTTGCAGGAAAACAGTGGAAAAGATATGGAGAAAAGGATTTCAAGCAATAAGAATGCTACAACAATTAAAGATTGGAATTATGAGCAAGTAAAATTGGATTTAGCAGATTCCTCTTGAACAAACTCTCCTCTCCAAAAAATCTTTTACAAATACTATAAATAACAGATTGCAGAATGGAATAGGGGCTACTCTCCTCTGCAATTTTAGACTTCTGAAAGCACTATTGTTATAGGAATTTAGAGTTGTAGGAGAGAGGAGAGAAATCTCAGATCTGGGGATTATTGAGGATTTTCCTTTTGTAGTTTGAATTATACATGAAGGGCAAAGTTTGCACTATTGTGGCTTTAGCTTTGAAAGTAGAAGTTCAAGCAATGTAAAGGGCTGTTGGAGACCAAGGACAGAGAAATGGATGCAATAAATTGGTATTTCTAATACTACTATTTCAAATATCAGTTTTATTTTTATGATAACAAGAATGTGTCATTTTGTTCATGTTTTTGCACTATTGTTAAAATAAGTAATTTGTCTCAATCTTGTTATTATGTATCTCTGTTTTTATGGATTAATTTCTCATTTCTGAGTAACTATTTACTCAGAAATCTGCCTTATTAAAACTGATTTATTGAATAGTAATGTGTTGTGAACTATTTCCACATATTACTGTTTAATTATTAGATTTATTGATTTAATAATTAATATCATTTTTGTGAACTACTTCCTGAATGTTATTGATTTATTATTTCAGTTAAAAGGTCTCAATAGGATTTGTTTTGGTATCCACAATATCAGTTAATTGAATTACTTCATTAACATGATATTCATTATAAGCAAAGCATGTTTAAATCTCAATATTTTAATTATCTTGCTCTTAGTTGGGTTAGATCTATATCTACCTAATTAAGATAGGATTAAGATTAGTTTCTTTTGTTTGCATCATAGAATAAACTTGCATTTAGAGTAAATTCTACATTTTTTAAGTCCTCTCCTCAAAGAGGCAAAACTTTAGTTGTGGTTTGGCTGAACCCAAATCAGCTTAAGGGTCATTCTCTTGCCTGATCAGCAAGAAGAAGTGATCTGATGTCCCTGTCTATTGGTAGTTAAAGATACATTATAAACCAATAGCAATAGGGAGAAGGTAACTGGACCTAGATAAACAGTCGGAGCCACCACACCAAACGGAAAAGGAGCTGCTTTTAAGGTCCGGACCGGGTGGTTATCCCCCAATGTTGTTGCAGCGATTTTCGAGGCATCAACATTTTTGGCGCTAGAAGGAGGGCCTGAGATTTTTGTCTGTTGGAGTCTTTTCAATTTTAATTCTTTATTTATTGTGATGGCTCCTCTTGACCTTCCAATATGGAGTTGTATCCATGGACGTGCATCCTCCAATACTCCACCCGAAGTGGTAAGACTCTTGTCTCGGGCAAAGTTTAATGGTAAGAGAAATTCTTCTGCTTTTAACCATGTCTTTCAATTTATTCAAAATGTTTCAAAATACGATTTTCAAGGAATTGATGAAGGCATTTTATGCAGAAATTTTACTCTCACATTTGCGGCAAAAGCCAGAAGTTGGTGTAGAACTCTTCCAGTTGCTTCAATCCACAGCTGGGATCAATTTGTTACAGTTTTCATTTGTAAATTTAACGGCTACAATTATGAACAGGTATGTGAAGAAATTCAATATCTACGAAGGTTTAAAAATGAGTTTGTTAATGATTTTCATATTCGATTTCACTTGAATTGTTTAAGATTTAAGGACGAAGATAAACCTACAAAAGAAGAATCATCAGATTGGTTTAGATATATTTGTTCTTTTCCAACCATTCCCAATCCATATGAAATTGATTCAAGCTTTGTTCCATCCCCTTCCAATACAAATGAAAATCCCAATATGGATGTGCAAATAAATGGTGATGAAGTGGTTTCACAAAGCTTGGAAAATATTTCTAATAAAATGCAAGAAGACAACAGCAGCAATTTTGGAGAAAAATCCGCCTTGAAATCTGAAAGCTACTTTGAAGTAAATTCGGAAAATCAAATCGCAAATCAGCAAGTACAAGCAGCAATCAAAGTAAATAAACTGCAAACTGCTGTACAAATTTCTGAATTTCTCCATGATGAGCAAATGCCAAAATCAGAGAAGCAAAGAAGCGTTCTTCAAGAAAGCATATGCACGCAAAGGAATGATCTGCAATCTGAAATTTACAATGAGCATAATGCACAAGAGCTCTCAAACAGAGACAGTTTTAAATGCATTGTTTCAGGTTCACATTTTTCCCTTTATCCTGATATTTTCAATAATGGTAATATTTTTCCTCTTAGTATCAATGATATTTCAGAAATTAAAGAGGATGATTTAAATGAATTACCATTAAATTTTTATCAAGATAAAGAAATAATAATCGATCATTCTTTTGCCATTAATGAACCAGAAATTCTTGTTCCTCCTTGTTTTGATATATTGGATGAGATAGAAGGGAATTGTAGAAAATCTTGTGAAGTCATTTATGATAATTACTCTGACATTGAGGATGTTGATTTCAATTTTTCTCAAGAGAATCCTCATGATAAAATTCAAATAACATCTGAGAATGAGGAACGCTTCAATTTAGAAATTATCCCAACTAATCCTCATTTTAGAGCAGCAAATTATCTTCATGATTTCACCATTCAAGAAAACATTCCAAGTTATGATTCATATGAGGATCAAACTCCCATTCTTATTCATAATCATAGTTTGTTTTCTATTTCACAAGTTAGAATTCAAAATTATTCAAATTCCATAATTCTGGACATTCATTGTGAAAATGAAATCATCTCAAAACGATCCCAAATGTGCTGTAACATTAGTTGTACAAATAGTGATTTCATTTTAGTTTTTCTTTCACAGCTATTTTGTTTAAACTTAGATTTATTTTCTGATTTTATTTTGCAAAATTTTCACACTTTTCGTTGGCATATTGAATACCTTACTATCAAACACTCAATTGATGCATTGCCCAATTGGGAAATTCAAGTTTCATATTATAATCATCAGCATCGAAAGATATTAATATTCCAATTTATATCAATGCTAATGTTTCATCAAAAGCTTCTATCTTTTCAAAGGCAATGTCAACAAGAGAATGTATTTTTGCAATTTGGTCAGCAATTCAATTCAATTAATAAATTGCCATTTTATTTGAAAGGCTTCCATCCATTTTTCATTGACTCATTTGAAAATTGTTTGGAAATTTTTCCTTCAAGTAAAATTGTCAATGATTTAACATTTGTACATAATACTAACAAATTTTTTCAGGTCAAAGAATCTAAATGCTCATCTTCACAATCTCGCATGTTATCTCTTCCTTTGAATATTTCCCAATTTTTAATGGAAATCCATCCAGATTTTTGTGATCCAATTGGTATTGAATTGGAAAGGAAATCTCAAGAGAAAGAGATTTTAAATCAGTTACTAACAATAACTGTATATTCTGATTTCATATTTAATTTTCTTAGTTTAATTAGATTTGTATTTTTATTACTAACATTTGAACTGTACATAAACACAAGAATAAAAATGAGAAAATGGCTACACTGGAAATATGACTATACCTAGTCATTTTCATGTATATGGTTAGAATAGGAGTAGAATTAATTTAATTAGTTTGTTTTGTATAGAATTTATTCTTAACAGTTCTATAGATTAAAAATAAAACAAAGCAATCAGCCATTCTCATACATGTTCAGTGAAAACATTTTTTCCCTATCAGAAAATTTTAATTCTTGCTTTCTTTTAAATTTCTTACAGCAATACCTCTACTCTGCCTATTTCGAATAATGTCTTGATTAAATTCAATTAAATTTGCACTTGGTATTAATTGCCTCAAAGCCACTTTTCTTCATTTCGGGATTTCCTTCTAAGATTTTCTCTTGAAATTTATATGGTAAGGATTTGAGGATAAAAAAAAAAGCTTCATGACCCCATTATCCCATGAAATGTATGACTGTCTATGATAAGGTTAATTCTAATTCCATCATTATTAGTCAGTCCAACCTTTCACGGTAATCATATGAAGTTCATATTATCTTCCTCGGAGTTTGCTAAAAGCTGATCTTAAGGATGCCCATTTTGCCGAGTGCACACATTTAAATCTGTTTTTATGTTTTTCCACAAGTAGTGGATTTATTCCATTCTGATCTTTAGTTTATTATTTGATGCTACAAAATGCATCATATTCATTTACTAAAGGTCTTATTAAACAGTCGCTATAACAATACAGATTTTTAACAAGATTAATTTGGAATGAACAGAGGTAAAAAATTGTTGATTCACTTCAAAAGGAAAGCATAGTTTCATATTTATCTCTAGTAAATTTTATATTTCCTGAACATGAATAAACAGATTTTATTTAGGCTGATTGCACACTTAGATTTAGAATAAATAATGAGATGATTCTAAACGGGAAAAAAAAAAAAGTTTTAAATCAAAGGAAGAATTTGAAGATTTATAAGGTAAAATTTGCAGACAATTTCCTTCCAGGTACGCATTTACAAGTTTATTCTCATCCATTATTAGTTCATATTTTCCTTAGTTTATTTTTAATTTGTGTTTTGTTTTATTCACAGGTTTTCAGTTGTTGTCAAAACTTGAAGTAAGCAGCAAACCCAATTCAAATTTGCAATAGGCTCAGGGAAATTTTATTTGTGATGCATTAGAATTTAAGCATTTTTAATTTTGCTTTTATTCACTTAGAAAATCCAATTGAAATTCCAAGGAATATCATAAGACCATTCGCATCATAGGATTTCATCGGAAGTAGTTCTTAGTATTTCTTTTGATAACAAATTGTTCATCAAAGACCTCTGATGTATTATCTTACTCATATGCCATATTGCATTTCGCATATCGGAGCTTTCCAAGTGAAGTATACTTCCATGAACATGAATCGCCGATCTCCGATAATCGACTTTACCGATATTGCGATAAACACATAATTCTGGACCCGATATGAAATTCAAATCAAATTCATTAAAATATCGCGTTCGTTCAATCACAATAATGGTAGGAGCATAACTTTAAAAGGACCGATATCTTGGATCCGAAATGTTATCAAATTTTCATCATAAAATTATCGGGTCCATTCTTCATCACATATCGGCATATTGAGAATTGTTATATCGTGTGCTTAAGATTGCTGATCGCGATCGCCGATTAGCCACGTCATTCATCGCATATCGGCATCGAAAAAAATATATTGTGTTACATCGGGTACCTAAAGTTTGCCAATCGCCGATATCGCAATCGCTTCGTCGCATTGTTATTTATGCTTACATCAAATCTCTGATTCTGCGATGTGCGATGCGCGATGTGGAAAGCACAGTGTCAATATTCTCCAATCCCGGATATAATATTTCTTTAATCATGCGATCGCTCCATCTCATAGCACAACTCCTCATTGCACATGTTCTTATCAGCAATTTGCCATTGCAATCCCCGATGCGATAGCTTCCAATGCATGCCTTTGAGCCATTAACATTTAATCGATATATGGCATAGCAATAAAGGTGAAGTTTTGCAGTTTAAGTTTGAAGCATGGTGAAGAAACATGTTATGTAAATCATCTGATACGGCAATGTGTTATTTTAAAAGCGAGCTTGAGTAACCACTATGGTAAGAAAGCAGTTAATGACCAATTTGCAGCATATTCAAATTATTTCAATTTCTCATACATTTTAGTTTAAATATATAATTCCATAATTAAAAATGGAATTCAAGACCTCTCTATTTTCATATTTAAATTTTATTATCGTAGATTTGGTCTTGATTCTGGACAATTTATAAAATCATGGAGTTTATATAAAACTAATAATATTTTGAGAAACAGTCATTACTGCAAATTCTCATTTTCATTTCTGATGTATTTCTTTTGATTTCAATTCCCTTGAGCACTAAGCATTCCATTTTTACTGCTTGCTTTAGTTTAAATTAAATTATTATTTTGGGGTTATATGATTTTGGTTAGTTTGACTTCTTCATGTTTTTAATATTAATTAAAATAAGAAGTCAGCCACTTTGGAGAAACTGATACCTTTCAGGTAAGATCAAAAGCAATGATCCAATGGTAAGATTCATGTACCCACTTTCATTAATTTCCATTTCATCACTCTAGTTTCATTTTTGTTTTTAAATTATGCTGATATAAAACTCTGTTTTGCAGCTCTCCATTTGAAGTTTCCAATCCTCCGCCAGATCATATTTTCGAAGTCCATACTCTTCTCCTGGCTTTATTTCAAGAAGCAGCGATAATCTTCATCGAAACAGCTACACCAGGAAGTTTCTGAACCTTTAATCTGTTTCTTTAAGCATTCCTTTTCTTTTAGAAAATAATTAAGATGATGCTTGGGAACAAGAAGACTCATATCAAACAGAAATTATTCATTGTGGCTGAATTTTACGATCACTATTATCTAAAAGCCTAAAGCATTCACAACTCTGCAAGGTATGTTTTTCTAGATCTCAACATAAGAAGGAATGATTACATGTTTATTTTCTTTTTCTTCATATTGTTGGAGACATTGGTATAAACATTCATGTTTGAGTTTCTCTTGCGAGACTTGGATTTTCCTTTCCATTTTTAGAGATTTCTTTGTTTTTATTTTTGTTCGTTGATTTCTTTTCTCATTTTAGCATAAGAATTCTTTTCCTTTGGATTTCAATTTTGATTTTGGTGAATTTGTCATTATTTATATGGAAGGCCTATTTGTTACCTAACAATGGTCAGGATACGTGGAGAAAAAATGGTTAATAGTCATCTATTAGTTTTTTCTTAAATCTCTTAATGAAGTTTGATTTTCTTATTATAGAGGTAAACATACTTAAGGAAGAGATTACCAATCAAGAGAAGTTGGCAAAGTATCATAAAATCTGAAAATTTCTTTTTCATCAAATTGTAATCATTTTGAGATTTCAAAATTTTATTAAGATCTTTCAAAGTTTTATTATCAGTCAAGAAAAGTTATTTTTAACCAAGTAAAGACATGTTACAGCAAAGCACCTTTAACTCTGAAATTGTCATTCTTAACTCTTAAGGAGTCAATGATTCTCCCTGTCCCAAAGAGTCTTATTTTCTAGAGTATAGTCCAGAAATATATTTAAACTTAAAAGATAAGGGGTCTCATCATGAGCCTGCTTACCATGATCATAGGGGAAAAATAGGCTGACATTACCAATACTGCTAAACAAACCAGGGTAATGGCTTATGATTGCAAACAATTATAAGACAAGGGGTCTCATCACGAGCCGGCTTGTTCAGCCCAATTTTAACCAGTGAATGGCATTGTCAACTATCTGGCTACCATACTAGGACAATGGCTTTTAAGATTTAATAAAAAATAAAAAAGAATAAAAAGTAATACATATATAAATGGATTTATCTCTAGGTCAATAATTCTTGAAAAGATGGGATTCTGAATCATTGATGATTAAAAGGTAACCCTGTCGAAACTATAGACGTTTGCTGGCAGCAGTGGCTCTACCTGTGACAAACGAGTATATTTTGAAAGCTAAGTTGTAAAGTGACCCCTGCTTTATCTCTACAACTAATTAAGGACTGATATAGAGTTTTGAAATATTTTAATTTATGAGGAATTTTAAGAAAATTGCAGTTAGATGATTCTTGCTTTTAGTTAGACTAATGAACCTAGTCAAGCATTTCACGCAAAATTTTCTCTTCTTTAATTATTTTTACTTCAATTTTAGGAAAATCTCATTCATAACAAAAAGAGATAACTGGTTCTTCTCCCGTGTGTCGCCAATTGTTGTGGTAAAAACACAACACCCCCCATTATTGATGCGTCCACTTCGAATAATGGGGACCCTTTCTATAAAAATTTGGCTAAGCACCTTTTTGGATTTTTATTTTAGTTAATTACCCTACGCTTTCGTTAATTTTTAGTTTTCTTTGGATTCTTGTTTTGATTGCTTTGCTAGAATCGATTTTTTATAAGCTTCACATTGACACTTGTTTTGCCTCATTTAGTCAACTGGTTTGAAAATGGCACTCCTTTGAAAGTCTGATTATTTATGTAGCCTGGGTTAAAATTGCGTAAAATGTACAAATTGCATTTTGTAGATAAATTAGTTCAATAATGCATTCATTTTAAATGTTAACCCGTAGTGAGTTTTTACTAACATTTTTTCCATTTTTAGTCATGCAGCCAAACCATTAATTATCAGGATTTTAAGAAATTCACTCCAATTTCCAAATCAAATCCTAATCCCAAAAATCCAAACATTCAAGTGGCTGTAGTTTATTTTTCATTTATTTTCCAAGTGGTTGTAGTTTAGTTAATTTCATAACTAAATTTCATTAAAATAAAATCAAAACAAAACATTAATTTTATATATTAAATTTCAAAATAATTAAATTAATTATTATATAAAATATAATTAATTTAATTAGATTAAAATTTAATATATAAAATTAATATATATATAAATAAAATTAATTGCATTGGGATTTTTTATCGCATTGCAAGTCTTATTCGCAACACATTTTCAAACACCCCGATATACATCATACCTCCACCCCCGATGTGATATCGGGTCACAAGTTTGGTTGGCAACATATTTTAAAATTTCATAAATAACCCCGATGCGATATCGCATCGGAGAAGTTGCGTTGACACATTTTAATTTCCCCGATATTCATTTCCTTCCCGATGCGATATGCCAATTGCGAAAGTTAAAAAGCATAAGGGCATTAAGGCATTAACGTGTCTAGGTTTAATAGAGTTTATCGCATCGGAGAAGTTGAGTTGACACATTTTAATTTCCCCGATATTCATTTCCTTCCCGATGCGATATGCCAATTGCGAAAGTTAAAAAGCATAAGGGCATTAAGGCATTAACGTGTCTGGGTTTAATAGAGTTTAGAAAATACACTCATACGTATGAGTGTTATGAACTAAGTCATATGGACCATACATAAAACATGAACTCTAAAACAAAACCTATGTTATACCAATAGTTTTCTTTTAAAGGTTTAAGACATCACTCATACGTATGAGTGAATCAGGTAAGTAAAGTAGTGTATGTTAATATATATTAAATATTAGTTTATATATTAACATAATATTATATTAATTAAATTAATTAATAATATTTAATATTTAATTAGTTTAATTAAAATCTAAAACATCATTTAGATTAATATTAATTAGTTTTTTAATTAGATTAATATTGATTAGTTTTTAATTAGAATAAATTTGTTTATAAATCGCTAATTAGATATCGGTTAATTAGATTAATAATTAGTTCATTAATAATTAGTTTAATTTATAAATTAATAATTAATTTAGAATTCTAATTTAGGATTTAATTTTTAATGAGAATTTTGATTTTTTTTAGCCCAGCAACAGAATTTCCAGATTTACATCAGATTTGATCCATCAACTTTGGAGGCTCATAAATTGAATTATACTTGGCCAAATGAGGCCCAGGACGGCTCATTGGAAAGAGAAAATCAAGGAGAACATTTTGGAAGAGGTTTCACCAACAAATTTACTCATTTATTGGGTCAAAAATCAGGCAGAATATCAGGCTCCGAATTTTGAAAAACAAAATCAATTTTCTGAGTTATTTTCTTCAATTTCATTTATCCAAAGCCTCTTCTAATTGCAGATCCATTCGCCAATGATATCCTTTGCCAATCAAATCATTCCAAGCATCAATACAGAGCTTATATTTTATTTTCAATTATTTATTTAAATAGAATTTGATTGGGTTTGATTTAAAGGCCAACAATGCTATTTTGATTTGGTGGTTGTATTTTAATAGATTTTGATTTTTCTTGCAGGAAAACAGTGGAAAAGATATGGAGAAAATGATTTCAAGCAATAAGAATGCTACAACAATTAAAGATTGGAATTATGAGCAAGTAAAATTGGATTTAGCAGATTCCTCTTGAACAAACTCTCCTCTCCAAAAATTCTTTTACAAATACTATAAATAACAGATTGCAGAATGGAATAGGGGCTACTCTCCTCTGCAATTTTAGACTTCTGAAAGCACTATTGTTATAGGAATTTAGAGTTGTAGGAGAGAGGAGAGAAATCTCAGATCTGGGGATTATTGAGGATTTTCCTTTTGTAGTTTGAATTATACATGAAGGGCAAAGTTTGCACTATTGTGGCTTTAGCTTTGAAAGTAGAAGTTCAAGCAATGTAAAGGGCTGTTGGAGACCAAGGACAGAGAAATGGATGCAATAAATTGGTATTTCTAATACTACTATTTCAAATATTAGTTTTATTTTTATGATAACAAGAATGTGTCATTTTGTTCATGTTTTTGCACTATTGTTAAAATAAGTAATTTGTCTCAATCTTGTTATTATGTATCTCTGTTTTTATGGATTAATTTCTCATTTCTGAGTAACTATTTACTCAGAAATCTGCCTTATTAAA
This sequence comes from Pinus tabuliformis, assembly GCA_031772625.1. NCBI lineage: Eukaryota > Viridiplantae > Streptophyta > Pinopsida > Pinales > Pinaceae > Pinus > Pinus tabuliformis. Next base: position 325,858,276 of record CM062816.1, on the reverse strand, counting down.
ACTGATTTATTGAATAGTAATGTGCTGTGAACTATTTCCACATATTATTGTTTAATTATTAGATTTATTGATTTAATAATTAATATCATTTTTGTGAACTACTTCCTGAATGTTATTGATTTATTATTTCAGTTAAAAGGTCTCAATAAGATTTGTTTTGATATCCACAATATCAGTTAATTGAATTACTTCATTAACATGATATTCATTATAAGCAAAGCATGTTTAAATCTCAATATTTTAATTATCTTGCTCTTAGTTGGGTTAGATCTATATCTACCTAATTAAGATAGGATTAAGATTAGTTTCTTTTGTTTGCATCATAGAATAAACTTGCATTTAGAGTAAATTCTACATTTTTTAAGTCCTCTCCTCAAAGAGGCAAAACTTTAGTTGTGGTTTGGCTGAACCCAAATCAGCTTAAGGGTCATTCTCTTGCCTGATCAGCAAGAAGAAGTGATCTGATGTCCCTGTCTATTGGTAGTTAAAAATACATTATAAACCAATAGCAATAGGGAGAAGGTAACTGGACCTAGATAAACAGTCGGAGCCACCACACCAAACGGAAAAGGAGCTGCTTTTAAGGTCCGGACCGGGTGGTTATTCCCCAATGTTGTTGCAGTGATTTGCGAGGCATCAACACCACCCTACAAACTTCCCAAGTACCTCCCCATCAGAATATTTTCACTGGAATATATTAGGCAAAGGTTAAATGCAGATGAAGTACACTTTGTGGCGGCAAAGAAGAAATCTCAATTCAAGCTAAAAGCTTAGGTTGGTCCATTCATTTGAAATACCAAAGCAACAAGAGAAGAAGCAGATATGTTACTAAAGTAAATGAAGTTTGGTCTTAGTTTCGCATGGTCTTATGACCCAATGGGAGTGATTTCTAAACTCAGGGTGGAGAACAAGTTTACTCCACTTCACCACACATCCAGGCCAAAAATAGAACAATACAAAAATCAGTTGGAGTGGACAGAGAACACCCTCCAAGAAGCTAAAGAGCAGGCAGTTTCTACCTCAAATGTGCAAACTCCACTTTTACAGGAAAAGACAGCTAAAAGAGCAAGGGAAGAATAGTCATCCCCTACAACTAAAGCATCAATCTAGGGCTTTAGGATTGTGCATAGGAAAAAGAGACCTAGGATATCTGTGATTGTTGGTGAAACACATGAGTCTTAGAAAACCATGTTTGATGGGCTTGGAGAGACTATGCTCTATACACAGTCTGGTGGACAATCTACCAAGTCCCCAACTCATTACACTACTTCTCAAGAACAGCAGGTAATTCAGACCAATGGAAGTATTCAGAAGGACAAGGAGGAGGACATATTTCATGTTTTCAGTGAGATCAAAAAGAAGAATAAAGAGTTGAAGTTGAACACCTACACACAGTTCTGGAAACATTCCTCTAGATCTCAGGCCAAACTTCTTTTAGTCTTTGACTCTGAGAATGGTAAAATGCAGATGTCTTTTCTGCAGGTTCAGATTGAACATCCTAGGACTGCTGCACATTATTAGAAGCATACCTCTTTTGAATTTAATGTAAAGGATGTACATCCAAATGATCAAATTGAGATGCACAAACAAACTAGATAGATTATTTCTTCTAATTTAACTCATACTGCCATGAGTTTGTCAAAATTGCAAGTTACTTTAGCAAACACACAATCACAGCTCAAGTTGGAGAAAGTCTCCTCATTGGAAAAGGACACAAAGATCAAATTTTTATAAGATCTGGTGCTGAAGATGGGATATGATCCCTCCAACATAAATGTTGCAGAAGAACTTATGAAGAAGAAAAATGTTGAGCTTTCAGCATTAAGGAAGCAGCTCAAACTACTAGCTTCTAAGGACCCGATGGCTAAAGAGATTGAAGAAACTAAAACTCAGAAGTCTGACATGATGAAGCTCATCATGGAACAAAATCTGCAAATAAAATAGATGGAAGAACAGATGGAGAAATTGGTTAAGGAGAAAGAGGAAGCTGTCAAAAGAGCCCAAACTCCAATGGATATAGTACCCCTTGCAGCAATCCCTGTAACCAAGGTTTCTACTTCAGCCACACCATCAACTACAGGTGCAGCAAAAGGAGCTGAACAGCTTGTTGAAGCCATTCAGATTTTGTATATTCAGATAGGATAAATCAAGAAGTTGCAAAATGAACTCAAGGAGTTATAGCATATGAAAATAGTTGCAAACACTTCACATGCAACTGAGTTGCAAAGAGCAAAGGGTCATATTGAAACATTGCATAGGGAACACAAAGAATCTTACATTGGAAACAAATTGGGTTTGGCAAGAGAAATTATGTGGGAAGAAATTACTTAATCAATTAAGGATATTTGGCCCTATATCAAGATAGTATTTGATCAAAAAGGCCTCTTGGAGAAATCTCAACAAGTTGTTGAAACTATTTCTAAACAGCTTGAGGAGATGCCAGAAATTGCTTCTGAAATAATCAAGTTTCTCAATTCTAAATACAACTATGAGCTTGAAGAATTAGGGATAACTGGCAAGACAACAACTATACTAGAAGTAAAGAATATCATCACCAAGAAGAACCTCATCCTTCAGTTGGAAGAAAAGTGTAGCAATGTGAATACAATAGTTCAACGATTTTTCAGTAGGATTGAACCCTTGACCAGCAAGGGCTTGCCCTCTATGCTTATAATTAACAACAAATTAATGCCTATTGAGGATTATTGTCAAAATATTATAGAGGTAGGCACTAATGTAGCTTCAGTGTCAAACATAAGAGGTGCAGCAACACCAAGAGTGCTGCTAAATGCACTGAGGGACACCTTCTTCATTTTAGATGAGATTAGGCATATATTTCCAGTAAAACCCACTTTCACGAAGTATACAGAGATGGATGAAATTTACAAAAGGGTAACCAAGATATCTATCTGAGATAAGAAGAGCTGGGAAGTGTTAATTGATTTACTTGACTAGAGGATGATCAAACAGCATTCAACCTTTACAGGAACAGTCATCACAACTTCAACAATTTTCAACTTTTTCAGCAACAGTCATCAAACAGCTCAGCACCAAAGTAGTTCCAGATCAGCTAGCATTTTATATTCCTGATTTTGTAATTATTATATTTTTGTAAAATAGTTTAAGATATTTTCTTAGTCCTTGTATTGTATAAATAACTCTCTTTCACAAGTTATTAAAGGTTCTACCCTTGAAGAAGCATTTCGAGCATTGAATGTAATTGACATTTCTGAATTATTAATACAAAGGCAATTGGATTCCGAATTCTGATTCACACAGTTTCATTTTTCTGTAATTTTTTCCAGTTTTATTTCACAGTGTTTTCTTCATGTTCTTATGTTTTACAAAGATAACCAGGTAGGAGTAATTGTGTTTCAATTATTCTTATAAGCTTCTAAAGTGATCATTTATAAAGAGAATGAATTACATAAATTGTTTTTTTTATTAATTCCCTCTAAATCATAATATCATCAGCGTATTTTGTAAGCTTAAGCATATTTTGTTAAACCTTCTGAACATAGTTTAAAGGTTTTCTTACTTATGATTATTTAATCTTCAATTTGAAGACTATGATAGTCATACCACCTCTCTATTTTTTCTCACCACTATGCAAGCTATATCACTGTGTGAATTTTAATAACAGCCCTCTGTTTTGATATTAATATTATTCAAAGGGTTAGGCCTCACTGTTTTAAATCTGTTTCCTACATTGGTCCTCCAAATTAAAACAAAACACCCAAAACAATTATCTTAGATGCCCTGACATGATAGTTGACCATTATCATCTCAGAGATACAACATAACCAAAATAATGTATAGACATATATCAATAATTGCATCAACACATAACCATCATACTAGCTACGTTGAGTCATCTAGGTAAGGCGATATCAACAATGCATGATAACGATTGTTACTCCAGTATACACATTGCCTCATGCAACTATCCACCCGCATAAGCAATGCCTAATCAACTACACATATGCATAAATGCATTTCGTCGAGCATAAGTGATCAATTCTTGTAATAAACATACAAGAATGATGCATGCAATCAAATAACCAAGAATGCAACCCAACATACAAGAATGTAATCAAGCTGCATATAATTGTATAACGAGTCATATACCCATGGCGATGCATTCCATAAAATCGACATCAAGTTACTCATGATAACCTTACTTCTACCATGGTCAATATGATGTGGTGCAATAAGCACATGGAATGTCAGTGTAAGAGCCACACACGCAACTAACATGCATGTATGACCAACACATTCACCCATATATGTAGCACCAGATATGACCCAAGGAAAGTGCAACCATGCTCTAATACCAATATGTAATGCCCCCTCTGAGGTCTACCCAAAGTAACCATGCGAACCAGGTAAACATGGGAAGAGAGGCTACTATGATCCAATTTGACCTCCTATGCCACCTTAAGAAAGTGGAATCGACGGAACATCACATATAGTCATCCAACATCATCAACAGACTCCTCAAGAGACAAGTCATCCACTCAGACAGCATTTCCCTAGGTCCCACTGCTATTCTGTAACTCTTAGGCCTTATTCGCTCTCATGTTATGGGAAAGGGAGCAACCAGCAACCTAAAGTCGCTCTCACAGGCCTGCCTACCAATGACTGTGGTCCAGAATTGCCAGTTTTGTGCCTGCGGCCCTGGGATTTGAGCCACTTTTATAGCCCAGAATCCTGGCCTCTTCCCAAAACTTGTCGTAACTTTCAGAAATCATTAAAACATAACAAAATGTTGATCAATCAAAAATTAACTTGAGGACTAGGCTTGAGCATCCCCAACAGGGTTCCACATTTTGTCAAACACTTGGCATCAATGCAACCTATAGGTCTAGGATACAAGACAAAGAATAAATGACTGAAACAAATAATGAAACATACCAGAAGGATCACCCCTTCTCCATTGAACTACCACACAATCAATTAGGCCTTGCATCCATCCATTTAATAGTTACAAGTAAATATATGAAATAACCATGACTTGAACCAGTCATTCAACCATGCTTATAACCAACATCAAATCATATGAATATCAGAGATATGACAACCATTAAATCCACATATAAATCAGTGCAAAAGTGAGAGAACTTATCTTTTATTAATCATAGGAAAATCCGACCAAGTTTGGGACTTCCACGTACCACCCAACCATAGACATGGTTGAACCAAATCTCTCTTTCAGCCAGTCACCCTCGTGCCATATTCCAATAATGAATGTGGCATCTCATAGAATAACCAATCCAAGAACAAACAAGGGAATCCAGAGGTTAAACCACCTCCACCCTCATCTAACCATGATCACACCAAAATCGGTGCTCTGATCACAACCGAATAGAACTTGGAAGGCCTTTCAGAATGCATCACTATCCATGAGGAATTTTTTGTCTCCTTATCTCTCGGCTTTACCGCAATCCAAACCAGTATCACTAGGCCCTAAATGGAGACTGCTCCCTTAGGCTTTATCGTGTATCCCGCCAAAACCAGTCAAGGGATTCCTAGGCCTTTGGGAATGAACCTTGAGACCACCTCCGCCCCAGATTCTGAAATTCATATGGAAAACCAAGCTCAAAAACTGAAATAAACATCCCAACATACCATGGCATTCAGGAAAAGGCTACGCTAGGCTGAAATCCACTGTCATAACTCGGCAATACCATGCCACCAACAGCAAGAGAACCATAGACCAACATGAAAATCCATGCATCTCCAAACCAACTAGGAAATCACACATGCAAAAGGTTACCTCCAAGTATTCATGCTGAAGCTGCTTGATCCTGCTTTCCTTTCCTTGTTCCTTGCTTGCCTTCCTTTCCTTTGCTTGTTTTTCCTTTCCTTGCTCCAAACTAGAGTTCTCCAAGAAAACTCTAAGTGACCAAGAGAGAGAGAGAGAGAGAGAGAATAATGAGAGAGCTCAAACTTGAACTTGACAAAATCCATGAACTGATCCTCATAATCCTTTTTATGCATGAGGCCTCTAATTTCTTCATTTTCCATTATTTTCCTTCAATTTCCTCCTCACATGCAACCTATGAGCTTTTACCTTCCTTTTCTCCTAATTTCTTTTATTTTCATAAAAAAATGTGCCAAAAATGCCTATTTGCCTTTTAATGCCTTTTCCTTAGCCTTTTCCAATTTTCCTTAGCTAAAAAACACATCCAGTGATTCCTTCTAGGACATCTTTTCCCAACATTCAGCTTGGAATAAGTGTCCCTTAACCATGGTCTTATTATTTTTTTATTAACATTTATTACATGAACTTTTCCACCAAGGTTGTTACAGGAATGCAGCTTCCGGCAGCAATAGCAATCAGCCGACAAAATTTGTGTAGAGTTTCAATGTGGTGTTGAACCTTGAAAAAATTGGCACGGACCCATACTGCTTGTTTCATAATGAGAATCATTCAGAAAAAACGTGCCCACATTTGAACCAGCTTGTAAGAAGAATAGTTGCACAGGTTGTGGACACATTCATGGTTGAGGAACAGGTTGAGCTTGATCAAGAGGAGGAAGAAGATGTTGAACCTGACGAAGCTCCAGGAACTGGGCATGCAGTAAACATGTATCATTATGTTCTCACAGCTAGAAAATTGTGTCAATAAGGAACCTCCGAGTCATGGTCTGACCCAAAAGTAGAGTAACTGATACAATTTGAGAAGTCAAGGGCCAACCACTATGATTGAGGTGCCGAAATAGAAATTCAAAGAAAAATAAGTCCTCCAGCTAACTCAACGTCGAACACTTAGAGAAAGTCCAAGAAAATAGTTCTGATGAAAATTGTTTCCATTAATAGCAAAGACAGTACCATTCCACCCGAAACCATAAACTCAATTCCATCCCCGAACACTCCGGTCAGTCTTCCCGCAGTAGATTACAACATTGTAGAAGATATGAAGAAGGTTCATGCAAACATCTCTCTGTTTGAACTTATAAAGCTCACGAATTAGTGGGACATCCTTCTACAAGAACTTGGACAAAATTCTACCAGTAATGTTGCCTCTTCAGGCAAGGGATCTAGCAAGTCTCCTCACACTCTCACATTTGCGCTTAATGCACTTTGTCTGGAGGCAAACACACTTTTCCCACTATTCTTGTTAATGTTTGAAATCTTCAACGTACACAATTTCTTGGTTGATTCTGGTGCATCCCTAAATGTCACATTACTATCCATGGCCAAGAAGATCAATGCCCAATGGGACAGGACAGATGCACAGATCATTCAACTTGACAGTGTTTTTGTTCCAACAATTGGTGAAATCAAGGATGTCATCATCTGGTTATCAATTGATGAATGAGTTCATCAATGCAACAACATTGTAATTGTGGACATTTCGGAAGCATATGGGGTATTACTAAGCAAAGACTAGTCAGTCAAGCTACAAGTATATTTTTCCATAGACTGGTCACACTTATGGATTTCATACAGTGGTAGGAATAACCAGATTTTGGGTAGAGTCAGAGAGATACATGAAGCACACGATGACTCCCTTGAATGGGCATAATGAGTTTTTGGATTTCCCAAAACTTGTTTTTGGTAATTATTTTCTAGAAACACATTTGGGGTGTTATCTTGCAGAGCCATCCCCGGTTCCACCAGACGCACAGTTAGACCTCCTTCCTTGTCCAACTGGCAATAATGAACTTTGTATAGTTAGCAGTAGTAGTACTAGTGAAACAAGAAATCCTTATACATATGATATGTGCACAATGTAATTTAATGGATCCAAGACACATGAGGGCTCTGGAGCTGGTTGTGTTTTAATCGACCCGTTACAGAGGAAACATTTAATCTCTAGTCGCTTGGAATTCGAGTGCACGAACAACGCTGCAAAGTATGAAGCACTCATCTTAGGCTTACAAAAAACCATTGACCTCAATGTTGTGTCCTGAAAGTGGTTGGTGATTCTGAAATCATGGTGCGTCGAATACTATACTTTATGGCTAATGCTTCCATATTCAAATATGTAGTGATTGATGAGGACGAGCAAGAGCAAACACTACAAGACATAGCCAATGCAAGCAAAGGAAATCTCATCCCTAAGGGTGTGATATCACTAGAAAAGTTATATGATCTGCAGAACCTCTTCCGAGGACCTGTGAATGCTAAGACCCACAGTTCTGCATTGTCGCATGAGAAAATCAATTTAGGAACTGAGAAATGTTTGAAGTATGTTAATCTTAATACTTGTTGCACACCAAAAGAGAAACAAGCCTTCATCTGCCTATTCAAGCAGTACCGTGATGTCTTCGCATGGACGTACAATGATCTCAAGACATATGACACGAGAATAATTCAGCATGTGATACCGATCAAGGAAGGGGCCAAGCCATTTCAGCAGAAATGAAGAAAATTTCACCCAATGCTTGAGCCCCTCATACAAAAGGAATTGAGAAAATTGTTGAATGCTCGGATCATTTACAAGGTACGCTATTCAACGTGGGTATCAAACTTAGTCCCTGTGGGAAACAATTCTGGGGAGATCTGCCTGTGAGTACATTTTCATAATCTCAACCGCACCTCGGACAAGGACAATTACCCAGTGTTGTCCATGGAGAAAATATTGAAAATAGTATCTAGGGCCGAAATGTTTTCTTTGTACGATGGATTTTTGAGTTACAACTAGGTTTTGGTAGTAGAGCCTGATAGATTAAAAAATACATTCTGATCAAAGTGGGGCATGTGCACATTTCAACGAATATCATTTGGGCTGGTCAATGCTAGTGTGACATTCCAACGTGCAATGGACATTGCCTTCCTCAGTCTTATTAGACAGAGCGTAGTGGTATACCTCGATGACATGACAGTATTCTCCAAACAACGGTCAGACCACCATGTTCCATTTGAAGAAGATCTTTGAGCAATGTCAACAATACGGGATATCCTTGAATCCCAAGAAGAGTATCTTTGCAATGTCTGAAGTTAATATCCTAGGACACATCATTGGTAAAAGTGGGGTCAAGGTAGATCCAGACAAGGTTCGGACAATCACGCAGATTCCCCACCCAGTGAACAAGATTTTCTTGGGGAATATTAACTTCCTTAGAAATTTCATCTCTAACTATGCTCAGATTGTTAAACCAATACAGGAGATGATCAAGAAAGACACAACCTATAAATGGGATAAAAGGGAAAAGGACGTGTTCGCCCGTATTAAGAAAGCTATAGCAGAATCAACTACGTTATACAACCCAGACTTCAACAAAGACTTCTTTCTCTACACTTTCTCTTCTGACACCTCTCTTGTTGTTGTGCTCACTCAGAAGGATGAGTTGAACAACGAATGACCTATCTCCTTCATGAGTGTGATCCTACAGGGACTAGATCTCAATTACCTCATCGTGGAAAAACAAGCTTATGCAGTGTACAAGGTAGTAAAACACTTCAGATCCAATCTGTTGAAAAACCATTGTATTATCTTTGTTCCACGCCCAACAGTAAAATCATTGCTTGTTCAGCAAGAGATCGGTGAAAGAAGGTCGAACTGGATGACCGAATTACAGGAATATGATCTTGATATCAATACAATTCACACTATCAAGCGTCATGGTCTTCTCAAGTTAGCAGTAGAAGTAGTCAACACAAAAGAGGAAGAAGAAGATCTCACGGGATGGGATAAAGAGACTGAAAGGTACAACGTTGAGCGAGCCTCCCTCACATTGGATAGGAACTCTTGGTACGCAAATGTGCACCAATACCTTGAGCATGGCACCAAGCCCTCTCACTTCTCTATGTGGCAGAAGAGGGCACTCTGACTCAAAGCATTTTCATATCAGTTGGTGCATGGGGTGTTGTTTAGGAAGAACCAAAATGGGATATTTCTCAAGTGTATAGAGGCACATGATTCAGACAAGGTTTTACGTGATCTCCACGATGGACCAGCTAGGGGAAATTTTGTAGACAACACTACAGCGCACAAGGTCATGCAGGTCGGTTACTACTTACCAACATTATTAAAGGATGCTCATGCCTATGCCCGCAAGTGTTCGGCCTGTCAGACATGTGCCAACAAAAATTAGAAGTCAGCAACCCCACTGCGTCTCATTGCAGTAGAAGAACCATTTCAATAGTGAGGCTTGGATATCATTGGGGAATATTTCCATCATTCATCAAAGAAGCATCTATATCCTAACTGATACATATTATTTTATGGGGTGGACGGAGGCAGTTCCAATAAAACAAGTGAACAATCAGGAATTCATCAACTTTCTTCATCAAAACATCATCTCGAGGTTCGATGTTCGTATGTCACTTGTTTTTGACAATGCAACATAATTTTCCTTGTTAAATCTTTATGATTTTGCATTGGAAAATGGTATTATTTTGAAACATTCTACTAATTATTATCCACAAGGAAATGGTCTTGTTGAATCCACAAATAAGAACCTCATATGTATCATCAAAAAGACCATATTCTCTAAATAGAGAAACTTTCATTCCGCTTTGGTAAATGCCTTCTGGGCTGACTGAATCACACCTAAGACTTCTATCAATACCTCCCCTTACTTCCTGGTGTAGAAAAAAGAAGCCATCTTCCTGCCAAACATGTACTTGACTGCTCTACAATTGTCCCAAGAATCCCAAGGCAAGTCATGTCTCTTAGTTCAACGTAGGATGGACACTTTTCACAAGCTATAGGAAGAAGAGTTGAAACCAAAAGAAAAATTCTCACTTCCCCAGAGTCATATCAAGATATGGTTTGATAGATAATTTGCAATGAAGAATATCTTTAGTGTGAGTGACTTAGTCTTGAAGTGGGAAAAATCCCATGAAGAGAAAGGAAAACATAATAAATTTCAGTCCCTGTGGATTGGTCCTTACACAGTCCACGAAAATCTTGGCCAACACACATATCGTCTTCAATCACTTGACGGGAAGATTGACTCTCTCCCTGTCAATGGCCAAGACTTAAAACAATATTTTCAATGAAGACTTGGGGTTGCGCCTCGCACTATGTAAATAGTCTTTTGTTATTTGTTGTTTATGTTTTTGCTTCAGTTTTGTGTTGTTGTGATCAAGTAAATAAGTTTTGTGCCTTACTGCATTGTGGCTTCCAAGTGTGTGTGTGGCTGAAGTTCAAAGAGTCTTGTGACACTACAGTGCTTGGCTAGTCTTCTGTCTGTATTCCTTTTGTTAGTTGCATTGTTTGGACAATGAATTTCTAATAGAAAATATGATCCATCCGTAAGGACGATTTTGGTCCAACCATGAATCTGTGTCTTGTCTAGAAACTTCATGCCTACGCTCAGTTTTCTGCTTTGGTGTTTACAAGCTCATCAAACTAATAGAAATGGAGAAGGGGGAAATCTAAACGTGAAAACATAAATCAGAGGTATTTATATGCTTATCTAAAGGAACAACCTCTCCTTCTCTCAATAATTCGGGATCCCTCTTCCACCCCAAAATAAATAAGTGTCGATGCACAGTTCTCTTTAAATAAATAAATAAAGTTGAAAGAAGAGGAAGGCTTCCTGTGCAGAGAGGTGAAGCAAGAAACTCCACCAGGGTATTGTCCAGGCTCGTTAGCAGTGGAGCAATGTTTGTGTTCCTACACGACTCCGTTGGGGTATCGTCCAGGCCTACTGGCAATGGAGCAACACCAAAGATGAAAAACTATACTCTGAAAATCTTAAGATCGTGAGCTAAACTACCCTTCCCAATTTGAAACACTGTGATTATGTTGAATCTTATATTGTGTCCAATTGAGAAGGTATATAGGGGACCATGTATGCCCATGTGTTAAGTGGGGAAGCCAAAGTAATTTACACAATGAATCAATACTCCCTGAAGGACCAAGGCCCTGAACAAAAGAAAATAACTAAGACAGAGAAGCTGGAATTCAACTTGTGTGTCGCCAAGTGTTGTAGCGGATGAAACACCCTCCAAAATTTTGGCTTGCAATCAAATTTTGGATCCTTCCTTATTCTTCCCCTTGATAGTTGCAAACACTAAATCTCATTTCATGAGCTTTCCTAAAGCCCTCTAACCCCTTTTTCTTGTTAGATTAGTTGTCATCTTTTGGCATGTTTGATTATTTTTCCATGCTTGCAAACCTCTTCTAGTGGTTTCAAAGGTTGGTATTTGCATATACGATTTTTCCTATTTATGTAAACACCCATCACACTCATACACAAAGTTTTGAGCATTGTCGCACAAGTGTCGTCACAGTTTTCCTAAAGTCTATCTCAAGTGTCGCACTTATCGCTTCTTTTTATGAGACAATCACATAGAGGGAAATGCTTTCCTATTTCTCTGGTGGTCTATGTTGTCACAAGTTCAAGATCATCACAAGTCTATCTCCCTCCCGCACTTAGCCACTTTTTCTGAAAATCTTCCTAACCGAGCAACCCAGCTGCACCAGACCCTGACTAAACTGTGCATTGTGCAGTCTCATCCCTTAGTGTTGTAACCTTGCTGCCTGGAACTACACAGTGCATCTTCATTTTCCTCCAGGGTAGTTGTACTATACAATTCCAGAGTGCAAAATCCTTCCTTGACCCCCAGAATTGTGCATTAGTTCCTCCCAATCCGACTTGAACTGTGCACTTCCAATCCTAAAGCTCTTCCCCTTTCATGTTAGAACCTTGCAATGCACAGATAACCCAACCTCCCTTAGCCTCTAGAACTACGCATAGGTGTCCCCCAGTGTCCTCCCTCAATCAGAGCCCATTGACCTCAAGAACTGTGTAGATTTGTCCTCTAGGTCTCTCATGCCCAGTCCCCCTTTGCCTCTGAAAACTATGTAAATTGTCTTTTGGGTGTGGAGCTTGATTATCTTCTTTATTTAGAGGCATCGCCACATTGGACCCCAGTTCATAATTTGGTGTTAACGCCACCCATAAAATGTACGCCGCCAGGGGGTCCAGGGGGGTCAAAGACGATTATTTGGAGCCCCCCCTTGGCGCGGGATCGGGGGTAGCGCCCCGAAGCTAAAAATAGATGTAAAATTGCGTTGTAAAATGTTGTAATTTCATAGTCAATCTGGGTCGTTCATTAGGCGGAGATTTGACAGTAGAACTTATGTTTAATTTAGTGTTTTTTGCCCTAGAAGGCAACCCCTCACTATATATGAGGGAATTGTATTGCGTCTATGTAGATCTGTATTCTGAGTGAGAAAGAGAAAGGAGATTGTGTGAGAGTGAAGAGGGAATTACAATGGATCCTTTTTAGGTTGTATCTCTTTAGTTTGCTAGATAATATAAAAGGAAGAACTGGTTGTTTCTCCATGGACGTAGCCCAAATTGGGTGAACCACGTATATTTGTGTCTCTCTTGTTTTATGCATGTTCTGTGTTTATATTTCTGCAATATTTTATGTTCTCTATTGCTCTATAATATATAATTTACTAACATTGTCTCCCAGGGTCTCATCCCGCATCATCCATTGTCTCCCTGAACTGCAAAATCTTGAATCCCAGTGGCCACTGTGCAATTTCCTTCCCCAGCGGGGACTGTGCTTGAAAGGTTCCTCAGTCAAGCCTAAGTTTCACTCTACACAGTCTCAGTGATCAACCCCTCTCCCTGTCACCTGGAATTGTGCAATGCATAGTTACTGGGCCCTCTCTCCCAGCCTGTCGCCGGTCTCAGGCTCAATTCATGGATAACATTGCATCATCTTAGATTAGGGATTTTTCAAATTGACGTCGTCTCGTCATGAGTGAATTGCAAGAACAGGTACATTGTCAAGTCATGGTGAGATGATGAAGAAAGGAGAAGGAGGAAGCATGTCTGAAGACTCACTTGTAGCTGAACGGATGAATGAATCTACCAAGAGAATGAAAAAGGAACACAATTGTGCAACCACCTTTCAAGACCGAAGATCATTGAAGACCCATCATCATCAAGCTATGCGAAGGAGAAGAGAAATCAGATCCAAGAACACATCCATCACTCAGCAACAACAATAGATTGACATTGCCACATCATCAAGCCAATCCATGTCAACAATGTCATGTCGATTCATGTCATGAGTTATCATATAACGTGGGCCATGTATATTGTAAATCAAATGTACACACATGAATATGAAGAGTCATGTAAGTTGGAAAGTCGTAGGAAGTTGAACAATCATGAGGGTAGTCAAAGAGTTAGAAAGGGTAAGCATCACCCCTTGGTTATATATACCCCCGCATTGTATGGCAAATGACTTTTCACCTTGGCTCCTCCTGTAAATTATTAGTGAGATCAATTAGTTCTTTGAGGAGAAAGGAGTGGATCCAATGTGCCACTACTAGGGCTAGTGATGTACAATGTCTTGGAACTTTTTCTTAATTACAGAAGCCTTTTCAGGCCAGCAAGTTTTCATGAATGACTTATGAATGTTTGTAAGCCTATTCTGTGAACATTTGTATTTCATGTTTGCTTTCACATGTACTAATACAGTTGAACTATTTCGGTTATTTTAGTGCCTATCTTGTTGGACATGTGCTAAAATTGTTGTCACTATTGTCTCATCCTTGTGGACTATTTTGCGGGATACTAGACAGACCTTTCCTTGCTCATCAGTTATAATCACTATCACATCCATTGTGGACTATTCCGCTGGATGTTGGACAGGCATCTTCGGTCCATGTGTGTCTCTTCCTAGGCGGTACTATTACCTCTCACTTAGAGGCTCACTTTTCTCCCCCTTTTTGCAGTAAGAGAACCTAGACACAGTTGCGTTGCACACTCACCTTGCTTTTCGAAGATACCATTGCATCACTCTCTTGTGCTGACAGTTAGAGCCAAGGCAAATCTTTAAGTATTTGGAAACCGGGCCTTTATACCGGATGGGACTTCTACACCAAACGGTGTGAATTCTGATTGGGACTTCATATCAAGGAGATCCCTTGAATGTTGGTGGGTCCAAAACTATCAACAAAAAGGTAGAGTTGATAGGTGCGAGAAAAAAAAATAAAAAAAAAAAATAATAATAATAATAATAATGATAATGATAATGATAATGATAATGATAATGATAATAATAATAATAATAATAATAATAATAATAATAATTAAAAATTAAAAATTAAAAATAAAAAATAAAAAATAAAAATAACATATATATATATATATATATATATAATAATAAATAAATAAAATCCTGAATGCGGGTGATTGATAGCTACAAGGGTACGTCGGAGGCGCGCATGATAGGCAAGTGGCAGCCCATCTGCGTGAAGCGTATGACTCTTGGCATGGTCGACAGGCCTCGCACATATGCATTTAAGGCAGCATTAACTCTGCCCACCCGGTTTTTGGTCATAGGCACGATGGCGCTCCGTCTCATTCTCATTGCTGTTGTTCTTTGGTTTGCTTTTGACTCAGTCCAGGTCGCGGTCTTGGGCTGCTCTCCAAGCGAACGTCTGCCTGCCTGCTCCCTTTCGGCACCAGTGAATGCTGAGAATTCTTCCCGGTTGGTCTTGCTCTGCAGAGCTTTTTACGCCTTCATATTCCCCGGTCTCCCTTCAGCTCCAATTCCTAAAGCCTTCTGCTTTTCACGGGCTCAGTTTCCTGCTCTCACAGTGATTTCATCCCTCAGTCGATCATCCGCCTTCCCTCCTCCGTTTAATTGTTCCCATCCCATAATCATGCCGAAAGAAAGGCTGAGAATGATCAGCAGGCGTGGCGGTTCACGTGGTCGAGCCACTGCCCAGCATACCTCCACCTCTCTGGACCCCTCTGAAGATGTGTCGACCTACCCAGCAACCAGAAGTGGCAGAGGCCGAGGACGAGGACAAGATAGAGGTGAAGCTTGTCTGCATCATGTGCATCCCAATGCTCGCTATCACATTCCCTGTTCACTGGAAAATTCCTCTTTCATCGTTTCTGTGACTATCGAAAGATGTGAGCACAACTCGGGTCCGGGTGTTGTTCATCAGAGGGCTACGGAGGAACAGAAGGTGGCAGGTCAAACCACCACCCCGCGCCAAGGTACCGGAAGCATGCCCACCACGCACTCTCAGGCCAACGCCGGCCCAAGCACGAGAGGAGAGCCTTCCAGCTTTGCAATCCGCTCCTTTGACTCCACGGACTCCGGTCAGTTTGGGTGCAGAGTTTTAGAGGAACAGCCATCCACTTCAAATGAAGATTGAGACAGTCAATGCCTCTGGTTCTATGGTTTTGCCTCCGAAGTTAAAGCTCTCCTCCTTTTTTATCCACAGGGTTCATGCCTGTCTCAGGCTTTTGTTTATGACACAGGTCAGGGTCTTTTTATGCTTATATCTATGTAAAAATCGATCCTTGAAACAACAGTGTTTCACTCAATCCGATATCGCTGTTTCGGTCAGTTTTTTGTGTCTATCTGGTATGTTCAATGTTCCTGGAAATTATTCTCACTGATGTAAGTCATTTTGACGGTTCTACAGTCAGGATGTCAAGTCTTTTTGCTATATGCCAACCTCATGGCATGAAATCTCGAGGCCAGCCTCGCTATAACTTTTTTGTATGAATATAGGAGTAGACTAATTGAGAAAAAATAATAAAAAATAAATAAAATAAAAATAAAAAATAAAAATAAAAAAAATAAATAAATAATAATAATAAAAAAAATCATAATAATAAAAGTAAATAAATAATAAATAAAAAAAAAATTAAATTAAATTAAAATTTAAATAAATAAATAATAATAATAATAATAAACAAAACAAAAACAAAAAACAAAAAATAAAAAATAAAAATAAAAATACAAATAAATAAATATAAATAAATAAATAATAATAAAAATAAAAATAAAAATAAAAAAATAAAAATAAAATAAAATAAAAAATAAAATAAAATTAAAATTAAAAATTAAAAAATAAATAAATAAATAAAAATAAAAAATGTGATATAAATCCCCGTAGTTTTAATGTCAAAGATCTCAATCCAATGTATCGATTGAGGTTATCTATCTTATGAATTTGAATGTGAGGAGAAATACTCTTTTTTATATAACAAGTTATTCCTCTAATTTTCCTATGAGAGTATTTATTGTTCCAAGCTAACCACAAAATGAATCCATCTATGTGAGAGACCTTAGACTCATCATGCTCCCAAGTTTCAACTAAAAAAATAATATCAATTTCGCTCAAGATCCAACTTAACGTAGGAACTTTACAATGTGGAAATCCACAATAATTCCAAAAGAGGATCTGAAGTTTTCCAAATTTGTATTCATTATCTCCTTTTGGTCTCTATCTCGAATAATAGCATTCTTATTTCTAATAATTACCCGTTTTCTTTTATTTCTAGCTTCCTCTACCTTTTGAACCTCCTACCTTAATTCAGCTTGGTCTATTGGCGTGAGGTCCTCATTTCTAACTATTCCTATCCCTTTTAGGCTTAATGAATTACTGATTACGACAAATTTATGATCACTACAACTTACCTTAACACAAAGTAATCTATATTTATGCTCGAGAACCTTCCCAACCTTATTGTTTCTATGAGATAAGTTGTTTCAATTTGTGACTTCTTTTTTAGTTCTTATTTTACCATTTTTAAGGTGTCCTCGTCCTTTTTCTCTTTTATACTGGAAATTGTAAGAATCAAGGCTCTTTTATTGTGCTCGATATCTAGCTCAATTAACTTTTTCATTTCCTTTTTTATGGGTTTGATGTCTAATTTATTATTTTTATTACTCAGGGCTATATTGTTATTTTGGTTTTTCTTTTAACTCTTTAATTTTTCTTCTCAAGATGTAATTTTCTTCAATCGTTGATTGCTTTGCTTTTGTATTTCTTGTATCCTAAATTCAATTATTTTTAGTTTAGCCTCAAAGCCTAATATTTTATCTTCTAACAGTCTGTTCTCAATCATTGTAACTAATTCTATTTGATTTTCTATATCTCTTTCTTCTCTCCCTTTTTCCATTGAATTGCAATGGTCGTAAATGCTTTCTAGAGTGACTTTTTTTTACCTCCCCTTGTTAGGTTGAGGTTTTGACACATGTGACAAAGTACTCATAATTTAAATAAAAAAAAAAAAAAATAGAAAGAAGGAAGGAAGAAAATAGATAAACTTATGCATCGAAGTTATGAATAACTTTGGGCATCCACGACAAGGTAACCAAAAAAAATCACTAGAGGGTTTTACAAGCACCCACAATCAAGAAGAAGAAATCCACTTTAGGTTATTACGAGCATTCAAATGATATATTTCAATCCACCACCTTAGGTTATTACGAGCATTCAAATGATATATTTCAATCCACCGCGGAGTAAAAGAAAATCCACCACAAATTATTAACATATATATGCACTGGATATAAGATTAAATGCATTTATTCTTCATTTTTAGATTTATGTATTTGATATAAGATTTAATTAAAATAAATCTTTTTATTTGATACCAGATTTAATTAAAATAAATTCTTATATTTGATACAAGATTTAAATTAATATTAAATTGATTTTTTAATTAATTGACTATTTTATTAATTAATTACTAATACATTTAAATATAAAATTATTAAATTTTAATGATATTTTAAAAACCTAAAATAACATTTAAAACAAAAATTAATAAGTTTATATATATATATATATATATATATATATATATATATATATATATATATAAAAGAATTTAAAATAATAATAATTGTTAATAATTGATTATAAATATTTAAACACCAAAAATAAATATTAATACTATGTATAGTGTAATAATAGGTAAACTTAAAAATTAATCATTTTAAATGATATTGGCTCAATAATAAATATAATAATTGAGTAAATAGTAAATATTTATTAAGCAATAAAAATCACTACTTAATATATATATATATGTGTGTGTGTGTGTGTGTGTGTGTGTTGGACTAAAACATAAAGTCATATGTGGAGTGAGATATAAATGTGTGTACTTTATCAAGAGGGACTCATATTTAAGCACAACCACTTTAATGTTGTTTCTGGATAAAGGAAAAACTTCATTAGTAATTTTTCCAAAACACTTGGTTAAGGCATCACTTTCACAACATAAATGACCTTGCAATGTGATAAACATGATTTGATGTTGTGATGTGATGAATAAAACTAGATATTACAATGTAAACACTGCCCAATCTCATAATGCAACAAATATAACCCAACATCACAATGTAGCAAACAAATCTCAACAATGTAATGTGATAAACATAACCCAACATCACAATGTGATGAACATATCCTCAAATCACATTCAAACATAAGCCTTCACCAACATCACATTTTGATGCAATCCAATATAGTTCACATTGTAATGTGACAAACAAACCCAGAGGTCACAATATGACAAGCATTATTCATGTTGCATGTCATCAACCAAAAATATAGTCACATTGTTATGAATGAAACCTCATGTTTCAATATGACAATGTATCCCTACATTACATTTAAACATAACTTGACATTTCAATGTGAGGAATAAAACCAAATTTCATAATGTGATTAAGAAAACCAAACATCACAATGTGATGAGCATTACTTGACGTCACAATGGCATGGAGCATGTTAAGCATGTTGATCATGTTGATTATGGTTTGTATACCTTAATGGTGTTATGCATGGACAAGCATGTTCAATAATGGTCTACATGGTCATCATTGATAACTATGGTTAATTGTGGTCAACTAGAGTCGACATGGTCAACCATAGTCAATATGGGCATCATGGTTATCCCTAGTCGGCCATAGTCATCTATAGGTAAATGATGTCACATTGAAACTTTGTAATGTGACGAACAATAAATGACATCACAATGTGTCAAAGAACAAATAATCTCACAATGTGATTAACAATAAATTCAATTGCAATTGAACAAAAAAATGAGTATTTCATAGTTGACATGGTTAACCAAGCTCAACATTGTCAACCATAATCAACCGTTGGAAACATGGCCACCATATTCAACCATAATCAACATGGATATCATATCCAACCTTAGTCAACCATAGTCGACCATAATCATCTATAGGTACAGGCCAACACATAAAATCAATGTTGCAGTGTGACAAACAAAATTGACATCACAGTATGACAAACAACAAACAATGTCACATTGTGACATCATAATGTGACAAACAACAAAATGATGTTACAGTGTCGTGAATACCAAATGATGTTGCAATGTGAACAACAAACAAAGTTGCAATTAGATAAACATGGTTAAATATGGTTATTCATGTTCAAGCATAGTCAACTATAGACAATATGGACAACCATGGTCAACATGATTAGGACAATAAACCATGGTCAAACCATATTCAATAATGAACAATATGGTTAACTATGGTCAACCATAATCAACATGGGCATCAGGGTCAACCCTCATTAACCATAATCATCTATAGGTAAATGATGTCACAATGCGAATTCATAATATGATGAACAATAAATGATGTCATAATGACGAACAATAAATTATGCCACAATGTGACAGACAACAAATAATGTTGTGATGACAAACGATGTTGCATAATTAACATAGATGATGAAGTTCAACATGGGCATCATGGTCGGCCATAATCAACATGGGCATCATGGTCAATCATAGTCAACCACATTAAACCATAGTCAGCATGGCCTTCCTGGTCAACCATGGTTTACCATAGGTATCTATATGAAGATGTTGACACATAAAATCAACATTGCAGTGTGACAAACAAAATTGTCACCACATTGTGATGAACAACACACAATATCACCATTAGAGAAATTTTGAGGTCTAAAATGAGCCTCAAAAAAAAAATGTACAACCAAAATCAACTTTATAATAACCAATAGGATTCAAGATGATGATGTCAACCATGGGGGATGATTCACCATTTTTTGAGAAAAAAGTAAAAAGATAAATAAATAAATAAATAACAACTTTTTCACTTTGTATTTTCAACTTATCTCCCTACGGTTTTAATTAAGTAATGAGTGGGAGAACTCATTGGATGCGGAATTTAATTCTTCATCCAAGGAGTACCCATGTTGCATACTTTTGAAGGACCCTACTACATCAAAAATGTTAAATACATGAAAAACATGATTGCAATCACCTTTTTTCATTAGCAGGATCCATCGAAAATATGCAACATGGGTACTATAGAAATTCCTTGTAGATTCAACTACTAATTGTACTATGGTAAAACAATAGACTTGAATCTACTCTACTCATCAGTGGAAACAATAAACGATCGATGAAATCACGAAGCATACAAGAGAAATAATTCAATCACACATAACATAATGATTTCATGGGGAAAGCCACACCTAAAAACCCTTGTTATCTGTATATTGCATTAGTTAGAAAATCTGAGAATATTACAATTCTTTTCTCAAGCCCGAGCAACCTCTGCATTATCTTCCTAAACAAGCCTTATCCAATACTCTACCAATTTTCTGCTTTCCCAAGTCCCTATTTCCTTGAGTTGCTCCTCAAGGAATTAGCCCCTATTTAATTGGGAAATTCCTCAATTATGAATCATGAAATCCTCATAGGCCTTCCTCTGACTACATGCACCATCTATTTAATTTGGATGATTTTACAACTGATAGTACATTGTCCCAGAACTCCAATCTCAACTGGTTCTTTCTCTCATCTGACATGCATGAATTAATTATGAGGGAATCTCAAGTTTACTGGTTGATCACTGCATGCAGAACCACACTACACTTCAGGCAACACCACACTGTACTTCAGGCAGCACCACACTGCACTTTAGGAAGCACCACACTACAATTCAGGCAGCACCCCACTGTACTTCAGGCAACACCACACTCTATTATAGGTAGCACCCCAATAGACTGCAGGAAACACCACACTGGACTGCAAGCAGCGCCCCACTGGACTGCAGGTAGCACCACACTACTAGACCTCCCACTAATTCCTCCATTAGTTGGAACTAGTTTAACTGACTTTAACTCAGTTATACTAAATTAATTAATTACAACTCAAAATAAACTCAACTAGTGCTTCTAATTGTTGGAGACACTCTACATGACTCTAGTTAGACCCTCAACTTGAATTAATTGGACCAACTAAGTCAAATTAACTTAGTTAACTATTATAAGTTGTCATGAGATGTGGAATTACAATTTTATTACAATTTAGTTCAAGGATAAAATTAAATTAGGATTTTCTTGTTGCATTTTCAACACTCCCTCTCAACAAGAAAGGGATTAATTGCTACCTCGATCTTGTCTTTGTGAAACTCGAATTTGCATCTTGACAATGTCTTTGTCAAAATATCTGCATCATGTTCCTTTGTAGAAAAACATGATTCTCCTCTACACACAATCTCATATATGGTGATACCGAATGTCAATATGCTTGGACTGATCATGAAAAAATAGATTCTCATAGAGTTTGATAGAACACTAATTTTCAAAATAAATCATTGTAGGATCCATCTGCTAATCAAATAACCCAAATAGAATCTTCCTCATCCATATAGCCTCACAAGTTGCTTGACTAGCAGCCATGTAATATGCTTTTGTTGAACTGAGTGCAACTGATCTCTGCTCCCTACTCTACCAAGAAACTGTTGCTGACCAATACTAAATATTCCCCCTGATGTGCTCTTCCTGTCAGATGGACTCCCTGCCTAATCTGCATTTTTGAAGCCTTGAAGTTTCACTCCCTCTATCTGTATGTCCCAAAGACCAAATTGAGTGGTGCCTTTGAGGTATCTCAACACATGTTTAATTGCCTTCCAATAGAGTTTGGTTGTCTTAACCATTTCTTGACTAAGTTAGTTAACTGCAAAACATATGTTCTGTCGTGTGTTCACCAAATACATAAGTGAGCCCACAAGTTGTATGTAAATAGTAGCCTCCACTACTTCACCTGAAGTAGCATCTTCCTTCCTCCAATTACCTACTAGAGGAGTCCCCATGGGTTTGCTTCTCTCCATGTGGAACTTCTTTAGTATCTCATTGGCATACTTTCCCTGAGAAACAAACAACTCCACGTCTTGAATTCTCTTGCAAGATAATCTTTGCAATATTTTATCAACTTCTCATCACCTGTTAGAATCAAACCATCGACATATAATACTATAATAAAAAATTTACCTTCAACCACAATATGGTAAAGGTTCGCATTTTCTTCACTTTTGGTGAAGCCCAGCCCAGTGAAATAGTTGTCAATCCTGGTGTACCAATCATAAGGTGCTTGCTTAAGTCCATATAGCACTCGCTCGAGTCTGCACACGTGTGAATCTTTGTTGAAGGTCTCAAATCCTTATAGTTTCTTAATATACACCGCTTCCTCAATCACACCATTGAGGAATGTTGTCTTCACATCCATCTTATGTATCTTCCATCCCATCTGCGCTAAAAGTGCTATAATAGATTTGATTGAAGAGTACCTTGCTACTGGAGCAAAGGTCTCATCATAATCAATCCCCTCCACCTTAGAGAACCCTCTAGCCACAAATCTAGATTCGTATTTCTCCACACTTCCATCTATTGCTTGTTATACCTTGTAAATCTATCTAGAATTCACCATTGACTTGTTTTCTAGTCTTGGAACCACTTCTAAAACACTATTTTTTATAATGGAGTCATACTCCTCAACCATGGCATCAACCCATATTAATTGTTGCACTACTTCCTCGAATGAGGATGGCTCAACCTCTACACTCTCACTCATCAAATCCATGTAGCTAGTGTACCGATCTGGTGACCTCCTCTACCTGCATTGTGATGTGGTTTCTCCCACATTCTCTCTAACATCATGCATTAATCTGTTAGCCTCCCTAGTGTGCTTCCTTCAATCTCTAGAAGTCTTTGCATGAGTGGGTTCTTCCACTCTCTACTCCTATGCATGTCATTGCTCCACATCATCTTGAAATTCTTCCTTAGGAGCTAAGAGCTCCTCTTCTCCATGCAACTGAAGCTCCCTCTCAAGGGAAAATCTCATGGCCTTCTCTTCATCAAACTTCACATCTCTACAAACCACTGTCATCCTCTGAGATGGTAGGTACACCTAATAGTTATGAGGTGTATGAGTGTACCCCACAAATATTCCCAACACAATGGTTGGTTCTAGCTTTTTCCATGTATCCTTGGTAGAATGATAGTAGATTGATGAAACAAAGATCCTGAAGTGTGCCACATTTGGTTTCTTACCTGAAAAAATATTCTTCTAGTGTACTCATCCCAAGAATTTGATGAGGCCTTATGTTCTCCAAATAATCAGTTGTGTTTCATGCTTCAGCCCACAAGTGCAATGGTAGGCCCTGATCATGTAAAATTTCTCGTGCAACTCCCACAATACTTATGTTCTTCTTTTCATCCACCCCATTCTGCTATGGGTTATGAGTTTCTATTTACTCCCATTGAATGCCTTCTGATGCACAGAATTTCTTGAATTTATTCAACACATATTATCCACAGGTATCACTCCTTAGTGCTTTAACTTTCTTGCAAGTATCTTTCTCCACAAGTGCTTTAAATTCACAAAAAATAGTGAATATCTAATCTTTCTTCTGCATGAAAAATATCAAGCACTTACGAGAAAAATCATCTACAAATAGTACATAATACCTGTGCTTGGTCGTGGAGGTTGTCGATAACAATCCACACACATATGAGTGAACTCTATCAAGGATTGCTTGTGCTCGATTGTCTTTATCATGAAATGAAGCTTTGGTGTACTTCCCCAATGTACACCCTTTTCATGTGTCTCTCTGCTCTAGTGTACCCTTGTGAAGTCCTGTCATTAGGGGAATTTTGAGGTCTAAAATGGGCCTCCTAAGAAAAATGTACAGCCAAAATCAACTTTATAAGAACCAATAGGATTCAAGATGATGATGTCAACCATGGGGGATGCATTTTTGGAGTAAAAAGTTTAAAAGTTTAAAAAATAATAAAATAATAAAACTACTTTTTCAACTCATATTTTCAACATATCTCCCTAAGGTTTTACTTAGATTTCAAGTGGGAATACTCATTGGATGCAAAATTTGATTCCTCATCCAAGGAGTATCAATGTTTCATACTTTCGATGGACCCTGCTACATGAAAAATGAGAATTACATGGAAAAACGTTATTGCAATCACGTTTTTCATGTATTTCTCATTTTTCATGTATAGGGTTCATTGAAATTATGCAACATCGGTACTCCTTGAATGGGGAATCAAATTTTTCATCTAACGAGTGTTGTTGCTCGAAATTTAAGTAAACCCATAGGGAGATAAGTTGAAAATACGAGTTGAAAACATAGTTTTTTCTTTCTTTCCCTCTAAAATTTGATGATGTAATCTAATCTTATTTTATTAGTTCCAGTATTATTTTATAATTTCCTTAAGAGACCCATTCTAGACCTCAAAATTTCCCTAATGAGAAATTTTTTGCATGATCTTAAAAGCTCTGTGGTGCAAGTGACCCAATATTTTATGTCATAATTGACTAATGTCTCGGCTTTGCACGTTCTCTTCTTTTATGCTCAAAGCATCACAGCCTTCTACATCCAATTTATAGAGGTTCTTTACCTGAACCTCAGCCCTCTTCACTTGTCCTGAGGCTATGTGACGAACAAAATCCTTTCCCTTCCTAAATATCACATCATAGCCACAATCCTCCAACATGGAAACTGAAACCAAATTCTTCTTCAAACTTGGAACATACATGACATCTTTTAATGTGAGAGGAGCACTAGACTCCCTCTGAAAGCTAATAGTACCAATGTCAGTAAAAATATACCTCCCATCATCTTCCATCTCAATGTGCATCTGAAGGTCATTCTCCTCCAAGTCACTGAAGAACTCTTTGTTTTCGGCCATATGGAATGAGGCTCCACTATCCAGGTACCACACACTACCCATCACTAATGTCACCATGAAAGCGATGAGGGTGAAATCTAGCTCAAATTGTGAAGCAAGAGTTTCACTTGTCGGTCCTCCTGAGGGCTTATTGTTGGAATTCTTTTGTGGATACTTTGTAGCTTAGTGTCCCAACTTGTGACAGTGAAAACATTAATCTTCTACATTTCCTTCTTCTTGCCACCCTGACTGGAATCTGATTTGGAATGGGATGACTTCCCCTTCCCTTTATTCTCCTTTTCAACTCAGGTACAATTTCCTCATCATCATTCTTGGATGAGGATCCATATTTGGTGTTCCGCCGAATCTCTTCTTGCACCAATTCGGACCACAAATGCTCACACTCTGGTATCTTCTCCCTCCCATTAGCTTAGTCCTAGTAACTGTGCCAATTTTAGGGAAGGCCTAAAAGTGTTAGGTTCACCATATCTGATCTAGGTGGATATTGGTGGCCACCCGCCAAGTCCACTTGGACCCCCACCATTGTTTATTTCAGCTTTTTAGTTTCCTTAATTGTAGCACAGTTTACTATTTTTAGCAGTTTTCTGGGTCCTAAACTTCCGGAGCCGTTTTGAGGCCCTAAACGACATTTTTGGGGAAAACTAGGAACAACATGGGTCCATGGACCTACGTTTCTCTTCCCAAAGTTGTAATTCTTGGATACATCTTTCTAACAAGATATTGTGCATGTCAAATGGAGATCGTATGCCAAAGTTACGACCCTGGGAAGTTGATGTACCAATTTACCCAAACGGGGCCCACATTTTGGTGTTTCATCTTCTAGGGTTAGGTTTTTGGATGTTTAGGGTTCTCCATTGTTTCTCAACAATAAATAGGCCTTCGAGCCTCATTGTAAGATAGTTCAAAGGCATGTAGCCGCAATATCACTTCTTAGAGATAAGCTACCATCGCCCTAACTGATTTATTTCCATTTCTGTTTGTAAGCATATTTCAGTATTTTACAGTAATGAAATGGAGTATTATTTCCACTGCATCTCTGTCTTTTGGTTATCTCTTTAATTTGTTGCGTTCCTGTTTAAATTCATATCAGTGGTATCAAAGCGGTCTGCTCTTTCTCTGTCTTTCCTTGCATGTCCCCAATGAGGTCGGGATATAAGGAGTTAGGGCTTGAACTGGTCGATCCTTTACAAGACCAGCCTCGCAAATCCCGATGGCCTCCCATGGCAGATGAAAAGAAAGACGAGGGGGTAGGAGATCCTAACAAAATCCTGCTCAAAGAGGCCCTTGAGTGACAAAGGAACGCGATGATGGACAACTTTTCCCAGATCCTTCAGCGACTACCCACGAGCGACACATCTACTTCCAACAGCTACTCTGGAAGTGCCACACCCTTTAAGGTACAAGTTAACTTTGACATTCCCATATTTGAGGGTCGGGTATGTTAGAGTCGGTCCTTACAACCCTCCGGAAAAGATCTGTTCGCTTTTTTGCATATCATTCTTAGGTGTCTCGCTCATTCCACTTCGTTGCATTTCGCTAGGGGCATGCCATTGACTGACGAGAGGGTTTGGTCATCTTGTCTTTCCTCATGCTTGTACCTACAGGGCTAATTAAAATTCCTCAAAAATAACTGAAGTTCAGGTCACGTCATCACGGTCATAAATGATTATTTTCGTTAAAAAGAGTCTTTAGTCCTAGAGTCTAGGGTTTCAAGTCTTTGGATACATGTGATAAAAGCTCGCAGGCCATGAGGTTGGTTTCGAAAGTTTCCCATTTCATATTTTTATTCCCAAAAACATTTGAAGACATTTTTAGTTCAAAACTCTGTTTTGAATTGGAAACTGTCAAATTTAGTTTTTGTAATATTGATGTATTTGTTTCACCATAAGAAGTTTCACAGCAAGCCTCTGATGTTTGCCAAAGCCAAATGCCAAAATCTCTGCAAAAAATCAAGACATTTCATCAGTCCAAGATTCAGAAAAAGAGTGAAAAGCCAAAGACAGAATTGCATTAAATGGTAAAGTTCCAAAAGCCAAACATTATAAAAGTGGGTTATGGTTTAATGAGATATTTTATAACCCATATAAAGCATGGAAAACAAATCATTTTCACAAGTTTCCCAAAGCAAAACCAAATCAGAGTGTTGAAGACAAAGTGGAAGCGTTTCAAGGTTGTGGAGTTGAAGTGGAAGTGCGCGCTACGCACAAGAAGCGCGCTACGCACTGGGCTTCACTGGCCTGTGCAAAATTGCATGCGCGCTACGCACATACTGCGCGCTACGCATTGGGTAAGCGCGCGACGCATACAAACTCAGAGCCAAAAATTTTTGCTCCTTCATCCAGATTCATGCCAAATTGCCTCCAACTGCTTGCAAGTAGGTTCTTTATGTTTTCTCAGTGAATTTTAGACATGATTATGGTGTTTTGAATGTGGAGAAACAAGTGTGAAATGTAAAACCCTATGTTTATTTCCAAATTCACTTCTTAGGGTTTGAAACAAATATTAGGGACTGTGTGGGTTAATATATGCCTGTGTCATCTATTTTCAGTGGTGTTCATGCTCATTATTAACCTTAGCCTCACGCCCTCTCTTTGCCATTACATCATTGCTGTCATTATTATGGCCATTTTCATTTTCACACTGTTTTCTTTTTAGGCAAACTCATTTGACAAAACTATTCTCATTGTGGCTTTCCTATGATACTTTGATACACATGTGACACATTTGAGGAGTAAAGCATACACTGAAATTTTTGCCTTCACTATACCTATATCAGCATACATTTTGCAAACAGTTTGATTTCAGCACAATGTCAAAGATGGATTCAGTTTATGAACAGGAGTATGACAGTGATTCCACAGCAGAAATTAATGTACCACGGAGGTCTCATAAAAGTGGAAAAAGTGGTAAGCATCTCAGGGAGGAACCTACTTCTTTGGCTCAATTGCATGCTTGCTCGCTTGCAATGGATTGTTTTCGCTATCAGTCATGTTACCACTATTGTGAGCTGATTTCACAAACTCAACATCATCATGAGCTAGCTCGTCTATTTGTTCTACACTTACATGATGGCCATGTAAATCTTGCCGAAGTAGATTTCATTCTGTCACCAGAGACCATTGCTCAGGCCACCAGAATACCAAATGTAGGAGAGGAATGGAACAAAAGACAGTAGCTAGATAAATTCTACTATGATCCATACATCAAACCTGGTTTTATAAGGAAGCTAAGCAGGGTATTTCCATTCATATTTCTAAAGGATGAGTTTGCACCCTTGATGAAGCTTATCATTCGATATTTCAGTTGTGAGGGCAAATTCTCGCGCCTCTATACGTACCATATTCGTTTGTTGATGCATTTCACGAGGGTACATATGATGAGCATTCCATACTTCATGTATCGCAATATAGAGAGGTTGACATATCTTGTACAGAGGAAGACCCCAGCACAGCAGTATAGAAGTATATATCATTACACGCTGATCAAAATCATTGTGGTACAGCAGCTCACACAGCAGGGCATTACTTGGGAGGATTTCATCTCTCGTGAATTCTTCACAGTGCTACAGCCACCTCCCGAGGTAGTTCATGATGAGGGAGAGCCTTCACATCAGTTTTACATTCCTGAGACCGAGCATATTAGTGCTCCAGTGTATGTGACATACCAGCGAGGCCACAGGGCCTTATTTGCAGCTACATGACGAGTACTATCTCCACATGGCATGGAAGGGGTCTCGCCTTCTTCTTCAGCACAGGTACAGGTTCAGGACAGAGGCAAGAAGCCGATGCATGAGGAGAGCCCTTTAGGAGGCCATGATATTGATGTTACACTCAGTGATGTGGATGGGAGCTATCCTGGCTTGAAACTGAAAGAGATCATCCAAAAGGAGAAGGTTGAGATTGACAGCTTGAATGAGAAGTTGCCGAAGGCAGAATGTCTGATCAAATATTTGGAGCAGCACAATAAGCAACTAGAGGACCAGCACACACTTATAGAGCTGCGACAAATCCGTGAAGACCGAAAGTTGGCCCGGAAAAGACCTGGCGATTTGACACCTTTTGAGCGGCAATTTTGGCTTGAGAAAATCAATCGACATCTGTAGGAGTTTTTGGCGAAGGCCAATAGAGACAAAGACATGCTCTATCATATGAAACATCACTATTGGGCTTGCATGCACGTCGGTAAAGCAAAAATAAAGATTTTGAAGAGGAGGTTGAGCAGAGCATTAAAACGGCAAAAGAGGCCTAATCCACTTCAGATTTTGGTTGAGGCTTCAGTGGCTGAGCATGATAGTCTTCACTCTGAATTTGAGCAAATTCAGAGAAATTTTTGTCATTTTGAAATTTTTGGCTTGCAAAACAGATTTTTCAGCCCAACGCGTAGCGCGTCGACGCGCGCGCTTATGATTGGGACACTTGTTGGAGGAAAACTTTATAGTTTTGGATTTTTCATGGTAAGTTATGCATGCTCTAGTATGGCCAAGGCATTTCATCAAGTTCTGGATGATCAAAAGGGTCAAAAACACCATGAAAATCACCTTTCTGCCACCTTTTGCATCAGCAGGAAGTACTTGTGGGAGAATGAAATTTTGAAGGGGCAAATGAGCTCCAAATTGGGAAATTCCACTTGGGCTGGATAGCAGACATCCAGGGCTTTCCAACCAGCTATTGTGAGCTTGATTTTGATGTCAGGAAGTGCCCCAAAAGTAGGCTGAAAGGCGCGCGACGCATAGAGCTCAGGCGCGCGGCGCATAGAGATTTTTGGTCAAATTTTCATCTTCCAGCTCAGGAATTCGGCCAGTTTTCACCAGTTTCACCTTCTGATGTAATATGTGACTTATCTTGATGTAATTTGATGTATATGATGTAACTTTGGCACTTATTTACCTATTCTAGATGATTCATTCACAAAATAGCAAAAATTTAATGTAATGAATCAGTTTCCCTTCTTTTAGAGGCAGGTTGTTTGGATGCCTAGTTTTCAGCTCTATGTTTGGAATTAGTTCAAACTGCTCCTAGAAGGAGGAGTTCGACCCCTAGAGGCTATGAGGTAGGTTGGCATGGTCTATATTATGTAGATTTTCAGTCAGTAGCAAGGGTTGGAGTATTGGGAAAGTTTTGGCACACTATTGTACATATCTTCTGCATTTTGGCTAAGGAAAGATCAGAGGTTTTGCAGCACCTGTTGGGATTCATGTGGTTTTCAGTTTTGATGGTGTGTTCTCTCAGTTATTTGTAAGTTCTTTAATGTTTTAATGTATTCCATTCCCTTCTTTTGCTTCTGAAACTAAATGAATGAGTAAGTGAGGTAGAATCCATTGATTTTAGTGCTCTACCTTTAAATTTGTTTAGTTTTATATGTTTTCACCAGTCTGGAGAGGATCCCGGTTTCCCCTTGCCATTTTCAGCTCCTTGTCATTCTGATCCATCCATACATATGATCAAAAAGCATTAAAGCTACTACCTACCTTGCCCCAACTCGAATTCTGCAAAGATCTGGTCTCATCCCCGAGCCCAAATTTGTTTTTTTCCCTTTTCTCCAACAAAACCCCAAAAAATTTTAAATCAAACCTACCTATCCATTTACTAGCCTAAAATCAATATCCATTATAAGTTATCTCAGCTCCTTTGAAGACCTTTTGCCGAGATAGACCCGGAGAGAGCCCTCTCCTGTCCTCGTAGGGCTAGCTACGAGGCTGAGCTTGGTTTGATGTGGCCTTGAGTCTCGCCTTCCCTCAGCCTAAGGCAGATTCCAGCGCTAACATAGTGGCGACCATACTGGGGAGAAAATGGTTTGCTTGTTGATGTCATTTCTTTTATAAGCTACAGACGGAGCCTGAAGATTAGCCAGGTAGCCTTCGAAACGCTTTTGCTTTGCATTAGCGCAAGTAGATAAATGCTACTTCAGTCAATCTCCGGTCTAGCTTGTAATCGTGACACTTGAAACACCCCAGTACATCTGCAAATTCTAAGCTTCTGGATGATAAGCTTAGAGTTTAACAGGCTGAAAAAGTTGTTTATGTTCCTTTGATTTCTTGAAAATAACATGCTGGCTTCAAAGAGATATACCAGAGCTAATCCAGATCCTAATCCTCCTCCTGTTTACGAAAATCCCAATTTGATTCCGAGACTCCTTCGTCAAGAGAGCTCTGTGACTCCCGTGTTTAAATCTCATTCATGTCCTGCAATTTTTAAGTATCTTGAAGAACTTGATTTTGACGAGAAGTTTGAATTGTCGCTATTTAAAACCAAATCCGAAAGTGCACTTGGTTCTCTAGTTCCAAATCCTGACTTTGCTACAGCTCTTGAAGTTGAAAGAAACAATAAATTAATTGAAAATTTTATCTTGCGGCACCTTCAGAGAGACATTCAGTTTTCAAATCTTGTTGATTTCCTAGAATCTGCATCTGCAAATATTGGATCTTCTATCACGGCTTCCGCCTCGAAAGTTCCCACTGAACCGCCTTTCATTCCCACTATTCCCCTGCAACCTATAATCACATATCAAAAGTCTGCAGTAAATTCCCCTTCTTCATCCCACGTTGCTTCTCCTCCGCATACACCTCCTCATACTCCTCATACTTCAGTTACACCCACTCCTCCAACAACCCCCAGACCAAATCCGCCAAGGGCAATGGCCGCTCGGTTTGCACCTCTCGCTCTGCCTCAAGTTTTGAATGACATGCCCGCAGATTATCAAAGTAAAATTCCTTTGTTCGATGGCACACCTCAAAATATCACAACTCAGCAACATGTCGACAAAATGACGAATTTCTTCGATCTCCATGAGATTGATGAAGAGAATGTAACTATGAGGTTATTCGTGCAGACTTTTGGTGGAGAGGTAAGGAAATGGTTCAGAGCTTTGCCGGCCAGAAGTGTTCCTACATTAGAAGATCTGAAGAGACAGTTTCTGGAACGTTGGGAAGTAAAGAAAGATCCGCTGCAAATCAAATCTGAATACACTAAGATCAAACGAAATGCTAGAGAGTCCGTTCAAGACTATTGCATTAGATTTAATGCGGTGTATAATGCAATTCCAGATGATTTAAAACCAACTAGAAAATCAGCGTTGCTTAAGTTCCCAGATGGTTTTGATCCGAACATGGCTTATCAATTAAGGGAGAGAGATCCACCTACCTTAGAAGAAATGCAGAAAATTGTCGTTAGTGTTGAGGCAAATTTGAATGATAAGAGAGCTAGAATGAAAGTCGAGAAGAAAGTCTCAATAAAAGAAGAAGCCTCTACATCAGACCAAGTTCTCCGCAAGGTAGAAAAGATGATTGAAAGGTTAGCTCTTGATAAGCCTGAACCACAGATTCGGAATCCTAATTTTCGTGGCCAATAGCAGCCTCAATTTAGGATCAAACAGCGTGAGCAGTGAGCACAAGAAACGGCAGCACAACAGCAGCAAGTAAAGACACCTCTTCAGCAGAATTTTGTTGGTCAAGAATCAGATGATGAAGATAATGTAGTTGGGGAAGAAAATCACTTCTTTACTCCTGATGATATGCCCACATTTATCACTGAAGATGATGAAAATGCAGCAAGTTCAGCAGTACAACATGATGCAGATTTTATCTTGGCAAACGATACAATTCTCGAGGAAGAGTCGGATGAGTATCAGAGAGGTTATATGCATGCTTTGTCCACCCAGCAGCGTCAGTATTCACTTAGAAACAGAAATGTTCTCATCAATCCAGTCCAGAAAAGAAAAGAAGTTCCAGCATCCAAAGATGAAACACCGGCCGCACCAAAGAAAGGAAAAGAGAGTGTTGATCCTATGACTAGCAAGCCTCCACCAGCAAATGAAAAGGTAAATCAGCCCATTGTATCAAAGGATAAACCTGAAAAGAAAGATGTTCCAGCCAAAGAGGTGGAAAAGACTTCTGCTTTTAGTTTAGAAAATGAAATTTCTAAATTGAAGGTATCCATTCCTTTGACTGAGCTCATGAAAAACAACAGCTATAGAGGTCAAGTCTCCAAAATTCTGAATTTTGACCCAATGTCTGATATGGTGAGTGTGGAGGATGATCAACCGGAATTGATTTTTGGACCAGCATTGAGTGGTGAGTCTGAAGTACCTCCCTTTTATATCAGTTTGAGAGTGCATGAGTTTGTGTTGCATAATGCTATGTTTGATTCCGGCGCCTCCCACAATCTTATGCCGAAAGCTATCATGGAGAAGTTGGGTTTGGACATCACCAGGAAATACCATGATCTCTACTCATTTGATTCTAGCAGGGTGAGATGTATTGGGCTTATTAAAGACTTGGTTGTAAGTTTGGATCAGATCCCCGCAAAGAATGTCTTGATGGATGTTGTCGTGGCTGACATTCCTCCCCGCTTTGGTATGCTCCTTTCCAGATCTTGGGGAGCAAAATTGCAAGGAACAATACAGCTTGATTTCTCCTATGCAACGATTCCCGTGTTTGGCCAAATGAGAAAGTTGTACCGGGAACAAAAAATGAAATACATGATCACCAGCAAGGAGAAACCAATTAATCATCCGGTTAATTATGTACATACAGATCTAGAGTCTTTTGTTTTGTATTCAGATAGTTTCAATGATATTGATAGTCAGTTAGTTGTAGCAGATGATATTCCAGAAATAGCAGAGAATTTCAAAGAAGTTTTGAAGAAAGAACGACAGGAACAGCAAAACACCATTGAGCAATCAGCTGGAGGTAATGGACAGCAAGCAAAAAAAATACAGCAAACAGCATTTCAGCACTTGGCAGAAGAGGAAGATGGTTTGTGGACCATGGATTTTGATGGAGCAGTGGGCAATGACGGTGCTGGGATTGGTATTTGGGTACGTAGTCCTTTTTCTGCCTCAGACAAAGTGCCTAGTAATGTGCGGGTATGTTCTTACAAGCTTGCTTTTGATTGTTCGAACAATGAAGCTGAGTACGAAGCTTTGATCGCTGGCCTGAAAATTCTAAGAAAGTTGAATGCTAAGAGGATTGCAGTATATGGTGACTCCGAGTTGGTGATTAAGAAAGTTAAAGGCGAATATCAAACAAAACATCCTCGGATGCGGGCATACCGGAACGTTGTTCTAGATATCCTGAAGGTGTTTTCAGATTATACGTTGACGTGTGTGCCTCGTATTCAAAATAGCATTGTAGATGTAATTGCTAAGGCAGCCAGTAATTTGAAGATTCCTATGAACTCAAGCAATAAATTTGAAATCCATGTGAAGCACCATCCGACTGTCCCGGACAATCAGAGACATTGGCAAGTTTTTCAAGATGATGAGGAGATTAATGATTTTCTGCAAAACAAAGGTAAGTTCAAGGATACTTCAATGGATGTAGAGCATGATGATGGTAAAGATGAGGTCCAGATAAATCAAATGGAAGTGTTGCAGCTCAAGGACAATGTGATTCCTAAAGGCTTGATACCTTTAGAGGAGCTCTTTGATCATGATGACGTAGCCCACAAACCGACATTGCAGCGAACAGAAAAGGGAGTTGAAGATGTGAATCTTGGAACAGCCGAGCATCCCAAGATGGTAAAGCTCTCCAAAACATTGCCACCGAAGGTAAAGGCCAAATATATCAGTTTGTTGTCATCTTTTGCCAATGTGTTTGCTTGGGACTATTCTGATTTGAAGACATATGATACAAATATAATTCAGCATACCATTCCTATTAAGCCTAATCAAAAACCTTTCAGACAAAAGTTAAGAAGGCTTAATCCAAAATTGTTGCCATCAATTGAGAAGGAGATAAATAGGCTGTACAAATCAGGAATTATTGTTCCCATCCGCTTTTCTGATTGGATATCTAATTTGGTGCCTGTGCGAAAGAAGACCGGTGAGATTCGTTTGTGCATTGATTTCCGGAATCTCAACAAAGTTTCATTGAAGGATAATTATCCGCTGCCCAAAATGGATCACATACTACAGCGAGTAGTCGGAGCATCACGCATGTCACTACTCGATGGTTATTCTGGATATAACCAAATTTTAGTCCATGAAGATGACCGAGACAAAACAGCGTTCACCACTCCGTGGGGAACCTTTCATTATGCGAAAATGCCTTTCGGGTTGAAAAATGCAGGTGCTACTTTTCAGCGGGCAATGGACTTGGCTTTCGCAAATGAGAAGGATGTCTTCTTAGTGGTGTACCTTGATGATTTGATCGTGTTTTCCAAATCAGATGATGAACACTTGCTTCATTTGAAAATTGTCTTTGAAAAGTGCAGAAAATATGGTGTGTCGCTGAATCCTAAGAAGAGTTTGTTTTCCATGGATGAAGGCAAACTACTTGGGCACATTATCTCAAAGGATGGCATCCGTATCGATCCAGCATGTGTGGAAGCAATTCAGCAAATTGGCTTGCCCCGGAATAAGAAGGAGATTCAATCGTTCAATGGTAAGATGAATTTTTTGCGCCGTTTTGTTCCTAATCTTGCTGAGCATCTTAGGGAGATTACAAACATGCTTAAGAAGGACAGCCAAGTGTCATGGACGGAAGAGGCTGTGAAATATTTCAATTTAGTTAAATTGGTTCTTTCTTCAGCTCCGGTTCTAATCAGCCCGGATTATACTCAGGATTTTATATTGTTTTCTTTTGCTTCGGAGCATACTATGGCAGCTGTGTTAATGCAGAAAAAAGATGAGCATGAGAGACCCATTGCTTTCTTCAGCCGGACCATAAGAGATGCTGCTTTGAAATACAACATTATCGAGAAACAAGCCCTTGCACTTGTAAAAGCACTGAAAGATTTCCGTGTGTACATTCTGCATTCTCATATTTTAGCCTATGTTCCTAATGCTGCCGTCAAAGATGTTTTGGTTCAGACCGACCCGGAGGGAAGGCGTGGCAAATGGATAGCAGCTTTGCTGGAGTATGATGTGGAGATAAGGCCCACAAAGCTTGTTAAAGGTCAGGGATTGGCGAAATTGATGGTTGAATCAAATTTACACGTCTTAGACATAAATCTGATCGCTGCCTTGTCTGATGAAAATGAGGAAAGTTCTTCGCTTCAGGTATCAGAAATGTTTGTTCTTTCTCCGTGGTATTCGGATATCATATATGTACTTCAAAATTTGTCTACACCACCTGGTATGGCTAGAAAAAAAGCGAGAACTCTTAAGTTGAAGGCTGCTAAGTTTTGTGTTTTAAATTCTGCACTTTATTGGAAAGATCCCTGTGGCGTTTTGTTAAATTGTTTGGTGGAAGAAGAAGCGAAGCAGGTCATAGAAGATTTCCATAAAGGGGATTGTGGCGGTCACCTTTTTTGGAAAATGACGGCAAATAAAATTTTGAGGGTTGGATACTATTGGCCGACATTGTTTGCTGATGTGTTTAAGGCTGTCAAGAGCTGTCCTAATTGCCAGATTTTTGAAGGGAAACAAAAATTACAGCCTTTTCCGCTTAGGCCCATTAAGGTGAGTGCCCCTTTTCAGCAATGGGGGTTGGATTTTATTGGTGAAATTCATCCTTCTTATTCAGGTCAGCATAGATGGATCCTCACGGGAACGGATTACTTTACGAAATGGATCGAAGCAATTCCCACCAGGCAAGCTACGGATGCGGTAATAGTTTCATTCCTTGAGAATAATATATTGTCTCGTTTTGGTTGCCCGAATAAGTTAATAACTAATAATGCAGCAGCTTTCAAGTCAAATAGGATGGTTGAGTTTTGTAGTAAATATCATATTACTTTGGGGCACTCAACCTCCTATCATCCGCAAGGCAATGGATTGGCGGAGTCTTCCAATAAATCTTTGGTTAATATCATTAAGAAAATGCTAGAAATGAACAAGAAAAGTTGGCATAAGAAGCTGGTACATGTACTTTGGGCAGATCGAGTGAGTCAAAAGAAATCTATTGGGATGTCTCCTTTCGAGTTGGTGTATGGAGTGGACACAATGTTTCCTTCATCTCTGGCTGTCCCGGTAGTCAAATTGCTTCAAGAAGCAGGCAGCGAGGAGGATCCTATGTAGCGAAGACTTAATCAGATGATTCATTTACAGCAAACACGAGAGGAAGTCTTTCAGAACACATTCAAGTTACAGGAACGCATAAAGAAGATCTATGACAGAAAAGCTAAAATAGATAAATTTCAACTGGATGAGATAGTTTTGAGGTGGGATGCAAGAAATGAAGAAAAGGGCAAGCACGGCAAGTTTGAAAATCTTTGGAAAGGTCCTTTTAAGACTACAGCATTTCGGGGTCAGAACTCTTTTCTTCTTAAGGAGATGAACGGGGAAGATTGTCCAGGAGGGCCGGTCAATGGTCGGCTGCTCAAGCGGTACATTTTCTGAGTTTTTCTGTTGTTCTATTATCATTGTAAATACCATTTTATTTCAGTTTCGCTGCAAGTGTCTGCTGTGATCTTTTCTTCAGTCTCGGGCCCGAAGTGAAGGCTATAATTATGAAGAAAGATTTCAGTTTTAAGTCATTTTGTTTAGTCAGTTTAGTTTTAAGTCGGAGTTGGTCTCAGTCATTCTTCAGTTAAGTTTTCAGTCAATAAATATGTCAAAATATTTTGTGTTGTCTATTGAAATAATGACTCCATAGCCCAATGGATGAAAGGCACTGTCTAGCTATCCCAGAGATCTGCCGTTCTTGGCACCTCTTTGGAGCTACCATCCCCATTGGAGCCAATGTTAGAGTCGGTCCTTACAACCCTCCGTCAGAGATCTGTTCGCTTTTTTGCATATCATTCTTAGGTGTCTCGCTCATTCCACTTCGTTGCATTTCGCTAGGGGCATGCCATTGACTGACGAGAGGGTCTGGTCGTCTTGTCTTTCCTCATGCTTGTACCTGCAGGGCTAATTAAAATTCCTCAAAAATCACTGAAGTTCAGGTCACGTCGTTACGGTCATAAATGATTATTTTAGTTAAAATGAGTCTTTAGTCCTAGAGTCTAGGGTTTCAAGTCTTTGGATACGTGTGATAAAAGCTCGCAGGCCATGAGGTTGGTTACGAAAGTTTCCCATTTCATATTTTTATTCCCAAAAACATTTGAAGACATTTTTAGTTCAAAACTTTGTTTTGAATTGGAAACTGTCAAATTTAGTTTTTGTAATATTGATGTATTTTTTTCACCATAAGAAGTTTCACAGCAAGCCTCTGATGTTTGCCAAAGCCAAATGCCAAAATCTCTGCAAAAAATCAAGACATTTCATCAGTCCAAGATTCAGAAAAAGAGTGAAAAGCCAAAGACAGAATTGCATTAAATGGTAAAGTTCCAAAAGCCAAACATTATAAAAGTGGGTTATGGTTTAATGAGATATTTTATAACCCATATAAAGCATGGAAAACAAGTCATTTTCACAAGTTTCCCAAAGCAAAACCAAATCAGAGTGTTGAAGACAAAGTGGAAGCGTTTCAAGGTTGTGGAGTTGAAGTGGAAGTGCGCGCTACGCACAGAGCAGGCGCGCTACGCACAAGAAGCGCGCTACGCACTGGGCTTCACCGGCCTGTGCAAAATTGCATGCGCGCTACGCACATACTGCGCGCTACACATTGGGTAAGCGCGCGACGCATACAAACTCAGAGCCAAAAAAAATTTCTCCCTCGTCCAGATTCATGCCAAATTGCCTCCAACTGCTTGCAAGTAGGTTCTTTATGTTTGCTCAGTGAATTTTAGACATGATTATGGTGTTTTGAATGTGGAGAAACAAGTGTGAAATGTAAAACCCTATGTTTATTTCCAAATTCACTTCTTAGGGTTTGAAACAAATATTAGGGACTGTGTGGGTTAATATATGCCTGTGTCATCTATTTTCAGTGGTGTTCATGCTCATTATTAACCTTAGCCTCACACCCTCTCTTTGCCATTACATCACTGTTGTCATTATTATGGCCATTGTCATTTTCACACTGTTTTTTTTAGGCAAACTCATTTGACAAAACTATTATCATTGTGGATTTCCTATGATACTTTGATACTCTTGTGACACATTTGAGGAGTAAAGCATACACTGAAATTTTTGCCTTCACTATACCTATATCAGCATACATTTTGCAAACAGTCTGATTTCAGCACAATGTCAGAGATGGATTTAGTTTATGAACAGGAGTATGACAGTGATTCCACAGCAGAATTTAATGTACCACGGAGGTCTCATAAAAGTGGCAAAAGTGGTAAGCATCTCAGGGAGGAACCTACTTCTTTGGCTCAATTGCATGCTTGCTCGCTTGCAATGAATTGTTTTCGCTATCAGTCATGTTACCACTATTGTGAGCTGATTTCACAAACTCAGCATCATCATGAGCTAGCTCGTCTATTTGTTCTACACTTACATGATGGCCATGTAAATCTTGCCGGAGTAGATTTCATTTTGTCACCAGAGACCATTGCTCAGGCCACCGGAATACCAAATGTAGGAGAGGAATGGAACAAAAGACAGCAGCTAGATAAATTCTACTATGAGCCATACATCAAACTTGGGTTTATAAGGCAGCTAAGCAGGGTATTTCCATTCAGATTTCTAAAGGATGAGTTTATACCCTTGATGAAGCTTATCATTCGATATTTCAGTTGTGAGGGCAGATTCTCGCGCCTCTATACGTACCATATTCGTTTGTTGATGCATTTCACGAGGGTACATATGATGAGCATTCCATACTTCATGTATCGCAATAGAGAGAGGATAACATATCTTGTACAGAGGAAGACCCCAGCACAGCAGCATAGAAGTATATATCATTACACGGTGATCAAAATCATTATGGTACAGCAGCTCACACAGTAGGGCATTACTTGGGAGGATTTCATCTCCCGTGACTTCTTCACAGCGCTACAACTGCCTCCCGAGGTAGTTCATGATGAGGGAGAGCCTTCACATCAGTTTGACATTCCTGAGACCGAGCATATTAGTGCTCT
The DNA here is from genome assembly GCA_031772625.1 of Pinus tabuliformis. Lineage (NCBI taxonomy): Eukaryota > Viridiplantae > Streptophyta > Pinopsida > Pinales > Pinaceae > Pinus > Pinus tabuliformis. The sequence continues at coordinate 325,817,680 of CM062816.1, read as the reverse complement.
AGCGTATGTGACATACCAGCGAGGCCACAGGGCCTTATTTGCAGCTACACGACGAGTACTATCTCCACATGGCATGGAAGGGGTCTCGCCTTCTTCTTCAGCACAGTTACAGGTTCAGGACAGAGGCAAGAGGCCGATGCATGAGGAGAGCCCTTTAGGAGGCCATGATATTGATGTTACACTCAGTGATGTGGATGGGAGCTATCCTGGCTTGAAACTGAAAGAGATCATCCAAAAGCAGAAGGCTGAGATTGACAGCTTGAATGAGAAGTTGCTAAAGGCAAAATGTCTGATCAAATATTTGGAGCAGCGCAATAAGTAGCTAGAGGACTAGCACACACTTATAGAGCTGCGACAAATCCGTGAAGACCGAAAGTTGGCCCGGAAAAGACCTGGCGATTTGACACCTTTTGAGCAACAATTTTGGCTTGAGAAAATCAATCGACATCTGGAGGAGTTGTTGGCGAAGGCCAATAGAGACAAAGACATGCTCCATCATATGAAACATCACTATTGGGCTTGCATGCACGTCGGTAAAGCAAAAATAAAGATTTTGAAGAGGAGGTTGAGCAGAGCATTAAAACGGCAAAAGAGGCCTAATCCACTTTTGATTTTGGTTGAGGCTTCGGTGGCTGAGCATGATACATGATGGAGGGTATTCGCTCTGAATTTGAGCAAATTCGGAGAAATTTTTGTCATTTTGAAATTTTTGGCTTGCAAAACAGATTTTTCAGCCCAACGCGTAGCGCGTCGACGCGCGCGCTTATGATTGGGACACTTGCTGGAGGAAAACTTTATAGTTTTGGTTTTGTCATGGTAATTTATGCATGCTCTAGTATGGCCCAGGCATTTCATCAAGTTATGGATGATCAAAAGGGTCAAAACACCATAAAAATCACCTTTCTGCCACCTTTTGCATCAGCAGGAAGTACTTGTGGGAGAATGAAATTTTGAAGGGCAAAATGAGCTCCAAATTGGGAAATTTCACTTGCGCTGGATAGCAAACATCTGGGGCTTTCCAACCAACTATTGTGAGCTCTATTTTGATGTCAGGAAGTGCCCCAAAATCATGTTGAAAGGTGCGCGACGCATAGAGCTCAGGCGCGCGGCGCATAGAGATTTTTGGTCAAATTTTCATCTTCCAGCTCAGGAATTCGGCCAGTTTTCACTAGTTTCACCTTATGATGTAATATGTGACTTATCTTGATGTAATTTGATGTATATGATGTAACTTTGGCACTTATTTACCTATTCTAGATTATTCATTCACAAAATAGAAAAAATTTAATGTAATGAATCAGTTTCCCTTCTTTTAGAGGCAGGTTGTTTAGATGCCTAGTTTTCAGCGCTATGTTTGGAATTAGTTCAAACTGCTCCTAGAAGGAGGATATCGAACCCTAGAGGCTAGGAGATAGGTTGGCATGGTCTATATTATGTAGATTTTCAGTCAGTAGCAAGGGTTGGACTATTGGGAAAGTTTTGGCACACTATTGTACTTATCTTCTGCATTTTGGCTAAGGAAAGATCAGAGGTTTTGCAGCACCTGTTGGGATTCATGTGGTTTTTAGTTTTGATGGTTTGTTCTCTCAGTTATTTGTAAGTTCTTTAATGTTTTAATGTATGCCATTCCCTTCTTTTGCTTCTGAAACTAAATGAATGAGTAAGTGAGGTAGAATCCATTGATTTCAGTGCTCTGCCTTTAAATTTGTTTAGTTTTATATGTTTTCACCAGTCTCGAGAGGATCCCTATTTCCCCTTGCCCTTTTCAACTCCTTATCATTCTGATCCATCCATACATATGATCAAAAAGCATTAAAGCTACTACCTACCTTGCCCCAACTCGAATTCTGCAAAGATCTGGTCTCATCCCCGAGCCCAAATTTATTTTTCCCCTTTTCTCCAACAAAACCCCAAAAAATTTTAAATCAAACCTACCTATCCATTTACTAGCCTAAAATCAATATCCATTATAAGTTATCTCAGCTCCTTTGAAGACCTTTTGCCGAGATAGACCCGGAGAGAGCCCTCTCCTGTCCTCGTAGGGCTAGCTACGAGGCTGAGCTTGGTTTGATGTGGCCTTGAGTCTTGCCTTCCCTCAGCCTAAGGTAGATTCCAGCGCTAACAGGGTAGATACAGACACTGTAGATAAATGGTTAAATATGCTAGAAGGGTATTTTTCTGTTCATAATTTTTCCGACCGGGAAAAGATTAGTTTCGCTCTTCTCAAAGTCACCCCCCACGTCAAGACTGGTGGGAAACCTACTACGAGCAGAAAGATGAAAGTACGACCTCATTTTTTTCAGTCGCACCCTCTTGGGATTCATTCCATACTGCCATCAAAGAGCAGTACTACCCTATTGGAAGCTATGAGGATCAATACATAAAGTGGACCACGCTACGGCAAGGAAGGGACCAAGACGTGCCGGGGTTTACCAATATTTTCCATACCCTTCACACAAAGTTGGGTATCAAGGATTCAGAGCAGCATTTGGTACTCAAATAACGCAGCTGCCTACAAAAGTACATCTAGGAAGAAATAGAAGTCCTGAACATCTCCTCGCTCGGCACGGCATACTGATATGTCGTCAAGATCGAGCAAAATTTTAAACAGAAGAAGCGAGACTTTGGATCTACGAATCCAAAGCATGGGAAATGTTCCCCCAAAACGTAGAACAAAGGACAAAGCCAAGGCGGGGCGGCCCAAGATAACCCGCCAAAGATGCAAGAAAAGAATAGCGTCACGAAGCTGAAAAAGGACACGGGAAAGTGGTGTGAATTCCATAAGAGCTCCACTCACAACACAAGTGAGTGTCGAGCCAAGTAGTCACTGGTGGCCGAGCTAAGGGTTTCAGAATCAGATGCATGTTCCGACTCTGATTCAGAACCCAACAAGGGGAATGACAAAGGGAAGCAGATTATTGATGTGGAGCCCAACGCCATCATTGCCACCACGAAGATCCAGAAGGAGCAACCCGAAGATCCGGAGGAGGAGGAACATCTCTTCCACTCCCAGATGTGGGTAAAGGGCTCCCCGCTAAAATTCATTGTCGACAGCGGGAGCCAAAAGAACCTCATTTCGGCAAAGGTCGTGAAGCAACTGGGCTTACCGACCATAGCACATCCACAACCGTACACCATCGGGTGGCTTCACTAAGGACAAGATCTTCGCATAAGCCAGTAGTGTCACCTTCCATACAACATCAAACCCTTCACAGATGAGGTATTGTGTGATGTTGCTCCCCTTGATGTTTGTGATGTATTATTAGGAAAACCATACTTGTGGAAGAAACATGTTGTGTATGAATCAAGGCCCCATGCTATTATTGTTACTTTGGGCAATAAGTTGTACAGGATATCGGAGGTAGCACCGCCTACCGCCATCTCTTTGGTTACTGCAAAACAATGCAGTAAGCTCATTTCCAAAATTGGGAAATTTGTTTTCCTGATGATACGCCCTCAAGGAAAGAAGAAGACGGTGACAACGGCTTCCAGATAGGGCCCCTCCAAACGACAACTACAAATGGACAAGGTCGTGGAGGAGTACGAGGACATCTTCACCTCGCCCATAGGGGTTCCTCTACACTTTCAGGTTAAGCACTCCATCGATCTGACCCTAGGTGCACCGCTGCCCAATGGACCAATCTATCGGCGCTCTGTGCTGGAGAATGATGAAATCAAGAGGCAGATTCAAGAGTTGTTCCAGAAAGGTCACATCCGTCCAAGTTCATCACCCTTTGGGAGCCTGATCGTGTTGGTACAGAAGAAGGATGGGACTTGGAGACTTTGTATTGACTATAAGACGTTGAACAAGATCATTGTCCGTAATAAGTACCCGATCCCATGGATTTATGACTTCATGGACCAACTGAAGGGGGCAAAATATTTCAGTAAGATCGATTTGAAGTCAAGATATCACCAGGTACCAATTAAACCCTTCGATGTGTGGAAGACTACCTTTAAAGCCAAGGAGGGCCTTTTCAAATGGCTGGTTATGCCTTTTGGATTGATGAATGCTCTGTTGGGTTGTGTTATATTCTTTCCACAACTAACCTACGTAGTGAACCAAGGGGTTAGAGGGGGGGTGGAGCGCCCCCTTCATTGCGCCGATTGCGCAGCGGGGGGGGTCACAGGGGGGCCGGAAGCCCCCCCTATCAGGGGGGTTTGAGGGGGACGGGTAGCCCCCCTCTACGGGGTACAGGGCAGCGCCCCGGGAAAAAAAAAATTGGACCCTATATTAGGTTGGGCGAACCTACCTATGGTTTTCGATCCATGGTTTTGGACGCGATGGTTTTTGGTCCATGGTATTGGATGCTTCGGCATGTATAAATATGTATTGTAACATTGAAAGGAATATAATGAAAAATCAAGATGGTAGTCCTGGTTTTGGGATCCAGGGGAAAATCTCTGTGTATATGTGTTTTATGTGTTATGCCTTCGCATTGTTTATTTTTCTGTGATTTAAAATTCGTATGCAGGTAATTTCTGTACAGGATTAAAACCTACATTCTTCTGCGATTTTCATGAGGCTAATGGATGACATCTTGCGGTCATTCACCAACTCATTTGTAGTGGTATACTTGGATGACATCCTGATCTTCAGCGAGAGTTGGGAAGAGCATCTCCACCACATCAGACAGGTTCTCCAAACACTGCGGCAACACAAGTTATGTGCCACTTTGGAGAAATGCACTTTTGGCATGACCCAGGTTCAATATCTGGGATACATTATTGATGAATGGGGGGTGCATGTGGATCCGGCCAAAATCCAAGTCATTCGGGATTGGCCATTTCCAACCACTCTGACAGAACTCCGCAGCTTTCTAGGTCTTGCCAACTTCTACCATAGGTTCGTGTTGGGATTTTCTCATATCACTTAGCCCTTGAGTCAAGTCACCAAGGGAGGAGCGAAAGCAAAATTCTTTTGGTCTGAATCTCAACAGAAGGCATTCACAGAGTTGAAAGATCGCCTCTGCTCGGCACCAGTGCTCGCATTACCAGACTTGCAACAACCATTTGAGGTTGAGACAGATGCCTCTGACTATGCTATTGGGGTAGTCCTTACTCAACACGAGCATCTAGTGGCATGTCATAGTGAGACACTTTCAGACACAGTCTAAAAGTATCCCACTTATGACAAAGAGATGTATTCCATTCTGCAGGCCTACCGACAATGGAAGCATTACATTTTGGGGAAGGAAACGATCATCCACACAGACCACCTACCCCTGCATTTCATACAAACCCAAGGGAAATTGCAGAATGATCGCCATCAGAAGTGGTCCACATACCTACAACATTTCCATTTAAATATCAAGTATAAGAAGGGCAGCACCAATAATGTTGCAGATTGCCTCAGTCAACCACCAATCATGGCGTTAACCACTGTGTTCAACTCTTGTGGGAGCGAGACTTCCGATTGGCCACTTCTCTACAAAAGCGACCTAGAATTCGGCCACACATACCAGACACTCTTGGAGGGTTAGCATGTTCCAAATTTTCACCTCCAAGATGCCTTGTTATGCCACCTGGGTCACCTTTGTGTTCCTTCAAGCAAGCGTGCAAAGATGATTAGGGAAGCACACTATAGTCGAGTTATTGGGCATTTCGGGGTCGAGAAAATGGTGGCAGTACTGCAGAAGTATTTCTATTGGCCAAATCTTCCATAGGATTTTGGAGAGTATATCAGATCATGCAATTCCTACGCCATTGTCAAACCAGCCTTCAGAAGCAAGGCCTCTATACCTCGCTGCCTACCCCTAGTCGGCCTTGGGAATCCATCTCCATGGATTACATGTCGGGCCTTCCTTCTACTAAGCATGGAAACGACTATGTTTTTTTGGTCGTTGATAGGTTCTTGAGGATGGCCATTATGGCGGCCTACAAGAAGAATATCACAATAGAATCCACTGCTAAACTCTTCTTTGAATGAATGTCGGTACACTTTGGGATCCCACAGTCTATCATCTCGGATTGGGACAACAGGTTCCTCAGTTGATTTTGGTCCAGTCTCTGGTCAATGCTGGACACCAAACTCACTAAATCCACAACCTTCCATCCTCAAACTGATGGCCAGACAGAGGTTGTGAACAGGATGATCGTACACATTCTACGCATGTACAACTCAAAGCATCCACGCACATGGGACAAGAGCCTCCCCTATGTTTAGCACAGCTACAACCGGGCTCTCCATAGCTTGACTGGCCATAGCCCTTTTCAGGTGGGCTTGGGATTCCAGCCACTATGTCCCATTAATGTGGCCATTCCAATTGCAGCTACTCACGCAGATTCGGCTCATGTCCAGTCCAAAACAGATAAATAAAACAACTTCATTGACCACATCCAACATATTCGCCAGTAGGTCCATGACATCCTGGAGAAATCAAATGCCAAGTAAAAGTAGCGACATGATCAACATCGGGTGCCACACAAGTTTCAGGTGGGTGACAAAGTCTGGTTGCATTTGCAAAAGGAACGCCTTACCCGAGCTTATCAGAAACTTAGACCACTCCTATATGGTCCTTACACCATTACCAAGGTTGTGGGAGACAATGAATTTGAACTCAGCATTCCCCCATTCCTTTGCCTTCCCCCAATGTTCAATGTGGACCACCTTCGACCATACTTTCCACCATTGCTAGACACATCCGACATTGCAGAACAACTCACACCCATAGATTTAAATCCAGATTGCATGGAAAAATCTGCAATTGATCGGATCATGGACACACAGATCAAGCACACTCACCAGCAGAATATCCAACTGTATCGAATTGTCAAAGCAGGCCAACTCCTTCACCAAGGCAAGTGGTTCACCAGGGACCAAGTTCAGCAGAAGTTTCCTCATCTCATGGAGGAACTCAACGCAATGGGGACAATTTCTTCCTAAGGGGGGGAATGATCCAAGTGGATAATGGTGGCCACCCGCCAAGTCCACTTGGACCCCCACCATTGTTTCCTTCAGCTTTTCAGTTTCCTTAATTCTTGCACAGTTTACTAGTTTTAGCATTTTTCGGGTCCTGAACTTCCGGAGCCGTTTTGAGGTTGTTGGGCCTAAGAATTATCCTTAAAATACATCCACTTTCACTCCATTCAATGTCCACTTTCTCTCCATTCACACATTTTCTCACCTCTATTCCACCACCATGTCATCACATTAGCTTCACCTTCATCATTATATGGGTTATCCTTGTGTTTTCCAAAACATTATTAATTCTTAGTATTTTTAAGTGAATTTGTGGTTAAACTTTAGAAAATAATATCCATATACTTATGCCTAACAATTAGAATGAGTTTGTTGACATGTGTAGGTACAAAGGAAGCTTCCAAGGCATATTTATGTGGCACTCTATGTTCAAATTCGAATTTGAGGAGATCATGGACCTCATGGAGGATAGGGTTATGTGTCACCATTGGTTGAGAAATATGTGGATCAAAGGAGGGAATAGTGGATTTACATTTATGAGTTTGTTATCATAGCTTTTGTATAAATAGGAGTGTTATCTCCTTCATTTGTAATCTTCATTTTGTAATCTTAATTTTTAGAATTTTAGAACCTAGTCCTTCATTTGTAATTTAGAATCTTAGTATCTTATAGGTTGGTAATGAGAAGTTAGATTTGGAGAATCATTGTAATGGTTGTAATTTCAATTTGCAATTGATGATGAATAAAACGGAGCTTCTTTGATCCTCTACAGTTGACTTCTCTTTTGGTGTGCTTATGAATCCTTGGAAGGATCCCCATTGCTTAGCAAGTACACTTTTATTTTGATAGGCTTTTATTTTGTGTTTGTTTGTGAATTTCATTAGATTAAATTATTAGGTTCATATGTTTGAAATATTAACGAATGACCTTTCGTAAGAAAGTATTAATGTTTCCTTCAACGAATTTAATTTCTTATTTAATGTTTGATTTCATTAGTTTAAGTTTCTGATTTATATGCTTGAGATATACATGAATAGTCTCTTGTACGAGAGCTCTAATATTTCATGCAATCAATTAGAATTAGGTTTTGTTGATTAACATGATTAGAAATATTAATGAGCAGTCTCCTGTAAGGGAGCTTTAATATTTCTTACACTTATCACAATGTCTTTTAATTTTTAGATTTCATTTTGTTAAATGACTAAATGGATGTTGGAGATCCCAATGAAAAACCTCCTGTAAGGGAGCTTTGGCATTTCTTCACCTAGCTTAGTCTAGTTTGTCTCTAAGTCCACATACGGTGGATGTTCCTTGAAGTTTTACTTACCCAAGTTGATAGTAAATGAAACTCTAATTTTCATCCACATTTTAGAACCAATATTTTGGCGCCGTTGCTGGGGAGGATCATTTGGAGAGAGACTTAGGAAGTTATTTTTATTGCAATTTCTTTTTATGGACTAACTTGTGAAACCTGGTGACAGTGGGATCTTCATAATGGAGTTCAAGTTTGAGCATTTTTTTTTTCATACATAGTTAGTTTCAAATTCAGTCTTTTTAAACCCCCCATTTCTTACTAATTCATCTACGGATGAGAAACTTGAAAATGTTGAGCAGGTACTTCTTGGAGAGAAAGAACAATATTGAAGATTGGTTTCAAAAGAACCCTACGCCAACTCCAAGAATAAGACAAGTTACTCACATGCTTGCAAATCGTAAGGTAAAAAATTTAAATCTTGATGTGAGCATTTTCGAATTCTTAGTCCATAGGTGGCTTCACTAGAAGCATTCTTTTGCCTAGGAAAATTAAAAAAAAATAAAAATAAAAAATAAAAATAAAAAATCAGGTTAAGGTAGAATAGATTAGAAAAAATAAAATGAGAGCTCATAGAGTTTTCCTTTAGTTTTGTTTTTTTAAATAAAAATAATAATAATAATAAATCATCCATATTTTTCATGAATAAAATTAGTAAGAGCCACTTCATCCACGCTAACCTGCAAAAATAAAAATAAAAAAAAATCAATAGATTAGTATGCTCTCTTCCTGCGCTTCAAGCGATCAGGAAGATCAGAAAATCTATTGATTTATTTTCAAAAATAATATAAAAATATCTTTCTCGGAAATTGCACAAATCATTAAAACTACAACATTATAAGAAATCGAAATCATTTAAAAAAAAATTGTTTATTTTCGATTTCAAAATTTAAAATTAACTCTGTAGTTTAGTGATTTGATAATTATGTTAAAACTTCACTGCATAAAACTTCTCTGCATATGTTAAAACTTCTCTACATGTGTTAAAAATCAAGGTGCAAGAATGTATATCTGTAAAAAGAGAGAAAATAAAGAGCCCTTTTTATTAAAGAGCATTGTTAATTAAAGAGTAATTTAGGTTGTCCTCAACACTATAGCTCTCAAAACGATAGCATAATTTTGCTCAAGAGTTTCCTTGGATCTGTGGAAATTATGTCGCAAAAGATAAATAGTGATTTCCTTTGAACTTTGATTGATAAATACGCTAGCCAGGTATCAAAGTAACAGTCCAGAATTCCAAGGTGTGGCTACACATTCAGTCCAGCAAGTCTCTAGCTGATATGTATTACGTGCATTTAACTATCAAGCTACCCAAAAATGTTTAAAAGCTAATATACAGGACTAGCAACATTTACCCTCATGTAATAGCCCAGAAATGACAAGGTTTGTGGCCTTTGTGGGTAGCAAAAATCCTTTGCATAGGAGATACTTCCTCAAGCAACATGTATAGCCAAGCAAGCAACAAATCTTGGTCGTGTCTAACTCGCACCAGCAAAAGACACTAGCCAGACTCCAACAAAAATGCAGCAGAGAAATTCAAGCTTATTTCCTTGGTATTTTGACCTTGTACAGTAGTCAAACTTGGTGAGAGAATGAGCAACAACTTGGCCCTTGAGCTGGGTATGATTTCGACATCCTTTTTTACTGGAAACTCAACTAGCAGACGCAATAGTTTTGACACGTCGTGTTGAAACATGTTTTTTGGTCAAACCAAAACAAATCTGAGAAAAAAAAAGGCATGGGTTTTCTCCAGAACAGAATGAATTACATAACCCAGAAATTGTTTGCTTGGATTCCTAACGGTTTGAGAGGAATTTGCGGTTCTTCAGGACCCTATTTTGGTGACTACGTGAAGGAAAAAACGATTTTTTTTAAAGACCGAACATTTCTTCAAACAAGCCAAATCTGCATATAAACAATTCAAGGTCATTCTATAAAGAATAAATTTTTGGGTGGAACCCACACTGTCCATAATTTATTGATAATGTATATTTGTCCTTCCATATATATATCTACATCAATAAGAAGACCGAACTTTCACCAAAGCAGCAATACTTCATTATTCAACCATCAAGATGAAATTTTAAACACGCATAGGAAAATGCAGTCGAGGTATGGTTTTCACTGTAACCAAAGATCAAACGATTTGATACATGCAATTGGGGAGAAAACAAGTCTCCTTATATAATGAAAAGGAGGGATTTTAGGTAGGCTGAATTGAGCAAAAATAGGAGGGAATTATTAAATTCAAATTTTACTAATTGGATCTGAAACCTGATCCAGCCTTCAAGCACAGGAGGCACGCAGAACCAGTCTTCCATATTTGCTGGTTTGAAGATTATCAATGATTAAATGCAGATTTTGTGAGAAAATCACGTCATTTTAATAGGTGTATCTCCAAAAAGGAATCCAAGGTAAGTAATCTACCCAGAAAGCTGTCCCAGAGATATGCGTTGTTAACATTTTGCCGAGAATTACGAGCGTGAAGAGTTTTGCCCATAAATGCGAGCCAAGAATTGCAAGGATCATTTTGCAACACATTCACCATTTGAGGAGGTCGGTCAACATTTCAGTTTGACTGTGCTCAAATGATATTGGTATTATCACGTTTCTTCTACACTATTATTTGTGTCCACCTGCTTCGATGGCTATCCTCGTGGCCTCCATGTTCCTTCATCATTCTTCAACGTTGCACAAACCACGCTTTTTCACATGCTTCAACATTTCAACATTTGACACAATTTGATTATTTCACACATTTTGACTTTTCATTTTTAAACATGGCAAAATTCATTTTTTTTATATTGCATCATGTATGTATTGTTTTGATGTTACGTTGTTTTTTTATGTATTCATATTTTGAGGTCAATTTGTTTTAATATCGTTTCTTTTAATGTTTTTATAATATATGTTTTGTTTTGTTTTTTTATGTTATGTTTTATAATTGAGTGTTTGATTTTTAATATTATTTATTTTACTTGTTTATAAATTTTATTTTTGTCGTCTATATATTTTGTTTTGTTTTTAATGTATATATTTTTGTTAAATGTTATAATTATTATTATTATAATTTTTTTTATGCGTTTTGTTTTTTTAGTATATATTTTAATGTTATGTTTTTATATATGTTTTAATTTTGATGTTATGTTTTAATGTTATGTTTAGGATATGTTTTGTGATTATTGTGTTTAATGTTTTGTTTATTTCACTTTTTAATTTTGTAAATATTTTATTAGTTTTATTGTTTTTCAGAAAATTGTCATGGAAAATTATCAAAAAAAATTGATGTGAAATTTATTGTGTGATTGAAAAAAAAAAAAAAAAATATATATATATATATATATATATATATATATATATATATGGAGGAAATTGTTTATATGTGCATATCGTCATTTCTGTCACCCATGTGAAAAACATTACAAGCTTGACAGGTCGAAATTTGTTTACTTTTCTAGGTTTACACTTGGAAGCAAATTAGGAGGATTCATTTATAGTTGGCATTAAAATCTATAATTGTATTCTTGTCATATGCTTTTATGTGACGTATTAATCTGCAGGACACAACAAATCTATAATGTCAAGCTTTTTGCCATGCACATTCCATGAGTTCTCTGACACAAACAGGGAGTTAATGTAATTTTCATGGATATTTATTAAAAATAGATTGTTATTAACATCATGAACTGGACTAAAGTTATGCTTTTGATATTCCTTAATCTGTTTAATTTTGGCATACAATTTTTGCGAAAGAATCAAAAAGGGAATGGCCATCTCTTCTTGAACAAACTTATGTTATTTATGCCAAGCTTTTTTAGCAGGTTTCGGATGATCAACTAATCATTAAGGAGATTAAACTATGACGAAAATTGGTCTTCAAAAGACTAGTTTCATGAAAAATTCTAAAGAACAAGACCATGATCATAAGAAAGACATTTCCAGAAACTTACAAGTTCTTGTAACATCCTGTAAGGGTTTAATGGTTTGATATGTTGCATGACAGATTAGCAAATTCGAAGACTTGGGGGTTGTTCCTAAATGAACAAGGATGGTGAAATACCTATCCACACTTGAATTCGATGTCTACAGGTGGCTGGTCAATGCAGGTCAAACTCAACTATTTTAGCAGAAATTCCAGAATTAGAAGCAGATTTGCTATTTTTGAGATTTTGCATGCCATAATTCACTTTTCCCAGCAAGAGTCATTATCCATTTCCCATTATCCACATACACTTCATCACATTTTCTTCAATCCTAACCCACCGAAAAAATTAATGAATCTCATTTACTAGCTTTTCGTTCCACTTTACATATTCATTGTCAGATTCCTTTTTCCTACCCTTGCAAATAAAACTTTGCTTCCATACACCATTGAGTCCATAGTCCTTGAGTCTAAATATTTTTCTAAAAACACCTTGAAGTTTGCATGCCTTAAGGGCAAGCTATCATGCCGATAAACAAAGGGAATACATCAATGTCCCTTGTTAATCGGATCTTCTAAGCATTCGACAACAACAAATTCATTCATACTTAGAAAGATGTGTTCGGGGCATCTTGACACTCATCCACATCAAAGATGGGATCTCTTGTGTTGACTAGTGGCATCCATCTATGGCCACTAAGTTAACAATTTCTTGTTATGTTTGACACCGAAACATTTATTCACATGACAAGAAATGTGCCAATGAGTTGGTTCCGTTGAAGACTTGAAGACCAATCATTTTGTAGCAGACGAAGCAGAATTACATTCATTACTTTTTAGTTTTTTGATGTAAATGACTTGAGGACAAGTCAATAAATAAGGCTGGGGGGGGCGTAAATTCTAAATTTTGTATACCTTCCAAGCCTTATACATTTTCAGCCGCATTCAACAGCAGATTCCGAACATTCAATAGAATATCCAGCAGCAGATTTAGCAGCAGACGCAGTAACAATAAAAGATTCACTTTTTTCGACTTCATCCACCATTTTCATAGCCAAGTAAAGAAGACTATGATCAGAATTTTGCAGCCACACATGCACAACTCTCATCCATTTTTGAAAGGGTAAGTTGAGGTATGATATTTTCTAACTTTTAACCATTTAATTCCTTGAAAGCTTGAATGACAATTTTTGGAAAAAACTTCCTTTCCTCATTTAATAAAATTGTCAAAACCATCAGTTTGGGGGGGAGGATACATTTACATTCATATTTTTCCATATTCATATATCACATTCTGAAACCCACCTACCTTCAAAATATATTCACTATTACATGAGCATATAAATGGCTTTGTAAAAAATACTTAAAAGCTAATTGGATGCAACACAATCATGGTTTTTACACAAGAACCAACCATGATGCATTCCAACAAAAATACTTTGCAATAAAAATCAAATTATCATTATGCAAAGTTCATACATTAAAATTGAAGGCAACAAACAAAATATGGTTGAAACACAAGAACCAACTAAGTTGCAATTCATCAAAAAAAACTTTGCAAAAGTTAAGTAAATGATATCATGCAAATTTTAAGCCAAAGCTCAAGTATCAAAAAGTAATGTAATAGATTGAATGAGGACATGCAATACCTTCAGTTTGGGGGTATGTTGGGCCTAAGAATTATCCTTAAAATACATCCACTTTCACTCCATTCAACGTCCACTTTCTCCCCATTCACACATTTTCTCACCTCTATTCCACCACCATGTCATCACATTAGCTTGACCTTCATCATTATATGGGTTATACTTGTGTTTTCCAAAACATTATTAATTCTTAGTATTTTTAAGTGAATTTGTGGTTAAATTTTAGAAATTAATATCCATATAGTTATGCCTAACAATTAGAATGAGTTTGTTGACATGTGTAGGTACAAAGGAAGCTTCCAAGGCATCTTTATGTGGCACTCTATGTTCAAATTCGAATTTGAGGAGATCATGGACCTCATGGAGAAGATCATGGACCTCATGGAGGAGATCATGGAGGATAGGGTTATGTGTCAACATTGGTTGAGAAATATGTGGATAAAAGGAGGGAATAATGGATTTACATTTATGAGTTTGTTATCATAGCTTTTGTATAAATAGGAGTGTTATCTCCTTCATTTGTAATCTTCATTTTGTAATCTTAATTTTTAGAATTTTAGAACCTAGTCCTTTATTTGTAATTTAGAATCTTAGTATCTTATAGGTTGGTAATGAGAAGTTATATTTGGAGAATCATTGTAATGGTTGTAATTGAAATTTTCAATTGATGATGAATAAAACGGAGCTTCTTTGATCCTCTACATTTGACTTCTCTTTTGGTGTGCTTGTGAATCCTTGGAAGGATCCCCATTGCCTAGCAAGTACAATTTTATTTTGGTAGGCTTTTATTTTATGTTTGTTTGTGAATTTCATTAGATTAAATTATTAGGTTCATATGTTTGAAATATTAACGAATGACCTTTTGTAAGAAAGTATTAATGTTTCCTTCAACGAATCTAATTTGCTATTTAATGTTTGATTTCATTAGTTTAAGTTTCTGATTTATATGCTTGAGATATACATGAATAGTCTCTTGTAAGAGACCTTTAAAATTTCATGCAACCAATCAGAATTAGGTTTTGTTGATTAAGATGATTAGAAATATTAATGAGCAATCTCCTGTAAGGGAGATTTAATATTTCTTACATTTATCACAATGTCTTTTAATTTTTAGATTTCATTTTGTTAAATGACTAAATGGATGTTGGAGATCCCAATGAAAAACCTCCTTTAAGGGAGCTTTGGCATTTCTTCACCTAGCTTAGTCTAGTTTGTCTCGAAGTCCACATATGGTGGATGTTTCTCGAAGTTTTACTTACTCGAGTTGATAGTAAATGAAACTCTAATTTGCATCTACATTTTAGAACCAACAGAGGCCCTAAACAATGTTTTTTGGGAAAACTGGGAGCAACATGAGTCCATGGACTGATGTTGCTCTTCCCAAAGTTGTAGTTCTCGAATAGATATTTCTAATGAGATATTGTGCACGTCAAACAGAGATCGTATGCCAAAGTTATGACCCCGGGAAGTAACTTTCATATGTGTTCCTGTTTAAATCTGGATCAATATCTTCTTCAGCAACTGTAACATCGAGACTCCAAGCTCATCTTGACATTGGGTGAACTTGGTCAAGTACTTCGGTATTGTGTCGCCCTTCTCCATCTTGATTTTTCTGATATTTTCCTTAAGTGCCAGCTTCCTGTGGTCACTGTTGTTTTGAAACATGTAGGTAAAGGCCTTCCACGTCACATATGGAGTTTCCTTACCACGGAGGTTCGAGAAAATATGATCCCAAACTCTTTCTAGGATAATCCTTCTCGCCTTTACAACACATTTTCTCCACTCTGTTAGATCTTGAGCATTAGCTGCTGGAGGCTTAGGAATATCTTTGTCTATGAATTTCTTAAGCTCGTTGTTTTCCAACACTACCTCCAACATGTCCTTCCAACCAATATAGTTCGAACTACTCTCAAGGGCATATTTCAGTCCCAATCCGTAGAACGACATGCTTCTAGCTCTGAAGTATTATACTATAGATTCGATTTCTTTTGAAAATGACAAACTCAAATTCTCCTTTTCTATAGTTATTTCAACTCTAATACCATGTAAAAATTCCTTGTAGATTCAACTGCTAATTGTAATATGCTAAAACAATAGACTTGAATCCACTCTAGTCATCAACAGAAACAATAAACGATTGATGAAATGACGAAGTATACAATAGAAAGAATTCAATCACACATAACACCATGATTTCCTAGGGAAATCCACAACTGAAAACCCCTGCTATCTGCATATTGCATTCTAATTCAGACAATGTGAGAATATTAAAATGCTTTTCTCAAGCCTGAGCAACCTCTGCGCTATCTCTATCTGTCTCACTACTTCCTAGACAAGCCTTGGCCAATACTTAACCAATTTTTTTCTTACCAAAGTCCCTATTTCCTTGTGTTGTTCCTCAAGGAATTAGCCCCTATTTAATTGGGAAATTCCTCAATTATGAATTGTGCAATCCTCATAGGCATTCCTCTGATTGCATGCACCATCTGTTTAATTTGGATGATTTTACAACTAATAATACTTTGTCCCTGAACTCCAATCTCAACTAGGTATCTCTCTGATGTGACATGCATGAGTTAACTATGAGTGAATTTTCAGTTTACTGGTTGATCACTGTAAGAAGGACCACACTACACTTCAGGTAGCACCACATTTTACTTCAGGCATCACCACACTGCATTTCATGCAACACCCTACTGTACTTCAGGAATCACCACACTCGACTGTAGGCAACACCCCATTGGACTGCGGACAACACCACACTTGACTGCATGAAGCACCCCACTAGACTGCAGGCAACACCACGCTACTAGACCTCCCACTAATTCCTTAATAAGCTGGAACTATTTTAAATGAATTTAACTAAGTTAAACTGAATTAATTAATTACGAATCAAAATAAACTCAAATAGTGCTCCTAATTATAGGAGACACTCTACATGACTCTAGTTAGACCATCGACTTGAATTCACTGAGCCAACTAAGTCAAATTAACTTAGTTAATTATTACAAGTTGTCATGAGATGTGGAATTACAATTTCATTCCCAATTTAATTCAAGGAGAAAATTAAATTAGAATTTTCTTGTTGCATTTTCAACACTCCCTCTCAAAAAGAAAGGGATTATTTGCTACCTCGATCTTGCCTCTGTGAAAATCGAATTTTCATCTTGACAATGTCTTTGTCAAAATATCTGCATCATGTTCCTTTGTAGGAATGTACTCCAACAACATGATTCTCCTCTACACACAATCTCATAGATGGTGATACCAGATGTCGATATGCTTGGACCGATCATGAAAAACTGGATTCTCATAGAGTTTGATACAACTCTGATTTTCATAGTAAATCATTGTAGGATCCATCTGTTGACAAAATAACCCAACAAGAATCTTCCTCATCCAGATAGCCTCACAAGTTGCTTGACTAGCAGCCATGTAATATGCTTCTGCTGAACTGAGTGCAACTGATCTTTGCTCCCTACTCTACCAATAAATTGTTGCTATCCAATACTAAATATTCCCCCTGATGTGCTCTTCCTGTCAGATGGACTCCCTGCCCAATCTGCATCTGTGAAGCCTTGAAGTTTCACTCTCTCTGTATGTATGTAGCAAAGACCAAACTGAGTGGTGCCTCTGAGGTATCTCAACACATGTTTAACTGCCTTCCAATAGAGTTTGGTTGTCTTAACCATTTCTTCACTAATTTGGTTAACTGCAAAACATATGTTCGATCGTGTGTTCACCAAATACATAAGTGAACCCATAATTTGTCTGTAAATAATAGACTCCACTACTTCACCTGAAGTATCATCTTCCTTCCTCCAATTACTTTCTAGAGGAGTCTCCATGGGTTTTCTTCTCTCAGTGTGGAACTTCTTGAGTATCTTATTGGCATACTTGCCCTAAGAGACAAACAGCTCCTTGTCTCCTTTCCATACTTCCATACCAAGGAAATAATACATGAGCCTCATGTCCTTCATCTCAAATTCTCTTACAAGACCCTCTTTGCAATATTTTATCATCTTCGTGTCACCTGTTAGAATCAAATCATTGACATATAATACTATAATCAACAATTACCTTCAACCACAATATGGTAAAGGTTTGCATCTGCTTCACTTTTGGTGAAGCCCAACCCGGTGAAATAGTTGTCAATTCTAGTGTACCAAGCACAAGGTGCTTGTTTTAGTCCATACAATGCTCGCTTGAGTCTGCAAACATGTGACTCTCTGTTGAATGTCTCCAATCCTTCTAGCTACTCAATATACACCTCTTCCTCAATCACATTGTTAAGGAATGTTATCTATCCATCTGGTATATCTTCCATCACATCTACGTTGAAAGTGCTAGAATAGATCCGATTGAAGAGTACTTTGCTACTGGAGCAAAGGTATCCTCGTAATCAATTCCATCCACCTGATAGAACCCTTTGGCCACAAATATGGCTTTGTGTTTCTCCACACTACCATCTACTACTAGCTTTACCTTGTAAATCCATATGGAACTCGCCACTGACTTGTTTGCTCGTCTTGGGACCACTTCCCAAACATTGTTTTTGATAATGGATTCATACTGCTCAACCATGGAATCAAACCATATTGGTTACTACACTACTTCCTCGAACGAGGACAGCTCAACCTCATCACTCTCACTCATCAGATCCATCTAGACAGTGTACTGATCTGGTGACCTCCTCTGCCTACATTGTGATGTGGGTGCTCCCACATTCTCTCTAGAATCATGCATCAATTGGTTAGCCTCTATGGTGCACTTCCTTCCATCTCTGGAAGTCTCTACATGAGTGGGTGCATCCACTCTTTTCTCATTTGCATGTGATTGCTCCATATCATACTAAGGTTCTTCCTTAGGAGCTAAGAGCTCCTCTTCTCCATGCAACTGAAGCTCCCTCTCAAGGGAACACATCATGCCCTTCTCTTCATCAAACTTCACATCTCTATGAACCATTGTCATCCTATGAGATGGCAGGTACACCCAATAGTTGTGAGGTGTATTAATGTATCCCACAAATATGCCCAACCTAGTTGTTAGTTCTATATTTTTTGTGCATCCTTGGTAGCATGACAATAGACTGATGAAACAAAGATCCTAAAGTGTGCCACATTTAGTTTCTTAACTAAAAAAGATTATTCTGGTGTACTCATCCCAAGAATTCAATGACGGCTTATGTTCTGCAAATAAACAATTGTGTTGCATGTTTCAGCCCACAAGTGCAATGGTAGGCCCTAATCATGTAACATCGCCTGTGCAACTCCCACAATACTTATGTTCTTCCTTTTAGCCACCCCATTATGTTGTGGGTTATGAGGTTCTATTAACTCCCGTCGAATGCCTTCTAATGCATGTAAGTTATTGAATTCATTCGACACATATTCTCCATCGTTATTGCTCCTATGATATTTGACTTTCCTACCAGTATCTTTCTCCACAAGTGCTTTAAATTCAAAAAAATTAGCAAATGTTTGATCTGTATTCTGCATGAACAAAATCCAGCGCTTAGGAGAAAAATAATCTACAAATATTACATAATACATGTGCTTGGCCATGGAGGCTGTCGAGAATAGTCCACACACATTTGAGTGAACTCTGTCAAGGATTACTTGCGCTCAATTGTCTTTATCATGAAAAGAAACTTTGGTGTACTTCGCCGATGTACACCATTTGCATGTCTCTCTCTGCTCTAATGTACCCTTGGGAAGTCCTGTAGAAATGTGTTACATGATAGTCAAATCTATGTAGTGCAAGTGACCCAATATTCCATACCACAACTCACTGATGTCTCGGCTTTGCACCTTCTCTGCTTTTGTGCTCAAAGTAGCACAGTCTTCTACATCCAATTTGTAGATTTTCTTCACCAGAACCCCAATCCACTTCACTTGTCTTGAGGCTATGTGACAAAGGAAAACCTTTTCCTTTGCTAAATATCACGTCATAGCCACGGTCCTCCAACATTTCAACTGAAACCAAATTATTCTTCAAACCCAAAACATACATGACATCTTTTAATGTGAGAGGAGAACCAAACTCCCTCTAAAAGTGTTGTAGCGGCTACAACCACCCTCCAAAATTTTGGCTCGCATGCAAATTTTGGAGCCTACCTTGGATCTTGTGATCGATCATCCTTGGTCACTTGTTAGTAAGCTAATGATTCCAAGTTCCCCTCCTTGATCTTAAGAGTTGTTCATGTTCACATATTTATGTAGCATGTGTCATCTTGGGCATGGGGATTTTTGTTTTTCATGAAAAGGGAATGTTATTTCGCTTCAAGGCAAATATTGTGCATAGGATTTGTTTTCATTACATAGATATGTTTCACACTCACTTCACACACTCTCTTCACAAAGGTTGTTGCATCAAGACTTATGAATTTTGGATGGTCTACGTTGTGTCACTAAGTGTTCGTGTGTGATCACAGTCAAGTCCTATCATTATTTACATTTGTGTCAGTGATGTCACCCTTAGCCATTTCCCGAAAAACCTAGCCTCATCCAGCTTCCTAGAACTGTTCACTTTGCTTTTGCAACCATAAAGCTTCCTCCCTTGCCTGCTGAAACTCCATAGTGCATAGAGACCCCAACATCCCTTAGCATCCAAAACTGCACAGTGATTCCCTCCAGTGTCCTTCCTCCATCTAGAACCCACTGTCTTCAGAAACTGTGCAGTATTTCCTCCCAGCTGCCCAGGCTGCACTGCACTCAGAAATTTGACAGAGGTCCCCTTCCAGGACCCACATACCACAGCAGCGTCATGTGCCTCAAAATTTCGTAGTCTTTTCCAAGCTGCCATATATGTCTTGCATTCAGAAACTGTGCAAGTGGGCCTCCCGTGGCCTCATCCCGACAGTAGTCACTGCCCGTTGAAAAAATGTTGATCTACCTCTCAGTGACTACAAGAAAAGGAGATCACTCCCAAGGAGTTGAGGAGAAGAACCAAGAGACTAAGTGATGGAAAAAGATCAAGACTGCATGAAAAATCTGTCAGATGCATGATCATCTCGAGGGTAAGTATGGTAAGTAAAGAAAACATTTCAAAGTACATCTCTTAGTTGAGTTTCCAAGACTGCTTGTCATTGTCATTTCATCATGTCTTCAACAACGTGCTTGTGTGCAAACACCAAAAAAATCATTTCATGTGTTTCCTCTACATGTTTTGCTTCATTTTCGCTTGTTTGACCAACTATCGTCTTCAGCATGTTGATAGTTATGTCATGCTTGCGACCTTGTTCTGGTGATGTTGAAGTTTTGTGTATGATTTGTGTTCGTTATGTAAACATCTATCACTCTCACACATGATGTTGTAAGAATTGTCGTGCAATTGTCATAACGGTCATTTGAAGGTCTATCCGAAGTATCATACTTGTCGCTTTCGCCACTAGAAAGTCCCACAGTCAGTCACACTGAGACATGTTGTCTTGTTGATTTGAGGTATCTTGCCATCGAGTCATGTTGGGTGTGTCTTCGCAAGTTCACGTATACACGAGTTCACTAGCTCATGCACTTAGTCATTTTGGCAAAAAAAAATCGACCAGACCACCCTCCATCAACCGGACCCCACTGAGCTGCATTGCACAATCTCAACCCTCAGTGACCAAGTATTGTTGCCCAAGATTGCAAAGATCTTGAGGTTGCCTCCCAGGCAGTGTGCACTGCACAATCCAGAAATCAACTTGGCTGACTGTCACCCAAAACATCGTAGAAGTTGCCCAAGAAGCTATCTCAATATGCGCTTCCCGCAAGCCTATCCATCAGGTCTCCTGCTAGTCAACCGGAGAATTTGACTTGGGCAATGACCCACAGCAGAACTCATCCCAAAAATATCATAGAAGATGTCATCCTTCTTGCTTGCTTTTGTTAGCTACCTATACCAATAGGTTTCATATTTCATGATTGGCAATGAAAAGGTCCAAATATGCTCTGCTTTGATGATGCCAAGATCACATATTACCATAAGAACATAATCTGTGCTTGTAGCTTGATGGACTCAAATTTTGATGGATGGTCCAACAGTCTAATCTGGATCATGTCATG
Organism: Pinus tabuliformis; assembly: GCA_031772625.1. NCBI lineage: Eukaryota > Viridiplantae > Streptophyta > Pinopsida > Pinales > Pinaceae > Pinus > Pinus tabuliformis. The sequence continues at coordinate 325,795,833 of CM062816.1, read as the reverse complement.
TTTTAAATTTTTAGTGGTAGAATAGAGAAAGAAGTTTGTCCAAACTGTTTAATCTTGGCAGACAAGTAGTTTAGGTAGAGAAGAAAGGCTCCCAACAGCTTAATCTGGGACCTTGGAAGAAGTATGGGTAGAAGTAGATAGAAAAAACAAAAGAAAAAGCCAAAGAAAAGAAAAGGCAAGTAAGGGTCTGCAAGCCTAAATGCACCCTCCAAGGAGAAATAAAAAATGCTAGGCAAATAGATGGGTAGGCAGTTGGGGTTGCAGAAAGGTCATTTCTTATAAGTTGCATGTGTGCTAACTTTGTTTACCATAGCAAAATCAATGAGTTGAGAAGGTGTTATTCTTCATCAAGTTGCAGCAAGCAAAGAAGCATGTCTAACCTCCCTTCTTCCCCTTTTTCCATTTTATTACTAACACTCCCTCATCAGTTGAGATTCATGGAAGAAGTTATGGTTTCATGGTGGTTCTTAATCTTTTAGAAGCCACATTTCTTGTCTAAAATTCTTTTCATTTTGATCTACTCCCTAAACTAAGTAAGTTTCAAATAAACTTAGTGATTTCCCCCTCATCCACTCCTTTCATCCATATTAACCCTAACTCTATTATATAATTCCCCTATATTACCCTTTCCCTAGTATTATAACACCATGGTGTATAAACCCCAAAATTTTGTATACATATCCCTCCCCTTGGCATTATAGCCAATAAATCCTCTGTCAGGGATCAAATTAGCACTTTGATGAACCTAAACCTCACCCCTCTCCCTTCTTTAAAGTCATTCCACCCATTAAACCTTCGTTTGTAAAGAAAAAACCTTATAAAAACCCCCTCCTACCCATAAACCCCTTTCAAATTGTGAAATAACCCAAAAACCCACCTTTTGCCGCTTATCCAAAGTTTCGGCGCATATGTTTGATTTTTCAAAATACATTGAAAAGCCTTACAAAACACCATATCCTAATGTTTTCCGCCAGGCGCAAATTCCAAAACAATAATAAATTAATCCCGCCCCCCCATCCGTATTGTCCGATCACATCACCCTTCCGTCAACCGTCGGATCGGACCCATGTGATCCGACGGCCCTCGTTCATATCGGAGCGGCCCCGACGTCCGACAGATACCTTCCGATATCTGTCAGAAGGTGACGTCAGGTGCCCGCCACGCGCCTTCCCCACAATGCATCGGAGGTACGCCTGACACATTCCACCTCCGTAGCTATAGCGGTGCGATATAAAACCGCTAACCGTTTCCGGTTTCGGTCAATCCGCTCATCCAACGTCATCCCCACGTCATTGCCACCCCGCCATCGCGTCAACCTTTTTGTCCGCCCCCGTGCCAATGTGTCTACCACCGCATCATCTCCGTGGACCAATACCAACTCGCCACCTCACCCGATGACGTCATCCGACTCCGACCCCACCCGATGACGTCATCCCAAAAACGCGCCAATATTGCCAAAAATCCATTTTTAGGCCAAAATCTCGTGTTTTTTCCACTTTTGGCAAAAGACACTACTGTTATTTCTGCATGCTGCTCACGTCCAAAACCAGTACCAGCCTCCTAAAGTCGATTCCGAGACCGCCAGAGTCTCCATTGCACCTGCATTCGCAACTCTTGCCGACGAATTCACCAGGTATTCTTCAAAATCATCCCATAAACCTGGTTTTATCCATAATTCAGCAAATAAACTGTTAACAGACTTTAAAACTCTGTTTTCACCGTTAAACACACTGTGACCTGCACTTATATCCAGCCAGTGAAGCCATTAAACTCTTGCAGGGCCGCATTTGACAAAGTGAGTTGAAATTCACAGCTAGTTCGCGCAATCGTGAACTAGGAACCTTAACTGACCAAATTCACCACAGAAAACACTTTGCTCAGTCATGCTACTGTTTTATCAGTCCTTCAAGCAGTATTTCAATTGCTGCAACTATCTCACTCACCCTCTGTTCCATACACTTCACATTTCTCCCTCAAAGAAAACTCTTTGGGTTGCTCTGCATAGCATCTCTATCCATAATCCTAGGAGAAGTCATGGATCCACCAGTGGCTCCAATAGCATTAAACATTGCTCCATTAAATGCCCCTCAGAGACAATTGGAGTGGCAGTCCCTGGCAGACATGGACTATCAGATTTCAGAGGAAATGCTGATGGGTACTAAGTTCCATATCCTCCTGCTCAATGAACTGAAGGCTAAGCACGAGGCTGGAACAGATGTGTTGGGCATATGGGGCTCATTCCTCCCTATTTTCAAGCTCCCTCAAGTTAACCAATTCCCTGAGTTGATCCATCTGTGTGCTGAAAATTATGACCCCACTCAGAGGGCAGTTCTTGACCCTTCAGGATCAGCTGTGTTTTATGTCACCCCAGAAGCTATCAAGGATATGCTCTACTTCAAGACTAAGAAGAAACTGGTCCCTCTATCACTTGTAGACCTGATAAATCGAGGAGCCAGAATGACAGATGCTCAGGTCACCAAACTTAACCAGCTATACATTGGCTCTGACTCTGTGAAGTATCCTCCAATCAATCAAGTATACCTCAACCAACTGGGCAGAGATCTAGCAGACATGATTAGTCCCATTTTGGGCTACAACTCCATTGAGTTTGTTGATCAAACTGTGCTGGTAATCATGCTCATGTTTGCTCCTGGCAAGTCTCCTATCTGCTATGACTATGCCACCTATATAGCAGACAAAATACATGAGCAACTAATGAACCTAGCAAGAGAAAGAGTGTTCAGGTATACCTCTTACATTTACCACTTGATCTTATATCATCAATATCAGAAATTCTCTTTTCCAATCAAAAGAGAGGATGCCCACGGCAATCCAAGATCAGTGGTCTACTGGTCATCTGTTTTCCACTGTAGAGGTGAAACTCCTTATACTTATTGTGAGTTCATAGATCAGTTCATCCACCCAGCTATGTCAATGTTGATGGGCTCACCTCCTCCAAGGCTCACAGATGAAATGCAAAGGATCCTGCAGCTATCCAAATCATACAGCATTGGGGACTGGTACTTTTACCAGCACCACACCGTCATCAGGATGTATGGGTGTGAACTGCCTCCCTACAGACTACCCAGATATGTGCCTATGAGGCTATTTGCCCTAGAATACTTCAGGCAGTTTGGCAATGTTGATGTGCTTCACTTTTCAGGCAAAGGCAAGAAAGCACAGTTGAAAGTCAGGAACCAACTAGGCCACTTTGTCTATAACCAAAGGGAGGAAGGTTGGAAAGAAGCAGACAGGATGCTTGAGTCCCTTGGCCTTCAAACTAGTTTCCTTTGGAAACCTTATGACCCCAACCACTTCATCACTTTGAGAAGGCTCAGATATAGGCTCTCTGGCTATGATCATCTAAAAATCCCTCACATTGAAAAACATGCTAACCAAGCAAAATGGAGGAGAGGAACCCTAGAAGAGCCGATTACACAAGAAGAGCTGAATCAAAGAGCAGAGAGGAATCTTAAAAAGATGGCTGACCTTGAACTTTGTTCACAGGTGTTTTCACTGCCAAGCACACAAGTGGAAGCAGTTGCGTCCTCCTCGACTACAAACCAGCAAGCACCCAAAGCCACTGAAGATATATCTGGCAAGGGCAAGGAAAAAGAAATGGATACTGAACGGCCACAGCATGAGAAGGTGCAGCAACAGCAGCAACAGGTACAACAACAACAACAACAGAAATTGTAGCAAGAAGAAGGGCAGCATAATAAAGAGCAGCCCCCACAGCAAGAAGGGGCAGTTGAGGCCCCAATTTCCACAGAACAGCAGGCACAGAATACGATGCCTCCTAGGCCAGAAACATCGGTTGATGCATCAATCCTCCAAACTCCACAAAAGGAGGATACTAGTAGAAAAAGGGACAGAGAGACTCCCTTTACCACATCAGAAAGTCATGGTGAGAAAAGACAGAGAATGAACCCTTTCTCGGATGAGGAAATGCCAACAGGGCAGTCTCTGGGCATGGGCCCACCTAGCAGGGAAGTATCTGCAAGTTCCTTCCAAGGGGAACAGAACAGAATTGTGGGAGGAGAAGTCAGCTCCTCTAGCCAGCAGAGGGAGGGTGAACTGAGCATCAAACAGCAGTTCATAGACATAAAGAAAAGGAGTGAGCCCATAAAAATACAGCTGTATAATCATTTGCTGAAGATGGCTCCCACCAACCAGCAAAGACTGATGTCTGCTTTTGATGTCAGTGAAGGCAAGATGATCATGAGTCATTTCTTACCAGCTGTAGCACAGCCCCAAACTCATGCAGATTATATAAGGACCAATCTTGAGGTCCTTGCCAAAGACATCCACCCAATGGATAAAATTGAGTTGCACAAATAAACAGGTGAGATGGTCTATGCCTCCCTGGCAGACAAAACCTTGGACAACTACAGGCTGGAAAATAGCCTTAATAATACAGCTGCCCAGCTTGAGTTGGAAAGGGCATCATCACAGGCTAAGGACAACAGAATTAGGTCCTTAGAAGATATAATTATTGAGATTGGGCATGATCCCAAAGATATCAAGGGCATCCAGGAGATATTGAAGTTAAGGGATGCAGACATGGCTGCTTTGAAGAAAAAGATAAAAATACCAGCCACAATTCACCCTCAAACAGATGAGGTTGCCCAGCAGAGGCATGATAAGGAAGCCACAGATTTACTGGTGTCTCTCTATAAACAGCTCATCCAGGCACAAGAAAAGCTGGGAGAATCAGAGGCTGCACAGGCAGCATTACAGGCAACTTTGAAACAAAGAGAAGAAGGACAGACCTCCCAGCCTCCTCCTGAAGTAATAAATCTTGAGGAAATTGCTCCACCTACTGTTCCTCCTCCTCAACAGCCAGAACAAGCAGCAACATCCACCTCAGCAGCACCACCAACAACAGAGCAGGCCCCAAGCCTGGACATGCAAAAGCTGAGGAATGAGATCCAGGCCTTGGAAGCACAAATGACAGAATTGAATGAGGCCAAGGAGAAACTAGCCAAGGTCAATGAAAGATATGACAAATCCAAGCAGTCTGTGGCAGAAAAGGGCAGGGAGATAAAAGCCCTCAAAGATAAAATCAAAGAGCTAGAGAATGAGCTCAAATTAGATAAGGTGGTGGCAGAGCTTAAAATAGTGCTGTGGGCTAACATTGGCCAATCTATTAATGAGCAATGGCAATATATTGAAACAATCCATGAGCAGTTGGACCTCATTCCAAAAGCACAGACTGAAATTCAGAGAGCAAGAGCTGCTCTAAGCAACATGCCTGAGATAGCCACCAGGATGATCAATGTGCTTAACAATAGGACAAGCACTCAGTTGGCTGCCATGGGAATTCCAAACAGAACTGAGCACATTCAGCTGATCAAAAGGGTTCTCACACTGAGAAACTTAGTGCAGACATTGGAAAGAAGAACCCAGGATATGCAGACTGAGGTGAACAGGTTTTTGGAAAAGTTTCAAGTGTTAGAAAACAGAGGGCTCCCTAGCTTACTGAACAGCGCAGGGAGATTGTTTACACACGACCAGTATGCCAAAAGGGTTAACACATTTGCCACAAGTCAGATCAACGAGAAGCCCAGCACCTCAGAGGAAACAGGGCCAGCCACAGGACAGACTCTCTATAACAGAGTAGAGAATTTATTTTTTATAATGAATGAAATCAAACACCTGTTTGAGGCCCCTCCCAATTTTTATAAGTATACAGAGGCAGAGGAGACTATGGATGCAATTCTCAGGCATCAATTACCTACAGTAGACTGGTGGACTAAGGCCATACAGAAAATTTTGTAAACAATGAGCCATTCACCAAATTTTGTTCATAAAAATATGAATTGTCATGCACAACACAGTTTAATAAAATCAGCATGCATTAAAGATGAAAGCTGAGCCAACTCAGCAAAACCTACAGCCAACAAAGCAAGATGAAAAGCTACAGGTGTCCAGACCAAGAAGCTACAGCCGAGCAGCTCCAAAAGTGCGTCCTTCAGCGTTAACGCAGATCATTTCAACCGACTCAGTGGCCTCCAAAGGCCAAAATATCTTCTGACAGGCATAAAGATGCATTTACTTTGTATTCAATGATGTAATAACTTTCTGATCTAAATATCTTGAAAAGTTGGTGAAGATATTCAATTCTGAGATAACTTAGCACTCAGATATTTTGTAACGACCGATAGTATATATTTGCCCCTCGCACAAGCTTGAGGGGTTGTTGTTGATTTCTCCTGAAGAAGTTCTTATGCTGTAATCCTTTCAGAGTTTAATAAAGAAAGTGATGGAATTTCTCGGATTTCTGAAGTGTCGGATGCGTTCTGGTGTCTGTTGAAAACTGCTGGATTCCTGTGTATTACCCAATACAATAAGTCTCTGTAACTCTCTCTGTTATGTATTTTTAATTTGTTAAAATCCATATATGTATCTAATTTCTAAGTGTTTGACAACAAAGAAAAAGAATAACCTTCAGGACTTATTCAAGGAATACCCTGAGTTCAATTTGTGTTGTTAATGAATGTTTTTCTTCAGCTGTAATCTTGATAAGTGTAATTCTTAGTTGTTGCACTTTCAGAATATATCTTTCACAGTGAGCTTTGTTTCAGGAATTCAAGTTTGCTCCTGTGCAACATGTTTCACTTTCATATCACCAGCTTAATAGAGAATTCTTAATTGCTTTCTGTTGGCTGACCATGCTTCACCACTTAAGTTTAAATTTGTTTGTCTGAGATACACAATAGGCCCTGCAGTCTGAACACCACCACTCCTGCGTTTCAAAGCATTTCACAACTCCAGACTCCATTGCCCAATGATATACTATTCTCTGAACACTACACCTTAAGCCCTGAAAGAAGTCCTTCAACCAAAACATAAACCAAAACCTGAGCATAATACCTAGCCTAAAAACACCATCATAACAGAGACAAATCATAAAGAGAGAGCCCTCTCTGATTACAGTTTGGCTAGAAACTGTGATCCAAAGATTGGTTAGTGGTTACCCCGGCCGTATTCCCTTGGGAGTCAAAGGGAACAACCTGGGTGTTAACATAATTGGCGACTCCACTGGGGACTTCTTAGGATTTTCCAATTTCTATACATCTCTCAAAGCTGCAAATCGAGCCTGAAATCAGTCAGGAGGCCTTCAAAACTGTTTCTGTATTACATGGACAGCTTTTAGGGAAGAGCTTTTTTCAGTGAGTCTTCATCTCAGCTTTGGAATATATATAGCCATTCCAAAATCTTTATCCAGTCCTTGCAAATAATTCCTATAAAATCCTAAAAAACAGTTAGAAGCTGGCTCCTAAGAAAAATCCACGGCACACTAGGGCAAATCCTGACCCTAATCCACCCATCAATGTTGATAATCCAAATACCCTCCCTAGAAACATTAGGAAACAGCAAAGGCAGGAGCAGCCTGCTGATTTAACCTCAGATTCAGATCATCCCAGCCTTATCTCTACCCCATGCAAGGTCCTTTTCCGGTCCACCCCCACTTCCCCTAGTTCACCATCCACATCTCAAAGTCCTCCTCTCACATCTTCATCCACTGCACATATCCCCTTGACCAACACTGTAGGTTCACCCTTACCTATCACCCCTGTAGTACCCACTGTTCCTATTATCCCAGCTGCCCCTGTTAATCCTCTAAACCCTGTAAATATGGCTAACAGATATGCACCCTTGCAAATACCAGCTAATGCTGCAGCTCTACCCCAAGATTACCAAACCAAAATCTCATATTTTGACTCCAATGGCCCTCTGACAGCTGTCCAGCATGCTAAGAGGATGCAAGACCATTTTGAGACCTATGAAATAGATGATGACAGTGTCAGAATGAGGATGTTTGTTCAAAGCCTAACTGGGGATGTAAGAACTTTGTTTAGAGCCCTGAATGCAAACTCCATCACAACTCCTGATGAGCTTTATCAAGCCTTTACTAGTAGATGGGAGAAGAAGAAGGATCCTCTGCACATACTTGGGGAATATGACACTATCAAAAGAGGTCCCCAAGAGACTGTTTTGGAGTATTGTGCAAGATTTAACAATGTATATAACGCAATCCCACAAAATTTAAGACCCCCTCCTGATTTAGCTTTGTACAAATTCCCTGATGGTTTTGACCCTGACATGGCCTATCAGTTGAAGGAAAGAGATCCTCAATCCCTTGCAGAAGCCCAAAGGGTTGCTGTCACAGTGGAATCTAACTTGATTGCCAAAAGAAACAGAGCAAGGTTGGAAAAGAGGACTGTTTTCAAGGAGGAACCCTCTGCCTTTGATCAAAAGCTGGATGCAATACTCACTGGAATGAAGAGATTAGGTGACAGAGTGGAATCGGTTGAGAGAAAATCATCATGGGAAGCACCACAAAACAACCCTCCTAGGAATCCAAATTTTAGGAGAACTCAAAACCCAAATGTTGGCAAGGCCAGTGCTGACCAAGACATAAGACCCCCTTTCCAAGAAAATTATGCAGAAACTTCCACATCAACAGAGCCCAATGAAGATCCTGAGATTAATTTAATGGGTCTAGATGGTGAAAGTCAAGTTTTCTTAACACAAGAAGATCATGAGGATGATGAAATCAAACTGTTCCAAACTAAATCAGGTGAATCCTTTGACTTTAAACAAGGCTATGACACTGCTGTCTATGAAGTCCATAAACAATACAAGCTAAGGAGCAGAACTGTGAATGTAAATCAGCCTGATAAGATAAAGGATAATCAGCAGCCTAAAAGAGCCATAGTCACAGAAACTAATGACAAAACAAATTCACCTGTAGAAGAAGTGATTATTGAAGAGATCACTGAACCACTGTCCTTAAAACAGCAGCCTGTGGCCACTTCACCTTCTCAACCTAATTTAAATGTCACTCCCCAAGAGATGAGTAAAAGAGGCAAGTCCCAAAGTCAAGATAAAAATCAAGAAGAAGATTTAATGAACAAGGAAAGGATTGTTATCCATAACCCCAAGACCCAATCTGAAAAACCCTTTGACCTAGAAACTGAAATTGGCAAACTAAAAATAGCAATCCCTCTCTCAGAACTAGCCAAGCATGACATTTATAAACTACAGATCAAGAAGTCCCTTCAACTCACTAGCAACAAAGATGATGTCAATGTGCTAGATGACACCCCAGAATTACTGTTCGGCCCAGAAGTGGATGGAAAAACGGTAGTCACAGGGGTATTACCTTTCTATGTCAGCTTACACATTCATGATAAAATACTACATAATGCAATGTTTGACTCAGGTGCCTCTCACAATCTCATGCCAAAAGCAGTCATGGAGAGATTGAATCTAGACATAACAAGACCATACAAGGACCTATTTTCCTTTGACTCCAGCCAAGTCAAGTGTCTGGGTCTCATAAAAGATTTATGTGTGTCTCTGGTTCAATACCCAAACAAGACAATCCTAATGGATGTGGTTGTTGCTGATATCCCACCTAAGTATGGGATGCTGTTATCAAGATCATGGGGAGCTAAACTCCAAGGTTCCCTACAATTAGACATGTCATATGCCACCATCTCTGTTTTTGGGCAACCAAAAAGACTGTACAGAGAAACACTCATGAAATACATGGTCAGCAGTGAAGAAAAGCCTCAAAACTTTCCCATATATGCTGTCCATTCAGATATAGACTCATACATTCTCTTCAATGACAGCACAACTCCCTCAAAAGGTGAGGTTGAAACCAAGATACTCATACAGGAGGAAGACCCAAATGAAAGAATTACCACCCATGAAACAACAGTCAATCAAACACTAGATACTGCTGCTGTTCTAAATATCAAGCATACCCAATCAAATGATGAAACTGTCCTAGAAGACAAGCTAGAGGACAAACCACAACTTCTACTCACATTGCCAGCCCATGAACAGATCATTAAATCTCCTTCACAACAAGATATTCTATGGTTCCTCGAATTCGATGGCTCAGTCAACAAGTTAGGGGCAGGAGCTGGAGTTTGGGTACATAACAAAGAAAATAGTCATGCAGAAGGCAGAGCCTATAGATTAAACTTCAGATGTACTAATAATATGGCAGAGTATGAAGCTCTTTTACTAGGCCTCAAGTTAGTAAAGTTCTTGCAAGCTGCCAGGGTTTCAATCATGGGTGATTCAGATTTAGTTATCCAACAAGTGAAGGGAAATTTTGTCACCAATGACAAAAGACTAAGGACTTATAGGTCTGCTGTTGCCGAGGTACTAAAATTTTTCTCTGAATTCCAAATCACTAAAATTCCTAGAACCCACAATCTGCATGCTCATAGTTTAGCCACCTTTGCAAGTACCTGCAAGCTGCCTTTTGAGCCCCATCATTGTTTTACAGCTGAGGTAAAACACAGACCCTCCATTCCAAACAATGTTAATGATTGGCAAGTATTTGAGGATGACAAGCAAATAAACCATTTTTTAACTCTGCAACAAGAATTTGCAGGATTAAATATTGACACTGATACAGCAAGTCAATCACAAATACTTGATACAGCAAGTCAATCACAAATACTTGAAAGAGCAAGTCCATCACAAATACAGTTTCAAAAAACTACTCACCCAATATCACCTAGAACAGCAAAACAAATGCTAAATCCAACTATTTTCAACAAGGACAACATTCAGCAAATTCAATCAATCAATGGTGAGGAAGTGGCCAATGCTGAAACTGAAATCATAGAGCTGAAAGACAATTTTCTACCAACAGGCCTAACTCCACTAGAGGACATCTTTGATTCAAATGATATTCCCAGAAAACCAAAAATGCAGCCCTTAAATGCAGCCATCGAAGAATGCAACATAGGTACAATTGACAAGCCCAAAATAATTAAATTGTCTGCATCTTTACCTCCTGATCAAAAGCCTAAATACATTGACCTCTTTAAAGAGTTCCAGGATGTTTTTGCATGGAGTTATGAGGACCTAAAGTCCTATGACACCTCTATAATCCAGCACACTATCCCTCTCAAGCCTGATCAAAAGCCCTTTAAACAAAAACTGAGGAGAATCAATCCAATGCTCCTCCCAGCAATGGAACAAGAAGTACAGAAAATGTTTAAAGCAGGCATCATAGCACCAATCAGATTCTCTGAGTGGATCTCAAACTTAGTCCCTACAAGAAAGAAAACTGGGGAAATAAGGCTGTGTGTGGACCTAAGAAATCTGAACCAAGTATCCCTCAAAGACAACTATCCCTTAACCAAGATGGATCACATTCTCCAAAGAGTGGTAGGGGCCTCAAGGATCTCATTACTGGATGGATTTTCAGGCTTCAATCAAATCCTGGTGCACCCTGATGACCAAGACAAAACTGCATTTACAACCCCATGGGGAACTTTCAAATATGTGAAAATGCCTTTTGGATTGAAAAATGCAGGGGCAACTTTTCAAAGAGCAATGGATATTGCTTTTGCCAAAGAGATTCATGACTTCCTTGTCATTTACTTAGATGACCTTACACCTTTCTCAAAATCAGACCAAGAACATATAAAACATTTAAGACAGATCTTCCTAAAATGCAGAAAATATGGAATTTCCTTGAATCCCAAGAAGTCTCTATTTGGTTTAGAGGAAGGTAAGCTATTGGGCCACATCATTTCTAAAGAGGGCATTAGAATTGTCCCAGACAGGATACGGGCTATCCTACAAATGCCCCACCCAAGAAATGTCAAAGAACTGCAAGGATTCTTGGGAAAAATCAATTTCTTGAGAAGGTTTATCCCAAACTTAGCAGAACTAATCAGATTATTGAATAACATGCTAAAGAAAGATTCAAAAGTCAAGTGGACTGTTGAAGCCAATCAAGCCTTTGAGGGTATAAAACTAGCCCTTACCCAAACCCCAGTGTTGACCAATCCTCAGTTTGACAGAGAATTTATCATTTTCTCTTTTGCCTCCCAGCATACTATTGCTGCTGTTTTGTTGCAAAAAGATGACCAAGGAAATGAGAAGCCAATTGCTTTCTTTAGCAGAGCTCTTAGAGATGCACCTTTAAAGTATCAAATCATGGAAAAGCAAGCTTATGCTTTGGTCAAAGCCATTAAAGACTTTAGGATTTATATCTTGTATTCCCATGTTATAGCATATGTGCCAAGTCCTATTGTCAAAGACATTCTCACCCAAGAAAATTTAGAGGGCAGAAGAGGAAAGTGGATTGCCAACATCTTGGAATTTGATATTGAGATAAAGCCTACAAAGCTAATAAAAGGGCAAGGTTTGGCCAAACTAATGACAGAAGCAAATTTCCAAGCCTTAGACATCAACCAGCTGGACAGTGAACCGGAGCTGGCGACTCCAAAGATCAATGTAGCCTTTGAACAATCCCCTTGGTACTCTGACATATGCTATATATTGCAAAACCTGTGTGCTCCCCCAGGATTGTCTAGAACTAAATGTAGGTTCTTAAAAATGAAAGCTTCTAAATTCTGTGTTATGGATGGAAATTTATTGTGGAAAAACCATGAAGGAATATTGCTAAACTGCCTAATTGAGAATGAAACTGACAATATCATAAAGGAATTTCATGCAGGTGACTGTGGTGGACACTTGTACTGGAAGTCCACTGTGGATAAAATACTAAGGGCTGGTTACTACTGGCCCACCATGTTCTCTAATGTCAAGAAATTCACTACCTCATGTCATAAATGTCAAGTGTTTGAGGGAAAGAGACAGTTGCTGCCACTTCCCTTGAGGCCTATTGCAACAGAGAGACCTTTTCAACAATGGGGCTTGGATTTCATTGGGGAAATTCATCCCTCATCTTCAGGCCAACATAGATGGATCTTAACAGCCACAGACTACTTCACCAAGTGGATTGAAGCTGTTCCATGCAGACAAGCAAATGATTCCACTATCATTCAGTTCTTGGAGAACAACATATTGGCTAGATTTGGCTGCCCTGACAAAATAATAACAGACAACGTTGCTGCTTTCAGATCCAAGAAAATGGTGAACTTCTGCCATAAATTTCACATCACCTTGGGCCATTCTACTGCATACTATCCCCAAGGAAATGGCCTTACTGAGTCCTCAAATAAAAGTCTGGTAAACATCATAAAGAAAGTGCTAGAAGAGAACAAAAAGAACTGGCATAAGAAGCTTGTGAATGCCCTATGGGCAGATAGACTAACAACCAAAAGATCAATTGGGACCAGCCCATATGAGTTGGTTTATGGATTAGAAGCCAAATTTCCTTCATCACTAGGAGTGCCTGTTATGAAACTTCTTCAAGAAAGCCAAGCTGAACCAAATGATATGCAAAGAAGAATCAATCAAATCATATGTTTACAGCAAACTAGAGACCAAGTTTTCAGCAGAGTTCAAGTTCTACAAGAAAAATTAAAGAAAGCCTTTGATAGGAAAACTAAGGCAGAAGATTTCAACATCGGTGACAAAGTCCTCAAGTGGGATTCAAGAAGAGAGGATAAGGGAAAACATGGAAAATTTGATTCCCTTTGGAGAGGACCATTTGCTGTCCAAGCAGTACAAGGAAACAACACTTATTTCCTTAAGAGTCTTAATGAAACTGATTTGGATGAAGGTCCTGTGAATGGCAGGATGCTGAAGCATTATTTTGAATATCACCCATAAGTGCAGTTTGAGTTTTCCCTTGTACATATCCAGATGTATATATTATTTTCTGTCAACATGTAAAATGCAATTTCTCAAAGTTTTCTTAAACCACCAGCAAAAGGTAAATAGAATCAGAGGTCTACCAAGAAGAGAAGCACACAATTTTGGCATTTCAAAGCAGCAAACTTCAAGATTGGCAAGAGCAGTCAAGGGGCCAAGGCAATCTGACCTGCTGTACTTGGTCTTTCAAATGAAAAACCATCCCCATGTGGAGCCACTGTTAGCTACCTATACCAATAGGTTTCATATTTCATGATTGGCAATGAAAAGGTCCAAATATGCTCTGCTTTGATGATGCAAAGATCACATATTACCATAAGAATATAATCTGTGCTTGTAGCTTGATGGACTCAAATTTTGATGGATGGTCCAACAGTCTAATCTGGATCATGTCATGTTTTAAATTTTCAGTGGTAGAATAGAGAAAGAAGTCTGTCCAAACTGTTTAATCTTGGCAGACAAGTAGTTTAGGTAGAGAAGAAAGGCTCCCAACAGCTTAATCTGGGACCTTGGAAGAAATATGGGTAGAAGTAGATAGAAAAAACAAAAGAAAAAGCCAAAGAAAAGAAAAGGCAAGTAAGGGTCTGCAAGCCTAAATGCACCCTCCAAGGAGAAATAAAAAATGCTAGGCAAATAGATGGGTAGGCAGTTGGGGTTGCAGAAAGGTCATTTCTTATAAGTTGCATGTGTGCTAACTCTGTTTACCATAGCAAAATCAATGAGTTGAGAAGGTGTTATTCTTCATCAAGTTGCAGCAAGCAAAGAAGCATGTCTAACCTCCCTTCTTCCCCTTTTTCCATTTTATTACTAACACTCCCTCATCAGTTGAGATTCATGGAAGAAGTTATGGTTTCATGGTGGTTCTTAATATTTTAGAAGCCACATTTCTTGTCTAAAGTTCTTTTCATTTTGATCTACTCCCTAAACTAAGTAAGTTTCAAATAAACTTAGTGATTTCCCCCTCATCCACTCCTTTCATCCATATTAACCCTAACTCTATTATATAATTCCCCTATATTACCCTTTCCCTAGTATTATAACACCATGGTGTATAAACCCCAAAATTTTGTATACATATCCCTCCCCTTGGCATTATAGCCAATAAATCCTCTGTCAGGGATCAAATTGGCATCTGGTCACTTTGATGAACCTAAACCTCACCCCTCTCCCTTCTTTAAAGTCATTCCACCCATTAAACCTTCGTTTGTAAAGAAAAAACCTTATAAAAACCCCCTCCTACCCATAAACCCCTTTCAAATTGTGAAATAACCCAAAAACCCACCTTTTGCCGCTTATCCAAAGTTTCGGCGCATATGTTTGATTTTTCAAAATACATTGAAAAACTTTACAAAACACCATATCCTAATGTTTTCCGCCGGGCGCAAATTCCAAAACAATAATAAATTAATCCCGCCCCCCCATCCGTATTGTCCGATCACATCACCCTTCCGTCAACCGTCGGATCGGACCCATGTGATCCGACGGCCCTCGTTCATATCGGAGCGGCCCCGACGTCCGATAGATACCTTCCGATATCTGTCAGAAGGTGACGTCAGGTGCCCGCCACGCGCCTTCCCCACAATGCATCGGAGGTACGCCTGACACATTCCACCTCCGTAGCTATAGCGGTGCGATATAAAAACGCTAACCGTTTTCGGTTTCGGTCAGTCCGCTCATCCAACGTCATCCCCACGTCATTGCCACCCCGCCATCGCGTCAACCTTTTTGTCCGCCCCCGTGCCAGTGTGTCTGCCACCGCATCATCTCTGTGGACCAATAGCAGCTCGCCACCTCACCCGATGACGTCATCCGACTCCGACCCCACCCGATGATGTCATGCTGACGTCATCCCAAAAACGCGCCAATATTGCCAAAAATCCATTTTTAGGCCAAAATCTCGTGTTTTTTCCACTTTTGGCAAAAGACACTACTGTTATTTCTGCATGCTGCTCACGTCCAAAACCAGTACCAGCCTGCTAAAGTCGATTCCGAGACCGCCAGAGCCTCCATTGCACCTGCATTCGCAACTCTTGCCGACGAATTCACCAGGTATTCTTCAAAATCATCCCATAAACCTGGTTTTATCCATAATTCCGCAAATAAACTGTTAACAGACTTTAAAACTCTGTTTTCACCGTTAAACACACTGTGACCTGCACTTATATCCAGCCAGTGAAGCCATTAAACTCCTGCAGGGCCGCATTTGACAAATTGAGTTGAAATTCACAGCTAGTTCGCGCAGTCGTGAACTAGGAACCTTAACTGACCAAATTCACCACAGAAAACACTTTGCTCAGTCCTGCTACTGTTTTATCAGTCCTTCAAGCAGTATTTCAATTGCTGCAACTGTCTCACTCACCCTCTGTTCCATACACTTCACATTTCTCCCTCAAAGAAAACTCTTTGGGTTGCTCTGCATAGCAACTCTATCCATAATCCTAGGAGAAGTCATGGATCCACCAGTGGCTCCAATAGCATTAAACATTGCTCCATTAAATGCCCCTAAGAGACAATTGGAGTGGCAGTCTCTGGCAGACATGGACTGTCAGATTTCAGAGGAAATGCTGATGGGTACTAAGTTCCATATCCACCTGCTCAATGAACTGAAGGCTAAGCACGAGGCTGGAACAGATGTGTTGGGCATATGGGGCTCATTCCTCCCTATTTTCAAGCTCCCTCAAGTTAACCAATTCCCTGAGTTGATCCATCTGTGTGCTGAAAATTATGACCCCACTCAGAGGGCAGTTCTTGACCCTTCAGGATCAGCTGTGTTTTATGTCACCCCAGAAGCTATCAAGGATATGCTCTGCTTCAGGACTGAGAAGAAACTGGTCCCTCTATCACTTGTAGACCTGATAAATCGAGGAGCCAGAATGACAGATGCTCAGGTCACCAAACTTAACCAGCTATACATTGGCTCTGACTCTGTGAAGTATCCTCCAATCAATCAAGTATACCTCAACCAACTGGGCAGAGATCTAGCAGACATGATTAGTCCCATTTTGGGCTACAACTCCATTGAGTTTGTTGATCAAACTGTGTTGGTAATCATGCTCATGTTTGCTCCTGGCAAGTCTCCTATCTGCTATGACTATGCCACCTATATAGCAGACAAAATACATGAGCAACTAATGAACCTGGCAAGAGAAAGAGTGTTCAGGTATACCTCTTACATTTACCACTTGATCTTATATCATCAATATCAGAAATTCTCTTTTCCAATCAAAAGAGAGGATGCCCAAGGCAATCCAAGATCAGTGGTCTACTGGTCATCTGTTTTCCACTGTAGAGGTGAAACTCCTTATACTTATTGTGAGTTCATAGATCAGTTCATCCACCCAGCTATGTCAATGTTGATGGGCTCACCTCCTCCAAGGCTCACAGATGAAATGCAAAGGATCCTGCAGCTATCCAAATCATACAGCATTGGGGACTGGTACTTTTACCAGCACCACACCGTCATCAGGATGTATGGGTGTGAACTGCCTCCCTACAGACTACCCAGATATGTGCCTATGAGGCTATTTGCCCTAGAATACTTCAGGCAGTTTGGCAATGTTGATGTGCTTCACTTTTCAGGCAAAGGCAAGAAAGCACAGTTGAAAGTCAGGAACCAACTGGGCCACTTTGTCTATAACCAAAGGGAGGAAGGTTGGAAAGAAGCAGACAGGATGCTTGAGTCCCTTGGCCTTCAAACTAGTTTCCTCTGGAAACCTTATGACCCCAACCACTTCATCACTTTGAGAAGGCTCAGATATAGGCTCTCTGGCTATGATCATCTAAAAATCCCTCACATTGAAAAACATGCTAACCAAGCAAAATGGAGGAGAGGAACCCTAGAAGAGTCGGTTACACAATAAGAGCTGAATCAAAGAGCAGTGAGGAATCTTAAAAAGATGGCTGACCTTGAACTTTGTTCACAGGTGTTTTCACTGCCAAGCACACAAGTGGAAGCAGTTGCATCCTCCTCGACTGCAAACCAGCAAGCACCCAAAGCCACTGAAGATATATCTGGCAAGGGCAAGGAAAAAGAAATGGATACTGAATGGCCACAGCATGAGAAGGTGCAGCAACAACAGCAACAGGTACAACAATAGGAATTGCAGCAAGAAGAAGGGCAGCATAATAAAGAGCAGCCCCCACAGCAAGAAGGGGCAGTTGAGGCCCCAATTTCCACAGAACAGCAGGCACAAAATACGGTGCCTCCTAGGCCAGAAACATCGGTTGATGCATCAATCCTCCAAACTCCACAAAAGGAGGATACTAGCAGAAAAAGGGACAGAGAGACTCCCTTGACCACATCAGAAAGTCATGGTGAGAAAAGACAGAGAATGAACCCTTTCTCGGATGAGGAAATGCCAACAGGGCAGTCTCTGGGCATGGGCCCACCTAGCAGGGAAGTATCTGCAAGTTCCTTCCAAGGGGAACAGAACAGAACTGTGGGAGGAGAAGTCAGCTCCTCTAGCCAGCAGAGGGAGGGTGAACTGAGCATCAAACAGCAGTTCATAGACATAAAGAAAAGGAGTGAGCCCATAAAAATACAGCTGTATAATCATTTGCTGAAGATGGCTCCCACCAACCAGCAAAGACTGATGTCTGCTTTTGATGTCAGTGAAGGCAAGATGATCATGAGTCATTTCTTACCAGCTGTAGCACAGCCCCGAACTCATGCAGATTATATAAGGACCAATCTTGAGGTCCTTGCCAAAGACATCCACCCAATGGATAAAATTGAGTTGCACAAACAAACAGGTGAGATGGTCTATGCCTCCCTGGCAGACAAAACCTTGGACAACTACAGGCTGGAAAATAGCCTTAATAATACAGCTGCCCAGCTTGAGTTGGAAAGGGCATCATCACAGGCTAAGGACAACAGAATTAGGTCCTTAGAAGATATAATTATTGAGATTGGGCATGATCCCAAAGATATCAAGGGCATCCAGGAGATATTGAAGTTAAGGGATGCAGACATGGCTGCTTTGAAGAAAAAGATAAAAATACCAGCCACAATTCACCCTCAAACAGATGAGGTTGCCCAGCAGAGGCATGATAAGGAAGCCACAGATTTACTGGTGTCTCTCTATAAACAGCTCATCCAGGCACAAGAAAAGCTGGGAGAATCAGAGGCTGCACAGGCAGCATTACAGGCAGCTTTGAAACAAAGAGAAGAAGGACAGACCTCCCAGCCTCCTCCTGAAGTAATAAATCTTGAGGAAACTGCTCCACCTACTGTTCCTCCTCCTCAACAGCCAGAACAAGCAGCAACATCCACCTCAGCAGCACCACCAACAACAGAGCAGGCCCCAAGCCTGGACATGCAAAAGCTGAGGAATGAGATCCAGGCCTTGGAAGCACAAATGACAGAATTGAATGAGGCCAAGGAGAAACTAGCCAAGGTCAATGAAAGATATGACAAATCCAAGCAGTCTGTGGCAGAAAAGGGCAGGGAGATAAAAGCCCTCAAAGATAAAATCAAAGAGCTAGAGAATGAGCTCAAATTAGATAAGGTGGTGGCAGAGCTTAAAATAGTGTTGTGGGCTAACATTGGCCAATCTATTAATGAGCAATGGCAATATATTGAAACAATCCATGAGCAGTTGGACCTCATTCCAAAAGCACAGACTGAAATTCAGAGAGCAAGAACTGCTCTAAGCAACATGCCTGAGATAGCCACCAGGATGATCAATGTGCTTAACAATAGGAAAAGCACTCAGTTGGCTGCCATGGGAATTCCAAACAGAACTGAGCACATTCAGCTGATCAAAAGGGTTCTCACACTGAGAAACTTAGTGCAGACATTGGAAAGAAGAACCCAGGATATGCAGACTGAGGTGAACAGGTTTTTGGAAAAGTTTCAAGTGTTAGAAAACAGAGGGCTCCCTAGCTTACTGAACAACGCAAGGAGATTGTTTACACACGACCAGTATGCCAAAAGGGTTAACACATTTGCCACAAGTCAGATCAACGAGAAGCCCAGCACCTCAGAGGAAACAGGGCCAGCCACAGGACAGACTCTCTATAACAGAGTAGAGAATTTATTTTTTATAATGAATGAAATCAAACACCTGTTTGAGGCCCCTCCCAATTTTTATAAGTATACAGAGGCAGAGGAGACTATGGATGCAATTCTCAGGCATCAATTACCTACAGTAGACTGGTGGACTAAGGCCATACAGAAAATTTTGTAAACAATGAGCCATTCACCAAATTTTGTTCATAAAAATATGAATTGTCATGCACAGCACAGTTTAATAAAATCAGCATGCATTAAAGATGAAAGCTGAGCCAACTCAGCAGAACCTACAGCCAACAAAGCAAGATGAAAAGCTACAGGTGTCCAGACCAAGAAGCTACAGCCGAGCAGCTCCAAAAGTGCATCCTTCAGCATTAACGCAGATCATTTCAACCGACTCAGTGGCCTCCAAAGGCCAAAATATCTTCTGACAGGCATAAAGATGCATTTACTTTGTATTCAATGATGTAATAACTTTCTGATCTAAATATCTTGAAAAGTTGGTGAAGATATTCAATTCTGAGATAACTTAGCACTCAGATATTTTGTAACGACCGATAGTATATATTTGCCCCTCGCACAAGCTTGAGGGGTTGTTGTTGATTTCTCCTGAAGAAGTTCTTATGCTGTAATCCTTTCAGAGTTTAATAAAGAAAGTGATGGAATTTCTCGGATTTCTGAAGTGTCGGATGCGTTCTGGTGTCTGTTGAAAACTACTGGATTCCTGTGTGTTACCCAATACAATAAGTCTCTGTAACTCTCTCTGTTATGTATTTTTAATTTGTTAAAATCCATATATGTATCTAATTTCTAAGTGTTTGACAACAAAGAAAAAGAATAACCTTCAGGACTTATTCAAGGAATACCCTGAGTTCAATCTGTGTTGTTAATGAATGTTTTTCTTCAGCTGTAATCTTGATAAGTGTAATTCTTAATTGCTGCACTTTCAGAATATATCTTTCACAGTGAGCTTTGTTTCAGGAATTCAAGTTTGCTCCTGTGCAACATGTTTCACTTTCATATCACCAGCTTAATAGAGAATTCTTAATTGCTTTCTGTTGGCTGACCATGCTTCACCACTTAAGTTTAAATTTGTTTGTCTGAGATACACAATAGGCCCTGCAGTCTGAACACCACCACTCCTGCGTTTCAAAGCATTTCAAAACTCCAGACTCCATTGCCCAATGATATACTATTCTCTGAACACTACACCTTAAGCCCTGAAAGAAGTCCTTCAACCAAAACATAAACCAAAACCTGAGCATAATACCTAGCCTAAAAACACCATCATAACAGAGACAAATCATAAAGAGAGAGCCCTCTCTGATTACAGTTTGGCTAGAAACTGTGATCCAAAGATTGGTTAGTGGTTACCCCGGCCGTATTCCCTTGGGAGTCATAGGGAACAACCTGGGTGTTAACAGCACTGATTGAAGAAATTGCACAGACAAGAGGAACAAGCACCCACTACCTATCATTGCATTGTCTCTGAAAATCACGTAGTTTTGTGAGTCAATCCCCCTGCCGGCCAGCTTGCTACTCCTCCTTAAAATTGCACAGTTTTATTGGAAATTCCACCAGCTACCAGGCACCCCACTCAGCCCGGAAACTGAGAAAACATGTCCTACATGACTACCTCCTAGATCTGCGCAGTTTTAGCCAGCAAGCTCCTACAGCTCGCTCCCGGCCTCCTCTGAAAATCTGTGCAATTTTCACTACCAGTGCCTCCTGTTGTCTACACTACCTTCCACTGAAAAATTGTGAAATTATATCTCCCATCTGAACCAGATCCCACAAATTTCACATGTTGTCTTGGACAACTCAACCCAACCTCTCAGTGACTTCCCTGCAGTTTTTCTCGACAGTGTCCCGGAGCCTCGTATCCTGGTCTGACATGTGCTTTGCATTGCTTCAGATCCTTGTCCTCTCTCTTGGTCACCTGCACCAGGAAACAAAAGAAAATGCATCATGGTAGACTAGGGGATTTATGGATTTGATGTCGTCTCATCATGAGCGATTTCAGAAACAGGTACATGGATGAGACATAGCGCGGCAATGAATGGGATGAACAAGGAGCGCATGCTAAAATAATTGCTCGATGTTGGATGAACACAAAGCATACCAAGTAGCAAGAAAAGGAGACACATGCATACGCATGAACCATCAAGAGAATACCAAGACCATTGGAGAATCCACGCACTTTTCCATGCGGAGGTGAAGCTATGGTACACCGTGGGCACGCTCATCACTCAATAGCACAGCAGCTCGATGTGAACAGCACAGCTAGCATGTTCATACCAACATTGTCATGTCGAGTTGTGTCATGACTCGCCTCAGCCACATCACTACTTTGGTCATAATTGTGTAATCAATTTAATGTAATGTGGAAGTCCAAGAGACCCACGGATGAAGTCAAAGAGTCATGTAAGTCGAACAGTCATGAGGGAAGTCAAACAGTCACAAGGGTTAGTTTCACCCTTGGCTATATATACCCCTCATTTATACATGCAAAAGAATTTTCCACCTTGGCTCCTCCCACATAGCCTTGATAGCCAGTAGTCTTTTCTTTGAGGAGCAAGCAATGGTTCCAACACCCCGCTATCGGGGTTAATGATGTATGGTGTACGAATGTGTCTTGGAACTTTTGCTTAATTCAGAAGCCTGTTAACAGGCTAGCACATTTTCACACATGTATTGTATTCATTTGTAAGACTATTCTTTGGATGCTTGTAATGCATGTTTCTTTAACCTGTAACAAGATAGTTGAACTATTTTGGTTGTTTTAGTGCATATGTTGTTGGAAATGTGTTGTATCAGTTGTTATTGTTGTCTCGTCCTTGTGGACTACTCTGTTAGACACTAGACAAATTCATTCTTGTAAACTTGTTATAACGACCGTCGCACTCATGTGTACTACTCCACTGGGTGTTGTACGTGCTATTTGTTCACTTTGTGTTTGTGACTTTCACATCCGTGTGGACTACTCCGTCGGAAACTGTGAAAATCTTGTTGTGTTGTGTGTCTCCAAATGAGTTGGGACTATTCCCTTTTGACTTGAGACTCACTCTCACCCTCTCCCTCTGCAGTGAAATAACTTAGACCCAAGTTACACTAAGAACTCAACAGGCACACAAACCTCGTTGTTTCAAGACCAAGTATACCACTCTCATGTGCTGACAAGCAAGAGAAAAGGCATATCTTTAAGATAATGGAAATCGGGCCATGATACTGGATGGGACTCCTACACCAAACGATGTGAGGTCTATTTGGGACTTCATACTGGGAATATCCCCTAAATGTTGGCGGGTCCAGCACCATCAACATTTTTGGCACTAGAAGGAGGGCCTAATGACAAGCTGAGTCCTCACAATTTGTTTTTAATCCCTGCATACTTATCATGACTACCCACAGAATTGTTCCTCCGAAGTGTATGTCTTATGGAAACGACTTTGAAATCTTGGAGGAGCTCTAGAATTTCTTGTCACAACACACATATGAAGGTGAAGGTGGAATGACCTGGCTTGAACACAGAATGGCCATTACAATTACATGTCACAAGTATAAAATCCATGAATATTACATGACCTATTCGCTATTTGTATACACACTTTGAGGGCACCCACTACAATGGTGTGCCACACGGCCCAAGAAATCTATTCACTCTCTCACTCATTTGATTGTAGAGATAGACCGTGCTTTCCATCATTTTGACCATAAAGCACTCAATAAAGAAATTCTAGAATTACGGAAAGCAGCCGATGAATCCATTAATAAATTTCACACACGCTTTTGTAATCTTGTGTACTTATTTCCTGAAGATGAAATTGATCGGGAATTCCTCGATGGAAGATTTAACTATCTTCTTTACATCTCCGAAAATCCACAATTCTTGGAATCATTCGAACCCCTCCCAATATACCTCAGTGTTAGAGTTTCCAAATCTAAGATGGACGAGGTTATTGTCGCAAGTTAGTGTCCATCCTCTTCTTATCAAACAGCTTTAGCTCCGTAATGCGAGGTGGATGAAGGTGTGCGCACATATGTTGAAATATCACATCCTCCCACCCCACCTGCTCTCAAAGTCTATCAGATTTGGTTTGCAAGCCTGCTAGTTTTCATGTGGATTCATTCCCTCAACCTCTTTCCTTGCGTTCCATTGATCCTCTGGATTGTCCTGTCTTGTTTTCTTTCGTTCTGAACTCCACTCTCGTTGTGAACGAGGATCAAGTTGTCGACGGAGTTGGTGTTGTGTAGCCAACTTGTGCTATCATTCATGATGAGTGTGTGAGGGAATATGAAGAATAACCCATGATGAGGATGACTCCCTTCCATCTGTGCCTCATCTTCTTTATCCTGACATCTCTTATGATTCTGCCACTTTTGATTTTCCCTTTGAAAACTCATCTTTGGATGTTTCTACTTTTGATCGTTCACAGGACACACCGGATGTCAGCTTGTCATTACATCACGGAGAGGACACATATTCCTCTGAAAATATGTCCCATATATCATCTGTCATTTTTTAAAACACCGAGGGTGAAATTCCTTGTTTCTCATCTACCCCTCTGCATGATTCATCAAATCATGAGGATGCCGATGAACATCCCGAATTTTCTGATCGTGGTTTTCGTGATCTCTGTACTTATTCATTTGATCATGATGTTGATTCACTTGTTGTTAATCTTTCTAAGCCACTGGTCTCTGATGATCTATCTATTGACGAAGTGGAAACCCCGCAAGTTGTCAAGGCACTTCAACCTGAGCTGATGGTTATGTTAGGCCCTCGTTGTCTTGAGGTTAGTTCCACTTCCGATCAGAAAATTTGAGAAACACCCAAGGCTCTTCATCACTCATATGTATGCACTAAATATCAATCCAACACACAGATTTCAATTCCTCCACTTGAATCACATGATCCCATCACTTATGCACTGGATGAATCATACACAGTAAGCACACTTGCAAAGCGTAAGTTGTATCCCTTTCTCATGTTTTCTTGTATGTCATAGTCAAAAGAGTGCACATGGTCATCATCTGCATGCAGTGTGTCACAACACCATGTTAAGTTCGTAGAATGCTTGTCTTGCGCTTTCACTCTTTTCTTTTTTGTGGATGAATTTAAACTCAGAGTGTGTTGGTGCTCATTGTTATATATTTCTTGTTCACTAGTTTACATGCATATATTTCTTATTTAACATGCCTTCACCAACATGGGCCAGCCAATGCGACAGTAGCTGCATTGGAAATATTACTTCACGTGAGTAGGCCCATGCACTGTTTAGCGTAGGAGTAGGAGTAGTGTTTACTTTCTTGCTTTTCTTTTCTTCCTTGTTTGCATGTTTGCTTTGCTTGCTTACTTGGTTTGGTTTACTTTGTTTCTTGCTTTGCTTACTTGGTTTTGCTTTCGCTTTACTTCCGATTTTTCTTTTTTCTTTTTTTGTTTGCTTGTACCCATAGGTTAACCTCTCATGAAACCGTGTTTGGCTTAAAAGACAAGCCAAGAAAATCTAAGAGGACTTGTATAGCTATCAACAATTGGTTATATGTTGTCCTATTTCTTTATGAAGAACTTTTTATCTTCATCGATGATGCCTTGATGGAAAATATGTTCGGTTCAAAGTGATTCTTGGTGAAAACACAATGCTTGTGTTGTTAAATAGTACCACCTACTCTAATCAGTTCTTTCTGGTTAACCCTTGTCATCTCAGTCAAGTAGAGTAAGGTGAGGTGGAAAACCTTAACAAGTATGTCAGAGGTATATATAAGATACTTCTCTGAATGAACAACCTCTTCTGCTCTCAATAAATTGGGATCCCTCTTACGCCTCTGAAATAAATAAGTTCCTATGCACAGTTCTTTGAAAAAAAAATGAAAATGAATAAGGTGAAAGAAGAGAAAGGCTTCCTGCACAAAGAGGTGATACAAGTAACTCCATCAGGGTACTGACCAGGTTTGCTGGCAGTGGAGTGATGCTTGTGTTCCTGCATGACTTCGTCAGGGTATTGTCCAAGCCTGTTGGTAGTGAAGCAACACCAGAGATTAAACTTCTCTGAGAGTTATATGACTTGTGCATCAATATACCCCTCATCCCCAATCTAAACAACTAAGTTGACTTGGCTTGGAATGCATGTTGACCGATCAAGAGAATGGCAGGGACTACATCTTTCACACAAGCTAGTGTGGAAGCCATCACGATCAAAGAATCAAACAACACTTCCAAAAAGGTTAGACTCATTTTTCATGAAACAAGGTCCATACAGAGAGTTGGGGTTCTACCAGTGTGTCACCAATGTTGTAGCGGATACAACCACCCTCCAAAATTTTGGCTTGCATGCAAATTTCAGAGCCTACCTTGGATCCTACGATCGATCATCCTTGGTCACTTGTTGGTAAGTTGATGATTCCAAGCTCCCCTCCTTGATCTTAAGAGTTGTTCATGTTCACATATTTATGCAGCATGTGTCATCTTGGGCATAAGTATTGTTGTTTTTCATGCGAAGGGAATGTTGTTTCGCTTCAAGGGAAATCTTGTGTGTAGGAGTTTGTTATGAACCCAGCTCACAAAAGATAGAAAAGATAGATCAACGACTTAAGAATCAGCCTCTTAGATGGGGAAACACCCTATACATTACACAAATGAATATTTATTGGATGACACAAATGACAAGACCTCCTTTCTATATATAGGAGTCTAAGGGGTCATAATATAATCAGAGCCGACATAACAATAATAATGTAAGGGCACAATAATAATAATAGTGGGCTTCTATGGGGCACAATAATAACAATATGGGGACTACATGGGAACAACAATATAATAAAGGGGTTGCAATAATAACAATAAAGGGTTACACTAGTAGTATAGGGACCTAACATGCCCCTCTCCTTCAAAAAGTTTTGTCCTCAACGCTTTAGTATTTTTGGATGCTTCTGTATAAAATTGTCGTCCTCCCATGTGGAATATTTAGCGTGTAAGTTATTCCACTTGATGAGATACTCTGAAACTGATTGATTTCATAGATGTCGGGTTCTTTTTTGTATGACTGCTTCAGGTTCCAATATGATTTTTCCTTCCTCATCAAGTTCTGGAAATATTGTTTGAACTGGGATCTTCTCATTAGGTAAGGTCACCATTTCTTAAGTGCATGTAGTCTTGCAAACATTTCCTTCTCATAAATAGCTTTGTGTAAATACTTTCCTTTGATTGGATGACTTTCGAAAGCAATCGGTCTTTCTTCTTGCGTTAAAACATCACCAATTCCATTTCCTGAGGCATCACATTCCACAATAAAGGTTTTTGTGAAGTTTGGAGTAGCTAAGACCAGTGCTCAGTAGATTGCATCTTTAAGATGTTCAAAGGCCTTCGTTTCTTCTGGAGTCCATGAAAATGCATCTTTCTTCAATAATCTTGTTTTCGGAATGTCTTCAGTCTTCATTCTGATTTGATGATATCTTGAACGAAGATCCAACTTGTTGAAGTAAATTAATCCATGCAGTTCATCCAATAATTCATCAATGACAGGAATGGGAAATTTATCTTTAATAGTGATCTTGTTGAGCTCCCTATAATCCATACACATGCGCCATGACCCATCCTTCTTGTGCACCAATACTATTGGAGCAGAGAAAGAACTTTGACTAGGCTGAATTATACCAGCCTCTATCATTTCTATAACCATACCTTCAATTTCACTCTTTTGGGAATAGGGATATATGTAAGGCATGATGTTTGGAGGAACACTTCCTGGAATCAAATGAGTAGCATGATCATGATCATGAATAGGTGGGAGGCCTTTGGGAGTCTCAAATACCTTGGAATGGTTGTCCAAAACATTTTGGAGATCTAGAGAAATAGATGATTTCGATGTTGGAACCTCTAGTGAACATAATTGTGCAATTACGCCCCGTTTTTCTTTCTTTAGAAGCTTTGTCATGCTGTTAGAGTTGATTATCTTTCTCGGTTTCCCTTCGATACCCCTCAATTCAAATTCCTTTCCTTCCCAAAAAAAAATTCAAGAAAAGTTCTTGAAAATTAAAAGCTATCGTACCCAAAGATTGTAGCCATTGGACTCCTAGTACAATATCTACACCGCCAATTGGAATGGAAAGCATTGAACTATTCAAGACATATTCTCCCTTGGATAGCTTGATATTATGGCACTTTCTAGAACAATTTATGGTTCCTCCATTTGCAACCATTACTTGACACTTTGGTGCTAGATATAGGAATCAATTCAATTCCTTGGCTATCTCACAATGAATAAAATTATGGGTACTACCCAAATCAATCAACATTATTACCTTTTTCTTCTTGATATGCCCTTCTATCTTGAGAGTTTGAGGAGTGGTAATTCCTGCCAATGCATTACAAGATATGGTCGGATTCATTTATTCTTTCTCTAGGGTTGGTTCCTAGTGTATATCCTCTTCTTTTGACATTTCTTTATCCTTTTCTTCCTCCTCTTCACAATCAATTTAAAATGATTTCTTCTCAGCACACTTATGACCTTTAATGTATTTTCTATCACAATTGTAACAAAAGTCATTTTCTCCTTTTTCTTCCAATTGTTGTGGTGTCAACATTGTAGGTTGTGGATGGATAGGAGCAACAACACTTCCATCTTTATAATTGTGAGTGGTAGGATTTCTTGTTGCCATAATTTTTCTTTCAATTTTTCTTGCCAAACTAAATTCCTTCTCCAATGAATCAAGTTCCCAAAGACGAACCTCATGTTGAATGTTATCCTTTAAAGTCCTAATGAATACATCAATTCTTTGCTCCTCTAGAATATCATTACCTTTATATTCAATTTTTGGAAGTCCTCAATGTGCTCTGCCATTGAACCCTTTTGTTTGAGATTTATCAATTGGCTAAAGAAGGTGTTGCTCTTTGTATTCTCATAATGTGTTATCATTTCCTCCGTGAAAATTGACCAGGTGACAAGTGGTTTATGATAACATATCCCTTTATACCATAAAAATTGATTCCGTTCTAAATATAAAGATGAAATACGTACCTTTTGTAACAGTTGCACATCCTGTAGATCAAAATATTTCTCCATCTATACTATCCATGTTATGGGATCCTTGCCATCAAACTTCCTCATATCGATCTTTGGAATCTGGTAGGTCTTCAATCCAATGTTAGATTCTATATCATGATTAACATTTATTTTTTTCTCATCATGAGTTTCCTCTACTACCTTTTCGTCATTAGGAGACCTTTCTTGTAGTAGCTTTGGCCCACCTTCCTTCAAACCTTCCATGTCTTCCTTCAAATCTTCCATGCCTTTCTTCAAATTTGCCTCCCTACCATCGATATTAGCTTCCATGGCACATATAAAACTATTTGTCTTAGATTCGATCGCATTCTTCAAATCATCCATCCAATTTTTCTTACTAGGTGTTTCTATTTTCTTGACTCGAGTCATTCTTTTTCTTTCTTTTAGCAGCTCGATCTTGAATCTGTTGTATCTCTACAATTTTAGATCTCCAAGGTCTAAAATTATGACCTACAGTAGCCCTCGGTGTCCTCTTTTTAATGCCACCAGTCTGATCGAAATTGGATTCTCCAAGAAATAGTTATGCCTAGTCTCCCAAGATGACCCGATTATATACTTTTTCAGTAGAGCGAACTTGTACGAAGTTCCACGTGTCACTATTTTCACCTTTAGACCTGAAAAAAATAAAAATAAAATTACAGTCCATCCTATTTTTGTAACTTCTTACGAAATTTCAATATGATCCTTAGAGAGAAAGTTATGATGCTTTTCTCAAGGTCACCTGTTTGGGATGTAATTCAGGAGCCTCCAAAAATCCTAAATATCTTGGACCGTATATTCGAAAATATAGCGAAACAAGATCTGAAATTTGGGCCCGAAATTCACCAAGCTTTCAGCTCAAATGGGTTTTAATTTTAGAATTTTAACCTTCGTAGAAAAACAATTATAGTGAAAATTCCATGGTGACATGTTTGAGATGGAATTCTAGAGCTTGCAAAAGCCCTAACTTTCTCAAATCATATCTCCAAAATTATAGTGAGACAAGATCTGAAATCGGACTCAAGGTTTAGAATGATTTCTGCTCAAATGGGTTTTTTTCACTTCTAAAACTTCATAAAGAAAAATTTATAGTGAAAATTCCATGATGGCCTGTTTGGAGCAGCGAAACCCTAGAATCTAAAGTTGTGATACCAAATGTTATGAACCCAGCTCACAAAAGATAGAAAATATAGATCATCGACTTAATAATCAGCCTCTTCGAGGAGGAAACCTCCTATACATTACACACATGAATATTTCTTGGATGATACAAATGACAATACCTCCTTTCTATATATAGGAGTCTAAGGGGTCATAATATAATCAGAGCCAACATAACAATAATAATGTAAGGGCACAATAAGAAAAATAGTGGGTTTCTATGGGGCACAATAATAAAAATATGGGGACTACATGGGCACAAAAATATAATAAGGGGGTTGCACTAATAACAATAAGGGGTTACACTAGTAGTACAGGGACCTAACAGAGT
Source organism: Pinus tabuliformis (assembly GCA_031772625.1). Taxonomy (NCBI): domain Eukaryota; kingdom Viridiplantae; phylum Streptophyta; class Pinopsida; order Pinales; family Pinaceae; genus Pinus; species Pinus tabuliformis. The sequence goes on along the minus strand of CM062816.1, from coordinate 325,765,676 downwards.
TGTTTTCATTACATAGATATTTTCACACTCACTTCACACACTCTTGTCGGGAAGGTTGTTGCATCAAGAAAAGTATGTCTTATGCATTTTGTATGGTCTATGTTGTGTCACTAAGTTTCCATGTGCGATCATAGTTGAGTCCTATCATTGTTTACAAATGTGTCACTAATCTCACACTTAACCATTTCTAGAACAACATAGCCTCATCCAGCTACCTGAAACTATGCACTTTGCTTCTGCAACCATCAAGATTCCTCCCTTGCCTATTGAAACCCTAGAGTGTGCAGAGACCCCAACAGCCCTTGGCATTCAAAACTGTGTAGTGGTTCCCTCTAGTGTCCTTCCTCCAGCTGAAACCCATTGTCTACAAAAACTACGCAGTATTTCCTCCTAGTTTCTAAAGCTACACTGTACTTAGAAATTGCGCAGAGGTGTCCTTCTAGGACCCCCATCTTACAGTAGTTTCATGTGCCTCAAAATTGTGCAGTGTTACCTAAGCTGCCATGTTTGTCTTGTATTTAGAAACTGCGCAGATGGGCCTCCCATGGCCTCATCCTGGCAGTAGTCACCGTCCACTGAAACAGCGATGATCTACCTCTCAGTGACTACAGGAAAAGGTGACATGTTGAGATCACTCCCAAGGAGTTGAGGAGAAGGACCATGAGACTAAGTGATGGAAAAATGTCAAGACCGCATGCAAACTTCGTCAGATGCATGATCATCTCGAGGATAAGTATGGTAAGTAAAGAAAACCTTTCGAAGTACATCTCTTAGTAGAGTTTCCAAGACTGCTTGTCATTGTCATATCATCATGTCTTCAGTAACATGCTTGTGTGCAAACACCAAAAAAATCATTTCATGTGTTTCCTCTACATTTCTTGCTTCCTTTTTGCTTCTTTGACCAACTATCGTCTTCAGCATGTTGATTGTTATGTCATGCTTGCGACCTTGTTCTGGTGATGTTGAAGGTTTGTGTATCAGTTGTGTTCTCTATGTAAACATCTATCGCACTCAGACACGAAGTTGTAAGCACTGTCACACAAGTGTCATCACAGTCGTCTGAAGGTCTATCTGAAGTGTCACACTTGTCGCTTTCACCACTAGACAGTCCCACAATCAGTCGCACTTAGACATGTTGTCTTGGTTGTTTGAGGTATCTTGTCATCGAGTCATGTTGGGTGTGTGTTCGCAAGGCTATGTATACACAAGTTCACTCACTCACACACTTAGCCATTTTTCTGAAAATCTATCGACCATTTCATCCTCCATTAGTCAGACCCCACTGAGTTTTACTACGCAGGTTCAATCCTCAGTGACCAAGCATTATTGCCCAGAATTACACAGAGCTTGAGGTTGCCTCCTAGGCAGTCTACACTGCGCAATCCCAGAATCAACCTGGCTTACTGTCACCTAGAATAGCACAAAATTTTCTCAAGAATCTATCTCAATATGTGCTTCTCGCAATCCTATCCATCAGACCTCCCATTGGTCAACCAGAGAATTTGACTTGGGAAGTGACCCATGACTGCACTCATCCCAAAAATTGTGCAAAAGTTGTCATCTTGCCCACCTGCACTGACTGAATAAATTGCACAGACAAGAGGGCCAGGCACCTGCTTCCTATCACTACATTGTCTCTGAAAATTACGCAGTTTTGTCAGTCACTCCCCCTGTCGGCCGGCTTGCTACTCCTCCTGAAAATTGTGCAGTTTTCTTGGATAGTATTCCAGCTACCTGACACCCCGCTTAGTCCACAAAATGCGCTGACATGTCCTACATGACTACCTCCCAGATCTGTGCATTTTTAGCCAGCAAGATCCTACAGCCCGCTCCCAACCTCCTCTGAAAATCTGCTCAGTTTTCACTACCAGTGCCTCTTGTTGTCTGCACTTCCTTCCCCTGAGAAATTGCACAGTTCCTCCTCCCTATTGAGACAGATCCCGCAGATGTCACCTACTACCTTAGAGTACTCAGCCCAACCTCTCAGTGACCTCTATGTAGTTTTTCCTAACAGTGTCTCAGAGCCTCACATCCCAGCCTAACATGTGCTCTTCACTACTTCAGAGCCTTGTTATCTCTCTTGGTCACCTGCACCTAGAAACGAAAGACAATGCATCATGGTAGACTAGGGGATTTATGGATTTGATGTTGTCTCATCATGACTGATTGTAGAAATAGGTACATGGATAAGACATGGCATGACGATGAACGGGATGAACAAGGAGTGCATGCTAGAAGACTTGCTCGCGGTTGGACGAACACATGAAGCATACCAAGTAGCAAGCGAAGGAGACGCGTGCACATGCATGAACCATCAAGCGAACACCAAGACCATTGGAGACTCCGTGCACTTTTCCATGTGGAGGTGAAGCTATGGTACACCATGGGCACACTCATCACTCAGCGTCTCAACACGAACAGCACACCCAGCATGTGCATACCAGCAGTGTCATGTCGAGTTGTGTCATGAGTCACCTCGACCACATCACTACTTTGTTCATAACTGTGTAATCAATGTAATGTAACGTGGAAGTACAAGATACCCACGGATGAAGTCAAAGAGTCATGTAAGTCGCACAGTGATGTAATTCAAACAGTCATGAGGGAAGTTGAACAGTTACGAGGGTCAGTTTCACCATTGGCTATATATACCCCTCATTTGTACATGCAAAATACTTTACCACCTTGGCTCCTCCCACATAGCCTTGAGAGTCTGTAGTCTTTTCTTTGAGGACCGAGCAGTGGCTCCAACACCCCACTATCGGGGTTAGTGATGTATGGTGTACGGATGTGTCTTGGAACTTTCGCTTAATTCAGAAGCCTGTTAACAGGTTAGCACTTTTTCACACATGTATTGTATTTGTTTGTAAGACTATTCTTTGGACGCTTGTAATGCATGTTGCTTTAACCTGTACTAAGATAGTTGAACTATTTGGGTTGTTTTAGTGTATATGTTGTTGGAAATGTGTTGTATCAGTTGTTATCGTTGTCTCACCTATGTGGACTACTTCGTCGAACACTACACAGATTCATTCGTGTAAACTTGTTATAACGACCGTCGCACTTGTGTGGACTACTCTGTTAGGTGTTGTATGTGTTATATGTTCTCTTTGTGTTCATGACTTCTGCATCCATGTGGACTACTCCACCGGAAGCTCCGCAGATCCTGATGTGTTGTGTTTCTCTAACTAAGTTGGGACTATTCCCTTTCGACTTGAGCCTCACCCTCACCCTCTCCCTCTACAGTGAAAGAAATTAGGCACAAGTTACACTAAGCACTCACTAGGCACACGAACCTCGTTGTTTGAAGACCAAGTATACCACTCTCATGTGCTGACAAGCAAGAGCTAAGGCACATCTTTAAGATAATGGGAACTGGGCCATCATATCGGATGGGACTCCTGCACCAAACGATGTGAGGTCTAGTTAGGACTTCATACCGGGAGATCCCATGAATGTTGGTTGGTCTAGCACCGTCAACAGAAAGCTAATAGTACCAATGTCGGTCGTGCTATACCACCCATCATCTTCCATCTCGATGTGCATCTGGAGGTCCTTCTCTTTCAATTCACTAAAGAACTCTTTGTTGTCGGTCATATGGAATGAGGCTCCACTATCTACGTACCACACACTACCCATCACCGTTGTCACCATGCAAGCAATGAGGGTGAAATCCAGCTAAAATTGTGAAGAAAGAGCTTCACCTGCCACTCCTCCTAAGGGCTTCTTGTCGGCCTTCTTGTGCAGACACTTCGTGGCATATTGTCCTAGCTCATGATAGTGAAAACATTTAATATTCTACATGTCCTTCTTCTTGTCTCCCTAACTAGAATCTGATTTAGAATGGGATGACTTCCCCTTCCCTTTCTTCACCTTTCTAGCTAAGGCGCATTTCTGCTCATCATCATGCTTGGATGAGGATCCATCTCTGGTGTTCCGCTAAATCTCTTCTTGTGCCAAGTCGGACCACAAACACTCCTAATATGGTAGCTTATCCCTCCCATTAATTGATTCCTGGTAACTGTGTCAGCTCTTGGGAAGGCCTACTATTGATAGGCTCACTAGATCGTCTTCAGAAACTGTAACTCTGACACTTCCAAGCTCATCCCGACACTCGATGAACTTGGTCAAGTACTTTGGTATTGTGTCACCCTTCTCCATCTTGATTTTTCTGAGCTTTTTCTTTAGTGCTAGCTTCCTATGGTCATTGTTGTTTTGAAACAGGTATGTTAAGGCCTTCCATATCGCATATGTAGTCTCCTTACCGTGGAGGTTCAAGATAATATGATCTCGAACTCCTTCTAGGATAATCCTTCTCTCCTTTGCAACACATTTTCTCCACTTTGTCAGATCTTGAGCATCAGTTGTTGGAGGCTTATGAATATCTTTGTCTATGAATTCCTTAAGCCTGATGTATTACAACACTGCCTCCATCATGACCTTCCAAGAAATATAGTTCAAACTACCCTCAAGGGCATAGTCGAGACTCAATCCATAGAACGAAATCATGATGGCTCTGAAGTATGATACTGCAAAAAAAAAAAAAACTCGAATTCTCCTTTTCTATAGTGACATCAGATCTGATACCATGTAAAAATTCCTTGTAGATTCAACTGCTAATTGTAATATGCTAAAACAATAGACTTGAATCTACTCTACTCATCAGCAGAAATAATAAACAATCGATGAAATCATGAAGCATACAAGAGAAAGAATTCAATCACACATAACACAATGATTTCCTAGGGAAATCCACAGCTAAAAACCCTTGCTATCTACATATTACATTAGTTAGAAAATATGAGAAGATTACAATGCTTTGCTCAAGCCCGAGCAACCTCCGCACTATCTCTATCTATCTCACTGCTTCCTAGACAAGCCTTAGCCAATACTTAACCAATTTTCTGCTTTCCCAAGTCCATATTTCCTTGTGATGTTCCTCAAGGAATTAGCCCCTATTTAATTTGGAAATTCCTCAATTATGAATTGCACAATCCTCATAGGCATTCCTCTGACTGCATGCACCATCTTTTTTATTTGGATGATTTTACAACTGATAGTAAATTGTCCCTAAACTCCATTCTCAACTGGGTCTTTCTCTGATCTGACATGCATGAGTTAATTATGAGCAAATCTTCAGTTTACTGGTTGATCACTGGAAACAACACCACACTGCACTTTAGGAAGCACGACATTTCACTTCAGGCAGCACCCCGTTGTACTTTAGGTAGAATCAAACTCTACTGCGAGCAACATCCCACTGGACTACATGTAGCACCACACTCGATTGCAAGCAGCACCCCATTGGACTTTAGGCAACACCACACTACTAGACCTCCCACTAATCCCTCCATCAGTTGGAACTAGTTTAACTGACTTTAACTCAATTAGACTGAATCAATTAATTACAACTCAAAATAAACTCAACTAGTGCTCCTAATTTTAGGAGACACTCTACATGACTCTAGTTAGACCCTCAACTCAAATTAACTGAGCCAACTAAGTCAAATTAACTTAGTTAACTATTACAATTTGTCATGAGATGTGGAATAACAATTTTATTCCCAATTTAAATCAAGGACAAAATTAAATTCGGATTTTCTTGTTGCACTTTCAACGGGTACTCCTCGGATGAGAAATTAAATTATGAATCTAATGGGCACTCCTACTCAAAATTTAAGTAAAATCGTAAGGAGATAAGTTGAAAATATGAGTTGAAAAAATAGTTTTCTCTTTTTTCCCTCTAAAATTTGATGATGTAATCTAATCTTATTTTATTATTTTGACTATTATTTTATAATATTCCTTAGGAGGCCCATTTTAGACCTCAAAATTTCCCTAATGTATTTTAATATCGCAGTGTGACAAACAATAAATGATGCCATAATGTGATAAACAACAAATGATAATGCTCTTGGACAAAAAATTGATGTCATAATGAAGAAAAAAAACTTTGCAATGTGAAGAACAATAAATGACGTTGCATTGTGACGAACAAATGGCATAGCAATGTCATGAACAACAAACAACATTGCAATGTGAAAACATAAAAAAGTGATAAACAATAGACCTCGTCGCAGTGTGACAAACAACAAATGATGTTACATTGTGATGAATAACAAATGTTATTGAAATTTGACAAAACAATTGATCCTGCAATGTGACTAACAAATATTGACATTACAATGCATTAAACAAATACATTGTCATCCATGACCAACCCTTGGTTAACTGTGGTCAAGCATGATCAATCATAGACAACATGGTCAATCATGTTCAAGATGGGCATGATGGTTAACATAGTCAACATAGGCGTCATGGCTAACCATACTCAACATGGGCATCATCATTAACTATACTCAACATTGTCTTCATAGTCAACCATGGTCAACCCATAATTATCTATAAGTAAATGTTGAAAAACAAAATTAATCCCAAAGTGTGACGAACAAAACATAATGTCACAATGTGACAAACAACAAATGACATCGCATTGTGGTGAATAATAAACAATTGAGTGCTTGGAAAAAAATGATGTCGCAATGTGACAAAAATAAAACGACATTGCAATGTGACAAACAACAAATGACATCATAATGTCATGAATAACAAACGATGTTGCAATGTGATGACATCAACATGTGACGCACAATAGATGTCGTCGCAATGTGATGACATCAACATGTGACGCACAATAGATGCCGTTGCAATGTGATGACAACAAATAATTTCAAAAATTGATAAACAAAAAATGTCATCATAATCTGATGAACAACAAACCACGCCATAATATGATAAATAATGAATTTCATCTCAATTGGACAAAAAACAATGTCACAATTAATGAACAAATATCAAAATCACAATGCTATAAAAAAAAATCATTGTTAACCATGATTCACCCTTTGTTAACCGTGGTCAAACATAGTCCACCATGGTCATCCATGGTCAAGCATAATCAACCGTAAACAACATGGTCAAACATGGTCAAGATAGCTAACCAAGGTCAAACATGGTCAAACCATATTCAAAAATGGTCTACATGGTTAACCATGGTCATCCATAGTCAACATAGGTATCATGGTCATCTATAGGCAAATGCTAACAACCATGGTCAACCATATGTTGACCATAATCAACCATGGTGAACAAGCTCATGGTCAAACATTATCAACAAGTGAACCCATAATCAATTATATGTTTATCATATTCAACCATGGTCGAACAAACTTAACCATGGTCAGACATTGTTAAATAAGCTCAATTATGGTCAAACATTAGCAACAAGTTCAACCTTGGTCAACATTTTCAATTAATGTTAGACAAGATCAACCATGGTCAACCATGTTCATCCATGGTCAAACATAGACAATCATGGTCAACATGGTCAAACCATGTGACAACCATGGTTGTCATGTACTACTGTCATCACATATGGTCAATCAAGGTCAAACATTATCATATCAAGGTCAACCATGGTCTACATGTTCAAACATCGTCAAGCATGGTCAACATGACCAATCATGACCAACCACAGTCAACCATAATCGATCATAGTCAATTGTAGTTAAACTAACATAGATCAATCTTAACTCTGGATCTACCAAGTGTCTAGTGGGATCAAATATCTCAAGATGAAGACCTCTATGTGAGTGCAAAACCTAAGGAAATGTTTGCACCTCCAGAGATTTGATTCCTCTTGATTCTTGGTAGATTTGGAGTTAAGATTGATCTATGTTGGTTCTTAATAATCTTATTTATACTTATATAAATTTCAAATCTCTCCATATACAAATATGTTTATTTTTAATTTTATTAAAATGTTAATAATACACACACATATGACTTTAAAGTTTTTAATTTACTTTTTTAATGTTATATGCATAACATTTATTATATATCTAAGAGCTAAAGTGAGCTTACAAAAGAAAAAAAAATATATAGTAACTATTAAGTTTTTATATGGTTATTAATTAAATTTATATATAAAGTTATGAAATAGAATAGTTGTGAATATGAATCATTATTTTAATTTTTATTGTAAAATGAATCTTAATTTACAGTTATTATTTATATTTTATATGGATTTCACATTTTTATAAACAAAAATATTTTTATTTCTAATTATATGTTTATTAATTATATATTATCAAGGGGGTGGTAGGAAGGAGAGGGATTCTCATTAATCCCAAAGGAATCATTGAATTTAGTTATGCTTGGGGGCTAGGCCAAAAGACCAATAACCAAGCTGAAGCTTATGGAATGCTCCTGGGACTAATCCTAGCACAAAGAAATGGGATAAAAAAGATTCAGGTGTTAGGAGACTCCATGATAGTTATAAGGCATATGATTAACACTTCAAAGGCTAAGATCTCTAACCTGAATCAAATCATTATGAGAGCCCAGAACTTGATCCCTGCTTTTGACTCAGTGACCTTCTATCATGTCTTGAGGGGAAATAATCATGATGCTAACAGATAAGCCAATAAGGCAAGCCATCTGGAGGAGGAAAAATGTGTAATCAACGATGTCATGAGCACGAAAAAAATTCCTTAAGAATTTGAAGAGAGTTATATGTAGGCCGGAAATAAAGCCTCAATGGATAGATATGGAGGTGGAAAATTTGCAACTATCATTCCATAATGAAATGAAGCCTAACCCTTCTCCCCCTAGCTCTCTCTTGTCATCTTCCTCCCCCCCCCCCCCTTCCTCATTTCCCTCCCCTTCCCCCTTCTCTGTGGCCCCTCCCATTTCTAACCTCCACCTCTATGTTATAACCTCTACCCTAGGATCCTCCTCCCCCTATCGCATCACCCTCTACAAGCTCCTGCCATCCATGTGGACTCGTGGCAAGCCGAAAATCGAGACTCACTCGAAATGTGGTGTCCCATGGAAATTTTGTACCACGCCTGTTTCAAGAATAAGTCACAGTGTGCGGACTCACCATTTTGGCCTTGATTCTTGGAGAATTGGGTGGCGCAGCACCTCGAGCATCTATAGGGATTTGAGTTTTACGAAGCAAAATTTAATTCAAGACCTCAATGAAGTCGGGCTTGTTCGTGGGAGAATTGTGGGAATGATTGATAGAGATCATGAGCTTGGTGGGAAATTAATGGAGGAGGGTGTATTTATGATGGATTACTCATGGGATCTCAATTGCAGCAATCTACTCGCTCATCTCTGCATCACCTCCAGGTCAGGCAGTAGGTATAAAGTGCAAATTGGTATGTGGATTTTGTATGTTATAAGGTTTGAGAGTGGGATGGTGGCCTCTGTGAAATCTTGGTGGCTAGAGTCGAGGCTACTGTGTATTAATTTATGTGTCACAGGGGCTGGGAGTTATGTTGTGAAGAGTCGAAATGAGGGAAGGAAGGTCTGTCTGTTTGAGGTTTTGAAGGAAAATCAAGAAATTTTGAGCATAGTTGGAAGGTCGCGGGTGTTGGGCTTAGGTTGTCTGGAGTGTTTGTAGTCGGACTGGATTTGGGACATCAGGTGGGTCAGTAATTCTCTCTGGAAGAGGGAGGAGAATTGGAGTCAACGTGAGGTTGGATGGTGCATTCTCGCCGAGGAGCAGGGCAGCCTGTTGTGGGCACGACAGGGTGCCTGGCTGTGGGAGATCATGGCAAAAAGTGCCAATTTCTGGAGATCGATAAAAAGCATCGTTTTGGAAGCCAACATGCAGGGTTCTGAAGACAGTTCTTGTTTGGGCACGTGGGGAAGCCACAGGCCGAGGTCTGGTGGGCTAAGAGTCGGTTCCTCAGTGCAAGGTGGCAGATACAGACCTTCATGTCTCACTTGTGTTGAAGATCATTGGGACTTGCGGGAAGCACTGTCAAAACTCCAACGCATCATGCATCAGCAAATGCACGAGATATGACCATGCAGGAAAAGGAAATTGAGAAAAAGGAACGTATTAGGCAACTTGAGGACAAAGTGGACACACTGCGTCATCAACTAGAAATTTTGAAGCTCAAAGTGTATGCAATGAAGAATAGTTTGGAGGCAAACGTGGAGGGAGTAACAAACTAGGAGAATTCCAATGACTCGGAAGAGGCCTCCCAGATCTTGGATCTAAACAGCCCAACCCCTATGTATATCTGACCATCTCTGTATTGGTTTTGTTTTTGTTTTATCAAAATGATGAACTGTAAATGTATATATCTCTTATTTCAATTTTGTCGAAGTTATAGTTGTAGATATATACCAGAATGGGAAATTTTTGTAAGAAAGATAGCCATAGCTACTGCAATAGTCTAGGTGGACCAAGAAATTTTTATCAGCTTATTGAAGCAGTGATAAATCGATGTAAAGACTCGATTTTGTTGTGAATAGATGCGACTTTTTTAATATAAACTATACTCATTCCAATTAAAAATATATATATATTATCAAATATTATGATCTAGTGTCAATCCTCTCTTCAAAAATTGATCAACCGTTTTGTTTTGTTCTTTGTAGATATGTGAAAAAAAAATCTTGTTATATGGATAAAATTTTGATATAATGGAAGGAGGGTATATTTTTTTATTCTAGCTATACACTGCATCCATTTTATAACAAACAAGGAGTCTCCACAAAAATTGAGCTCAGAGATATGTAGATAATTAGCAAATCATAGTAATCATTTAAGAGCAAATATCTCAGCAAAATTGTTTGATTCATTTCCAATGTTGCAAGAGAAGGAGAAGAAATTAGATTTTGTTAGATAAATAAGGCTCCCCGAGACACCCAAGGAAGAATTTTGTTGTGATGCTTCATCGAAAAAGACCTACGAATTGTCTCTATCAATTTCAACTCCAGAGCAATTATGGATTTGTGTAGCAGGCTAATTTATCGAAAGAGAAGTATGGAGGGAAACATTGTTTACTGCTAGTCCAATATAGGATTGACCTTGATTTCAAAGCTATAAATGTTTCATTCCAGCCATATGCCCCAACGCATAATTACAGGGAAAGCTTTTATATTATTAGGGGGCTTCCTACCCATCTAGTCTTTTAGGCATTCATCCACATAGTTCCCTTTCCAAGTAGGGGTAGCTCCAATGGATTTTTCAATCTCTTTCTAGATGTTGGTTGTGAATGAACATTTTATGAAGAGATGGGGGATATTTTTTATCCTCTAAACAAAGTGAACAACTACATGTTTTACTTTTTATTATTTTTTAATTAAGTTGAGATTCTGCGTCTTTAGATTACTTTTTGATATAATGCTTCATTGCGAGCATTATGATTTATTCTTTTTGGAGTTAATGCTTCATTTTATGGACACTATAATAGCTCCTCCATATTAGGTTGTAGAGTGTCTCTTAGCAAAACAACTACAACCATGGTAAGCCATAAGTTGTCCATATTTAATAATAGTCAACCAAGGTGAACCATGGGCAAAATTGTTTACCCATGGTCAACCATGGTCACCTGTAGTTAACCATGGTCAAATCATAGTTGACCATTTCACCCTTGCTCAACTTTGTGAACCATGGTCAACCACAATTGACCATAAGCAACATGGTCAACTATAGTTAATTATAATTTATTATAAACAACTTTAGTGTACTATGAACAACCATGGTTTCCAATAGTCAACCATTTGTTAACCATAATCCATCTTTTTCAACGAAGTCTTTACTATAGTTAACCATATTAAACTAAGGTCAATTATAGTGTGCTAATTCTCTCCATACAAATTTGTTATCAACGAGCACAACCACATTGATAAAGTGGTTTTTCACCTTTAAAAAGTGTTTTACAACAAATCACCTACAATCTTCCCATCCACAACTCCCCAATCTCTTACCCCCTCTAAGAGTTAACACCGATTCACTTTCAAAGTTCAAATCCACTTCTTTGTCAACATTTGGACTCACCCCCCTCTCAAAGTTAACACCCACCAAGCCTGGAATTTGACGTCCTGTAAGACGTATTTTGGGTTTCAAGACGTATTTGACGGCAAGCTAAAAATTTAACCCGTCAGATATGACGTCTCTTTTATATCTGCAACCCGTCAAAATGACGTCTGATTTTAAATTTAAACCGTCAAAAATTATAATACCAATACCATTTAAGGGATTTTCCACTTAGCATAAGTTTAAATACAAGTAGTTGGCTGCACTCTCAATCTCTCCGGCGTGCCTGTATTAAATCCACAACTCCGCCATAAAGCATAATTGCATTGAATATTTATAACTGGGAATTCAGGTTTCCAACAACTGTTCTGCACTCTCAAGCTCTATAACTGGGATTACTCATAAAAATTTTGGTAAAATATTTTTATTTTTGGAAACCGAATGCAATTGACTTTTATCTATACGATTCATGTCAATTTGTTGTATAATGCAATGTCGTATAACACCCATAATTATTTCTAGTTAGAGTTTGTGTGTTTATAACTAAATTGGTTAAGGGTTCAAACTTTGTACAATCCTAATAACCAAATTGTTGTCTCAACTAAAAAATTTTGGAATAATCTTTTAAGAAGACACCATATGATTATAAGTTTTTAAAATGATTATTATATAATAATATGATTGATTGCATATATCAAATTCCAAATTTGATATGTTATTTATTTGTATGAACTCATATATCAAATTCCAAATTTGATATGTTATTTATTTGTATGAACTCATATATCAAATTCCAAATTTGTTATGTTATTTATTTGTATGAACTTGTCATATGCATTTTGAAACTTCACATATTCAAATTTAAATGGATTGAGATAGCATTCATACTAATAGTACTGAATACACCCAAAACTTTAAATTTATTGACATAAGTGTATCTATGCACTTCACACTTCCTCAAGAGTTGAGAGGCCATCCTGATCCCACTCGCATGCCCAATCAGGGTTTAAAATGTCTATAGTTTACATCGTTGCTATTAGTGCAGTAAAGCACTAAAGTATTTTGAGGTGTTTTTGACTTGTTAAAGAAATGCTAGGACTTACGCCCAATGTGATTGTTGAGGTTATACGTTTGATTGATACGGCTAGTTTTATGAGTTTTATGAATGTACATGGTTTGAGGCTAATAAAAATATAGTCGTTTCAGCGAGTGGTATGCACTTGAGGTTGGAGGCTTTTCTTATTTAAAAAAACAAAAAAAACAAAACAAAATGTTATTGTGTATTTTTTAAAATAATTTAATTGTATTTTTTGGTGGACTTTTAAAAATAATTTAATTGTTTTTTTTAGGTTTAATGTTGATTTAATTCGTTATAATATATTTTAGGGTGTTTTATAAATTAATTGTTTTAATGATTAAATGAAATTGAAGTTCAATTTAATATAATTATAACACATAACTCTTAAATAAGAAGTAAGGATTAGTTGTTTTGCTTATATTTTCAAAAGTCTGAAGAATTTATAATGCTTTGTATGAGTAAGAATAAAAATAAATTATGGATATCTCATTATTATAAATCTTTTAGTCAAAAGCATTAAGTATGAGTCTTAGTAGTTTTTTTCTTTATCAATTCTCTCTCACACATACACACACATATATATACTAAATTAAAATCATATAAAATTTAAAGATATAAAAATTAATGGAATTAAGGTCTAATTATTTTTCATTATATAAATAGAAAGTTATCATATGAATAACAAAATCTATATCCTTAAATCCACTTTGCAAATTGAAATAATTTTTAATGTCAAATATTTTATAACATAAAATAAAATTGAGAATGAAATAACTTATTCCTTTAATTTGAAAATAAGAGACTATATGATTAAAAAGAGAGAATTAAACAAAAGATATTACTATGGAATAAAATTGCAACAATTAACATGTTTATGCTAACTTAGGAAAAACAAGGCACTTTTAGAGGAAGATTAATGAAAATTGAGATGCAAAAGTAGTTGAAAGAGAGTTTCGAGATAAGAGGAGGTTAACATTCACAAATTTCCGTAGAACGTAAAATGAAAAGCATAAAAAATACAAAGACGTCAACACGCAGAGAGGATTTGAAATTCCAGGCTTGACACCCACTTCACTCTTTCAATTTAAAACCACTTCCTCCTTGGATTCAAAACCAATTCTCTCTCTTAATCATACCCACTTCCTTTTTGAAAATTTTCGCTTGGCAGTCTTCCTGCGTGCAAAAAAAGTAGCTTGGCTCCTTAAAGTGGAAAATGACATTAATTAGCGTTTATCAACCACTTTATTAGTGTGGTTGTGTTAATAAATGACAAAAAAAGAAAATGTTTTTTGTCGATTGTAAATTCCAAAAATATTCTATAATTTAACATACTAATATTTTGGTGCAATCTAATTTATAGACGAAATAATCCTTTTAACTATCTAATACAATTTCAAATAAAATTCTGACTTTTTATTATTTAAAATATATTTTTTAACACATAAATGATTTTAACTTTCCCAAAAAAACAAAAAAAAATTTAAAAAATAATCTGGAAAACAAAAAGAAATCATTTGATTTATTAGTTACCGTAAAAGCTTTTAGTTCATTGTTTATCAAAATCTGAAATATAAACTTTGTCTTGATTATAGTATATTCTGGAGTTAAGATCACCAGGCTGTTTGAATCAGATAAATGTCAGAATCCGAAAGAGTGTCGAAGGTTTCAATTTTGATAAGCAGACATGGGAGACATGAAACCTACTTGGCAGGTGTCCAAGGCAAAATCCATCATTCGGCATTTGAAGGCGCAACAAATGTTAATATCATATTTTTAGTGAGCCTCTACGATGAAGTGCAGCGTGGGAGACTTTTCGATCCAAATTGGGTTAGTGATGTAAATGAGCATAGATCGACATCAGAAAGAATTGAGAGTCTTGATACTGTGTACAGTGGATTATAATGATTAATCACAAATCACTGTAAAAAAGTTTAGCTATGTTCACTTAAACATCCCAAGATTCTCCAAGAATGGGCATCCAAAAGTATGGAAAATATTTTCTGTGATGGTTTTTCCATCACCGTTAAAACGTTATTCAGATCTGTCGGCTTCTACGGAGCTGGCAGTCGCCACGGCAATGCAAAATGGAATCAAAATCTGTTTGCATATGTTCGCTGTCGGAGTAGCAGACGAATTAAGTTTTTCCACACTTCAAACATCAAAACACCTGCTCTTAAACAAGTTCCAAGGGAACCACGTAAAATTTCAGATCAGCACAGCAATAAGGCATTTCATGACACCGATCCAGATGTGATTTCGCTTAATGCCATGATCACCAAACATGCTCAGAATGGGAGACTGAAGGATGCACGCCAAGTGTTTGATGAAATGTCCAAACGAAGTATCATTTCTTGGAATGCTATCATTGCGGGATATGCCCAGAATAAACAAATCAATAATGCACGGGCATTATTTGATCAAATGTCCGAACGGGATGTGGTATCCTGGAATGTCATGATTGCAGGGTATGTTCAGTATGGTCGAGTTGATGATGCATACCAACTGTTTGACGAAATGCCTGAACGGGATGTAGTTTCTTGGAATACTGTTATTTCAGGGTATACCAGACATGGGAGAATTGAGGAGGCCCAACGACTGTTTGATAAAATGCCTGAGCGAAATGTGGTTTCATGGAATGCAATGATGTCAGGATATGTACAGATTGGAAGATTGGAAGATGCGCATAGGATCTTTGACCAGGCACCTCGTCGAAATGTCGTATCATGGACGACAATGATAACAGGATATGCCCAGCATGGGAACATGGAGCGAGCCCATGAGCTGTTTGATAAAATGCCTGAAAGAAATGTCGTGTCATGGAATGCTATGATTGCAGGGTATGTACATAATGGGCAGAGTGAGGAGGCTTTCAAACTTTTCTCTAAAATGGAGGAGGTTGGCATGAAGAGAAACCAGTCAACCTTCACCAGTGTTCTGAGCGGATGTGCCAGTCTAGCAGCTATGGAGCAGGGAAAGCAGGTCCATCAGCATATCATTAAAACACAGTTTAAATCAGATGTTCTTGTAGGCAATGCCCTTGTAACCATGTATGCTAAATGCGGGAGTATAGAGGATGCACAAAAAATGTTTGATGAAATGCCTGAAAGAGATCTTATTTCATGGAATGCAATAATTGCAGGAAATGCCCAGCATGGGAATGGGAAAGACGCACTCCAACTCTTTGAAGAAATGCAAAAGACAGGCATGAAGCCGGACCACATCACCTTCGTTGGTGTTCTGTCTGCATGTAATCATGCTGGTTTAGTGGACCAAGGTTGGCATTTCTTTGAGTTGATGTATCAAAACTTTTGCATCAAACCAAGAGTGGAGCACTATGCTTGCATGGTGGACCTTCTTGGTCGCTCTGGGTGTCTGGACGAAGCAGTTGATCTCATCAACAAAATGTATTGTGAGCCTCATGCTACTATATGGGGGACCCTCCTTGGTGCCTGCAGAGTCCATGCAAACCTGGAGCTAGCTAAACATGCGGCAAAACGCCTTTTAGAGTTGGAACCACAAAATGCTGCAGCATACGCGCAGCTTGCAAATATCTATGCTATCAGTGGTAGGTGGGAGGATGTGGCAAATGTGAGAAAAATTATGAAAAACAGGGGAGTGATTAAAAAACCAGCCTGTAGTTGGATTGAGATAAATCACATAGTTCACGAATTCCATATAGAAGACAGATCTTACCTTCAAATGAACAAAAATTATCAGAAAATGGAGAGATTGGATGGATAGTTAAAACAGATGGGGTATGGGTTTCCTGCCGAATAATGGTGAGGAATAGGAGATACCGTTTGCCATCACAAGAAGAAGCTAGCCATAGCTTTGTAATTATTGTAGCACTTTTCTCATGAAAGACATGCTTGAATCATCGTGCGAAACTGCGACGGCCACCAAGTTTATCTGCAATATTTTGTGGTGTGAAATTCTTGAGGGTTGGCCATCAATTCCTCTGTTTCAAAGATGAAGATTGCTTTAATGGGAGCTGCCTGTCACTGACTTTATGGATATATATAAAACACGAGTTTTAAAACAATTGGTACTGTTTGGAAATTAATGCTGTAGTTTATCCTACGAGTTATCATACTTGGGTGGATTTTGTGGTATATTTACTCAACGCAAAGTGTTATTTTGAGATGTGTCGGGATGTGATCAAGTGATTAATTCACAGCATTTTCAGTGCTCAGACCTGGGTTCAAATCCCCTGAAGACATGTTGCCACTTTGATATAGCCAATCAATGTGATTGTCAATTTGATTCTAAGAAAAGAGCTTCTGTAGAGGAGGTACGTCTCAAACAACGTGAAATGATATGACTGTGCTTGCACACCAAAGCTAGACTTCACTGCTGTGCGATGTTCCCTTAACTTTCAGGAAATGTTTCATTTTGTCTAATTCCCTTTATCCATTAGGGCGTGTAAAACTCATGTGCGATCATTTTTATTTTTCATTATTTCTTAAATCCAAATTCAGTTGTTTGAACAAAAACTCATAGGTCAGCTTCCATTGCATTTCTTCATTGTGTTCAGCAAGATCCTATACGATGAAAGCGTGCTTATGTAAACTTATCGATATTCCATCTACTGAGGGCTTGTTTAATTCATCAACTTATTCAGTTCACATTGATTTAGAACTAGTGCTTACTGAGGAAAATGATTGCAAACTATTATAGAATTTATTTAATAATATAAAAGCTCACAACTGGTAGAAGGACACATCTGTTGTTTCATTATTAAGGTTTTATTAAACAAGGGTAAAGAAATTTTGATAGTCCATGAACAGATTGTGTATTCAGATTATTCGGAACTAGAATAATTAGAAACGTATTAAGTCTTACAATAGACGTTCAAGTTACCAACTAGATCTAGGTAGGTATTGCTTTTACTATCAAAATAAGCATAGCTCAAAAAGGAAACCGTACAAGTTGCTTAAGTTCATCGGCTTCTTTAGATTGCATTGATGTAGAATAGTGCTCACTGTTGATGTTGCATCTGCTCATATTAGGAAAATGATTTCAAACTCTTCTGGAATTTACTTAATAATAAAAAAGCTCACAAATACTAGCGGGACACATCTATTCTATCAGCATTAAGGATCTGTTAACAAGGTAAAGAAATTTGTTTCCCGTGAACGGAATAACTTGTGTAGTCAGGTTATTCAGAACTAGAATAATTAGAAACTTGGATTATTCAGCTCTAGAAAAATTACAAACGTAATAAGTCTTACAGTAGACATTCAACTTAGCAAATATATCTAGGTAGGTGTTGCACTTACAGTTAGAATAAGCATAGCTCAAAAAGGATAGAACAGAACTTTTGCCATCCATGCTCTGATGTTCTTTGGAATTCTCCGCCTACACATGAGAGCATCCATGCCTGATAGTACTGATTGAGAGGCAATTTGTTTTGGCAATTGAATCCTACCAAACAATCCACAGCTGAAAATGAGCATTGGATTTGCCCATTGCCTTCAGAACATCCTACTCTCCTATTAAGGGAACGGTCTCCAAAATGTCTTGGCACAGGTGAGTAAAGCTTCACTTCAACTTGTGCATGGTGATGCAATTCTGAATTACCTTCATTTGAGTTCTACCCATGCTCGCACTTTTTTGTGTTGTACCGATATGCGGTTCCTTGAACTTTCTACCTAGCTATATATTCAGAACTTTAATCCTGATTTAAATCGATCTTTATTAGCTGATTTTTCCCCTACATGGCAACATCCCAAATGAGGACATGGTCAGTGCCATTAAAATCTCTATGCGAGCACCCTGGGTAAATCAATTCCTTATGATTTCCTTACTAAAAATTAATTTAGATTGAATTCTTCGGCTCATAAAATAAAATATGCTTGCTGGAAAAATAAGTGGAAATAAAAAAATAAAAAAATCAGCGAAAGCTACAAGAAACCAATCTCCAAAATACACACAAATTTATTCCCTTCAAATATCAGCTTTTCGTTAAAATTACTCCAAGCTTACAAGAGCTCCCAAACTGAGAAAATATCCCAATGAGAAAACAAGAAAAGATTACAGAAAACCATGGTTATTCTAGTGCACTATACAGCCTGCACTTCCCTACCAAAATTTGTTGTAAAAACCGTCTTACTACTGCTGAAATTCTTAAACTTTTTAAAAAAGGTCCTCTATTTTTTGGGTTGTACAGCTTCCTGAAGTTGCCTCTACACTTTTTGTGTACCTCCTTCAATTTCTAGGAGCTGGGTTAATCTCCTTTCGCTACTCACATTGTTTCCTCTTTTTTCCTTTGGCCTTGCACACCAAGTGAAAATCCTTTATTACTCTCTTATGTTTTTCTACTCTCTATGTCTTTTCTTTTCACTTTGTCTTTTTATAATATTGAGTTGCTGACTAAGTCTTCATAATCTTAATCTCTCAATGAAATTGATGGCTAAAATTAAATCCAAATCCATGATGGAGATTACATCTAAATCATTAGTGCAAATATTTTACATTTTATTATACATTGATCAACTCCATAAAATTAAAAGACTCTTCAGTTTAATAATCAACTTTAATTAAAGTGAATTACAAAAAAGAAAGGACCTTTTTTGACGACTTCCACACATTCGACACTAGACCAATGCAGAAGTTCCTATCTAATGCTACAAACATCAACAAGTGCAAAAAAGGAAAAAAACTATATGGAGTTCACCAATTGCCAGGAATGGTCAAGAAGGATGACAAAGAACCTTTGGAGAAACGATCAATAGCTAAGTCGATCTAGTTTTTCTCTACTACACCACCACCATACTTTAACATTGCCACAAATGGGACCCTATATATTATATGTATGTATTGTAGTTGGATAGGAGAGGAATTTGAGGGAGAGGATTGTCGTCAATGTTGGCCACAAGTTGAATTTGCAAATAAGTTCATCACTTACCTGATATAACTCTGGTTAGGCTAACCAGAGCTCCCTACATTATGTGAAATAACTTCTATGGGCAAAGGTACCTACCTTCAGTAAAGGAGTTGGTTAGAAAGGTCTCACTTGAGCTTTGTTGAGTTAAGGTCCTGAAAATTCAACCTGGTAAGGTCTGATTGAACCATATCAGAAAAAATATGACAATATTTGTAAATATCATGGTGAGATATGCATGCACCAGTTTGGCATGGTGATAAATGCATAAAACTAAATTGGTATGGGTTTCTAATCCTTCCTAGATGTGATCGTTTTGCCAATCCAAAGTATGACATATTATGGAATTTATTTTGGAATAATGTTCAAATGTGCTAAGAGAATCCAAAGTATGACATATTATGGAATTTATTTTAGAATAATGTTCAAATGTGCTAAGAGAATTGTTCGGACATTTGAAATGAGATTTTGACTTGTGGGCAGCTCTAAAAGAGAGTCACTAGCATTCAAATAAATAGCTTGAGATCACTCAAACAATTTGTAATCGTGTCATTTTTCTTTTGGTTTTTCTTAGTATAATTCATGATAATTAAATGAATTCAAGTATGGTTGTCAGTTGTTTTTGTAACATGTGGTTTACAAGTGTTGGAACAGTTTTAATCACTTTAATTGGCAACATGGTTATTTAGTTTTGAGCTGTCTAGGTGCATTGAAATCTATCATTATGCCCAGGAAAATCTAGGAAGTAATAAATCTAAACGCATGGACGAGGAATTTCAAATGGACTCAAGGTTATAAGATGTGTTCCCTACTTTATTGGTGTACAAAGGGTCTCTAAGGTGAATGGCGAGCAATATGGACTATAGCAGTCGTGCTTATTAAGATACCCTCAAAACTTGGTCTACAAGCGAAAGGAAGTTTGTATTATGCGGTGTAGCCCCTTAAATGTGTTTCAAGGAATCACTTCAAAAATATAGAGGTTTGGATCAGATGTTGTGTATAACAAAGAATGATCATTGTGACCAAAGCCATAGTCCAAATTGATATCTCTTGAATACAAATATGAGATCTCTTGAAAGAGGGCATACAATGAAAGCCCATTCATTCGTCTTTTCGTACATGCCTTGAGGATAGGCTAAGGGCTATCCATATAAAGGCACATTTATATTGTGAAAGCAAACGTTTATAAAAGTATATGCAGACTTGTTTATCAAAATGTAAAGATATAGGGTTTCATGAGGATCAAAACCGATAAATATATAGTTATAGTAATTTTGATCTATTAACAAACACTATTAAACCCTCCTTGGAAATCGGTTAATTCCTAAGGTGGAATGTTTGGTTAAAGAAGGATCAAGTAAGCCCATGGTAAATCCACAATATACAAATTGATGAATAATGGATGAATGAGTAGAGTGTGAAAATTCCTTGAATGTAATTAACTGAAGATTTATCTTCTAGCTATTAGCAGTTTATTTGTCTTTTGAATTAATATTCGACAAATAACAATAAATTCACAATTGCATCTTTCACAATAAAAACGCTACAAAATTAAAATCGGAACTAAGAAAATATGCACACACACACATAAAAATATGAGATGGTTCATTTTGGACAGATGTCTCTAGAAAAACCTCAAAGGGAAAACCAGTGCAGCAGATGAGGGTTTTATTATTATTCTTTAGTAAATTCAAGAGTACAATGATCTGCTTGCCAAATTAGAAAAGCTCTGACAATCTCTACTAGCAAAATAAACTAGAGACACCTTATCTCCCTCTACAATCGATCTAACATATCCTAATCTGCTCGCACTCTCCCTGGCCACTCGCATTGCAGCCCAGAATGCACAATGCTTTGCTGGATAAATTTGTACAGCCTCGGAAATGCCTGTGAGTGAAACGTCTAGACTCCCTCTACCTCTAAAACCCACGTACTCTACCTCTGGGGCACTGATCCGCAACTGGAAACTAAAATATGGCTTCTTCGGCAACTCGCACTGGCTAAACTAGCTATTCGCACTAGTTGTAGTGGCCCTCTCTACCGATGTATTTGGCCTCCCCTTTCCTGTCTCCTAGACACACGAAAATTCCTCAAGTTTCTTGCTCCTGAATCTCTACTGAAACCCTTGTTCTGATGCTTTCTCTAGCTTCAACTGTGCCCTTGCTAAATACTGCAACTAGGTAAGTCGAACTACTCACAATACAACTTATGCCATCTCCAAGTCCTTCGACTTGCTCTTATAATCTCTCTTTGGAGTCTCAACAACGATGATTACATCTCAACCGACAGCTAAGATCAATTGACTTCATCAATAAAAGCCTCTAGAGCAAAATCGAACTTCCTTAATTAGTTAACTTTAATTAATCACTTTTCCTAAGTTGGACTTAAGAAATATTTAAATTATGGCTAATTAATTTAATTAAGGCGTCTTCAAGTTTTTTCTCATGAAACATTTTCTTTGTTTTGGAGATATCATGTTCCTTAGCCTCATACACATCATAGGAGACTAGAACACATGTTCGTTGCTCCAAACTAAAAAACAAACACTCTCTCTTAATGAGGAAGATGTTCTCCACTATACCCATATGTTCTCTGAAATAGACAACCTTGGCCCTCCCTAGAGCCTTCGTGAGTATATCAGCTACCTGATGGTCTGTGGGAACATGTTGTAGCCTAACAGATCCACGTTGTTGGTGTCTGACATTTTTGATACCTCCTTCCTTCAAAGCTTCAAGTTGATCTGACTCCTTGTCACTAAAAATCACTGTGAATAAAATACACATCAGTCATTGTCCCCCATGCTACTATGCATACTATGATCTCACATTGTCGATGCTTATGTGCCAAAGTCATCATTGCACTTGTGTGTAACGATCTCTTAGAACTTGAAGATTAAGCTTCCACAAGTTTGCTCCCTCTTAAGCTAGACTCCCTCTGGGTCTCAAACTCTCACTGATCTATTGTGTCACTGCAACTATCCCTTGAGTCTCTGACTACACCTCCTTGGCTTTGAACTGGAGTATCGTACTCCTCCCACATCTTAGGATAATGTTGCAAACATAGCAAACGCATCCTCCAACTTGGTGGACAAGTCATCAATCTTTGCCAAACTTGTTGTCTGCTTCCCCTTCTTGTTCTTCTTCCTCTTTGGACACTGGGTGATGTAGTGACCAAACTCACCACAACCAAAGCACTTGACCTTCAACAGGTCCTTTTTCTTCTTCTCTCCTTTAGAGTCTTGTCCCTAGTTGGGACCCTTCTTTGCTTTTCCTTTCCCTACAAGAGCGACGTTTTCTTCTTCCTTCTCTACATTTGGTCCCTTGCTGCTATTGTTGGTAGTACCATCTATGAGACTGAGCCTTAGCTCATTCTCGGTGAAATTACCCCATAGGCTTCCCAACTAGGAAGTGTGTCTCACCCAGAAATCACTTGGATGAATGTATGCCACTCCTTGGTAAACCCATTGAGTGTTGTGTGCACCAGCTCACTATCTGATGGATTTTCTCCATCAATTGCAAGTTGATCTCTAACAACTTGAACCCTGGTGAGATAGGATGTAACGTTCTCGCCCTTTTGCATCTTAATGGTCTTCAACTTCTCCTTGAGAATCATTTTTCGATTCTCATACAGATCCTGGTACAACTTCACGACGGCATCCCACATGTCCTTTGTTGTTGTCTTATATGCAATATGTGGGACGATATGATCTTGAACTCCATGGAGGTTGTGCTCATCCAATAGGATTTCCATCCTAACCTTCTAGATGTCAAAGTTGGAGGTTTCATCCAACCTGTCATGATCTCTAAGTCATGTTGCGACCATCTCTACGAAACTCAAAAACTAGAGAAATGAAATGGGAAATCTCCTTCTCCTTCTGGTAAATTAATTCGGCCTTCTCTTTGCTACTCGCACTCCTCCTGCAATGCGCAGATATGCTCCTGGGAAATTCACACTTTACTTTGGACTCTTTCCTGGAATTCACACTGTATGCTACTTCACTCTTGGGTAACTTGCTCTACCTTTGGATGTCCTTCTCCTACACTGGGACACACACTGCTAACCATGAAACACTTACTAGTTGGACTAGTAGGCTCGCACTGGCAAATCACTTTTCCTACTATGGCCTTCTTTTGTTGGTGATTTCAGCCTCCTTCCCTGTTATTGGAAAATTGGAACCCCTCTAAGAATTTTATTGGAAATTTCCTCTGTGTGCTTTTCCCTTCCTTTCACTGTGTTAATCTGCTACTGCAAAATCCTTGCTGCAAAATCATTGTGCTAGATCTTCTCTGCGAAATAACTGATCTACTCGCCAGAAACCCTTTCTGACAACACTACTTCCTACTACTATTGCTTCTGAGACAAATCAAACTTTTCCTCCCACCTAGACTGGAAATTGATCTATTATCTCTCCTACAATTCACATTGCCTGGCTAGGCTTGCACAGATCTAGAAATTTGTGCTTTAGATCTCCCTTTGATCTGCACAATCTAAACTTCCTACACTTCTAGAGCCTCTGATTTGATCTGTGTTGCTCTGATACCATGTGAAAATTCCTTGAATGCAATTAACTAGAGATTTATCTCCTAATTGTTAGCAGTTTATTTGTCTTCTAAATTAATATTCAAAAAATAACGATAAATTCACAATTGCATTCTTCACAATAGAAACGTTGCATAAATAAAAATTGGAACTGAGAAAATATGCACACACACATAAAAATATGACAGTTATTTTTGGATAGATGTCCCTTGAAAAACCCTAAAAGGGAAAAGCAGTGCAACAGATTAGGGTTTTATTATCATTCTTCAACAAATTCAAGAGTACAATGATATACTTGTCAAACTGGCAAAGCTCCGGCAATCTCTACTGGAAAAATAATCTAGAGACACCTTGTCTCTCTTTGCAATCGATCTGGCCTTTCCTAACCTACTCACACTCTCTGTGGCCACTCACGCTATAGCCTAGAATGTGCACTTTTGGTTGAATAAATTCATATAGCCCCGGAAATTCCTCCAAGTGGATGTCTAGTCTCCCTTTTCCTATGAAACCCACTTGCTCTACCTTTGGGACACTAATCTAGCAATTGGAAACTAAAACATCACTACTTTGGTGACTCACACTAGGTAAATTGGCTATTCATACTAGTTGTTGTTGGCATTATGATGCATGTGTTGTACTTGATGGCAAACAACTCATAGAAGATCAACTCACTTATATATATCTAGATGAATCTACGGAAGAGATATCAGATGACAATTCTCAGTATGACAAGTCCAAAGGGGGAGATTGTTGGCATTATGATACATGTGTTTTCCTTGATGGCAAATCACACAAATGATAAATTATAGTGCAGCAAATTTATTTGATAAATTATAGTGCAACAAAGTTTCCGCACTTTTATGCAGAGAAAAGTTTATTCCATGTAGAGAAAATTTCACGCATTTTTATGCAGAGAAAAGTTTATTCCATGTAGAGAAAAGTTCACGCACTTTTATGCAGAGAAAATTTTATTCCATGTAGAGAAAAGTTCACGCACTTTTATGCAGAGAAAAGTTTATTCCATGTAGAGAAAAGTTTATTCCATGTAGAGAAAAGTTCACACACTTTTATGCAGAGAAAAGTTTATTTCATGTAGAGAAAAGTTCATGCACTTTTATGCAGAGGAGTTTATTTCATGTAGAGAAATGTTCACGCACTTTTATGCAGAGAAAAGTTTATTTCATGTAGAGAAAAGTTTACGCACTTTCATGCAAGAGAAAATTTCACACACTTTCATGGTTGGTTCATGGTATTAGTCTGACAGTTTTTGATCCTATGGTTTTGGTCCGTAGTATTGCATCCAAAAGTGTTGATCTCATGCACTTTCATGGTTGGTTCATGGTATTAGTCCGACAGTTTTTGATCCTATGGTTTTCGCCCGTGGTATTGCATCCAAAAGTGTTGATCTCACGCACTTTCATGGTTGGTTCATGGTATTAATCCAACAGTTTTTTTGATCCTATGGTTTTGGACCGTGGTATTGAGAAAGGACTAAGGCTATAAAAGAGGAAGGAGATCATTTGGCAAAGCATCTTCTGAATTATTGAATATCTGATAAAGTGCTAGATCTGGAATATTGTGATTGAGTTATGGTGCAGATCTGGATCTGAATGAAGAAGGAACCTGAGCGTAAGAAGAAGGATAAGTTCTATTGATGGGTCAAAATCTTAAGGCTGGAATAGTGGTATCTCTATATGATTTTGATATGTGGTATGTGGCACACGCTTGATCTATAAATCTAATAATCTGATATTTGAAAGAATGAATTTATAGATCTGAATTATTGATGCATGTTTTATTGTACACATGTTATGATCTGGGTATACTGCAAAGTTATAAGGAAATATTTGCAGATCTGTATACGGGTTGGCTTTGGTGAAAGCATTGATTCAGTATTGGGTAATTCAGAGATTGATGATGCTAGTATTGATTGATTATGAGCTTCAATGATATTAATGGGTCCAGTATGAAAATTGGATGAAACGTGGCCTTTCAAATTATGATGTTGTGCTTCAGTGTATCCAGTCTGAAAATTGATGAAACGTGGTACCTGGAGGAAGAAAGAGAAGGTTGTAGCGTTCGGTAGGTCCGCACCTACGTACTAGTACATCAGCTAGTACAAGAGCCAAGGGGGTGGTAGCTCCCTTCTAGTAGCAGCTGGAAAACAAGTAAAGGTTGGAGCATCTCAGCAGGTAGCAGCCTGCGCAAAGGGGGTTGTAGCTCCCTTCCAGGAGAGTCTGGAGAACTAGAGAAGGTTGTAGCCTTCTGCAGGTAGAAGCTTGTGTACTGGTATAAGTCTGCACCAGTACAGAACTATTGTAAAAGGTATTTCTTATTAAAGAAGATTGAGACGACTTGCAGCAGGTGGTTTTCACCCACATTGGGTTTCCACCTTACATCATGGTGTTCATGTGTGCTTCTTGTGTGTGATGATCTGTTCTATTTTACTGCTCTGGTTTACTGCTCATATGATTAATAATGTTCTGATGCACTCATTAGAGATCAACTAACTGAATCATATGTTTAATGGATATATACTTGTTGTATCACATATGAATCTTAATATGGAAAGAGAAAAAGTTATATTGATCTGATAATACTGATTCACCCCCCCTCTCAGTATTATTTCCTACAGTTGTAGCGTTCCTCCTTGCAGATGTATTCATCCTCCTCTTTCCTATCCCCTAGACACTAGGAAATACTGAGGAAACTTCCTCTGGTTTCCTGCTCCTAAATCTCTGTTGAAACCCTTGCTCTGATGCTTTCCCTAACTTCAACTATGCTCTTATTGAATATTGCAACTGGGTAAGTTGAATTACTCACAATACAACTGATGTCGTCTCCAAGCCCTTTTACCTGCTCTTATAATCTCTCGGTGGAGTCTCAACGACCGTAATTACGTCTCAACAAATGGCTAAGATCAATTTGACTTCATCAATAGAAGCCTGTAGAGAAAAATCAACTTCTTTAATTAATTAACTTCAATTAACCACTTTTCCTAAGTTAGACTCGGTAAATATTTAAATTATGGCTAATTAATTTAATTAAGGTGTCTCCAAGTCTTTTCTCATGAAACATTTTCTTGGTTTTGGAGATCTTGTGTTCCTTAGCCTCTTCGACATCATATGAGACTAGAACACTTGTCCGCTGCTACCAAACTCAAAAACTAACATAGAGATGATTAATAGTCAATAAGGGTAAGTAGGGATGATGTGGACTTTAGTGTCATTGATAGAAAAAATATTAAGGCACTAATTTGTTCAATGTAGGGGAGTGTTTGTTAATAACCTCCTCTTTGATAGAGAAATCATCATTGATTTCAATCTAGTCGATGAAGATTCATTAACAATGACACAAGATCCCTTCAACATTGGCACAATCCCATGTCGACATCAATAACACATGTTAATTTGATGTCAACCCAAATTTGCAAGTTGATGATAGCATCTAAACAAGTTGGTCATGGTCAAGTAAACCATTGTAGAAGAGGAATTGTCAATAGTTACTCTTAAAAGGGTTCAATATTTAAGTAGAATAGGGATTCCAAGGAGGGGTTCTTCAACATTGCTCTAGTTGGGCCAACAAATGGGTATGGCATATTTATGTTGCTCGTTACTAGATTTTATTCATTGGAAACATTAATTTTTCAAAGGTTGAAGGGTCCAATTGTCTATCAACAATGTCACTTTCTAATTTGGACTTGTCAGTTTGTATTTGCTAGCTTTGTTGTAACTTCCTTAGTAATGAATCTTGGAATTTTATTCCCTCTTAGCATTTTTCTCTAGTTGTTAAAGTTGAATTTATAGCTTATATGTGATTGGTTTGTTTGATGTTGATGTAGAACAACTTATTCACATAGGGTTCACACCTAGTAATTGCTCTTCTCTATAGACCTTACTAGCATAGAACTTGATATTTTGTCTTAGTTTGCAAAGTTAACCCCACTAACAAAATGATCTCTAAGTTGGTTTGAAACGTATTCACCAACATATCAATTTTGTATCACAGTGGTTTTCTTTCACTAGACGAGTTATTGTGGAAGCATTTGAATGGTAAATACTAGAAGTATGAAACAAGTGGATATTTATTCACCAACATATCAAGTTAGTATCATAGTGGATTTCTTTCACTAGTAGAGTTATTGTGGAAGCATTTGAATGGTGAATACTAGGAGTATCAAATAAGGGGATAGTTATTGTAGGGAGGAGTAGAGACCATACAAGGTGTAAAGTTTGTACAAGCATTGGAGAAATTTTGAGGTCTAAA
Organism: Pinus tabuliformis; assembly: GCA_031772625.1. NCBI lineage: Eukaryota > Viridiplantae > Streptophyta > Pinopsida > Pinales > Pinaceae > Pinus > Pinus tabuliformis. The sequence goes on along the minus strand of CM062816.1, from coordinate 325,737,068 downwards.
ATGGGCCTACTAAGGAATATTATAAAATAATAGTGGAAATAATAAAATAAGATTAGAAGAAGAAAGAAATGAACATCAATATCTGGAAGAAATTGGTCAGTTAAGTGCCCTCCCTTTGAAAACGCGGAGCTAGGTCATCTGCAGCTACGCACAGCCTCCGCCTACTCCCATTTTCCTGTCTGCATGGCACCTTCGAAACCTATCCCAGAGGTGGCCACAACCTCTGACCTGCAAGCTGAGTTCCCAACTCTTATCGACACCCTGAATCCGTCCAGGCCAAGACCCTCAATTTTGAAATTTGTCAAGAAACTTGAGGGATTGCAAGAAGTTTCCCTACCTCCAACTATTCTGAGAAGGGTTGCCTTATCTCTGGTAGAAAAAGGATTAATTAGGCAATTCACAGGACTCTGGCCATCCCCAAAGACAATTCAGAAATGGGTAGAAAGAAACTGGATGGATAAAATAACAGGAAAGATCTCTATCAAATTCTATGGAAGGGGATACTTCACCTTCTATTTTGAGACAAAGGAAGACAAAGACCTAATATTCAGAAATGGGCCTTATTCCATGGACACCAGAGGGCTATATCTCAATAAATGGAATCCATATTTTGACCCAGAACTTGGCATTCCAAATGTTGTCCCTGTTTGGGTTCGAATGCCTCATCTACCACTACACTGCTGGGGGGGTGAATTTGTCAAAGCGATAGGAAATGTTGTGGGAAAGTTTATAGACAGAAGCGAGCCAAAGGACAACATGCAAGCCTGTGCTAGAATCTGTGTCGAAGTAGATCTAGGGAAAGGACTCCCTGAGGCAATCAAACTAAAGGTGGACAACTAGATGCACATAAAGTAGCTAGATTACGAAAAACTTCCCTTGAAATGCAAGGTATGTCATGAATATGGTCATTTTCCTAATAGATGCCCAAAATCAATTGAAACTGAAGATAATGGGCCTGAACCCCAATGGGAACCTGTCAAAAAGAAAAAGAAAAAACAACCTTAATCAATCCATTAAACCTGTCCCATCCTCTTCTCCCACGCTCCCCCTTTCTGCTGGCCCTAACCTTCCTTCCTCATATGAGCCCATTCTGACATAGCCAACCCCCATAGCTTCCTCTCCCCTTTCCTCCAACCCTTTTAATGCTCTTTCTTCAACTGAAGAGGATCTTCCCCAACCTTCTCTCTTCTTTCCTCTGAGCCTTTCTCATAACCTTCTACCTCCATTCCTCGTCCTCCTTCATCATCCATGGAATCAACACCAGCAAGAATAATCACTAGAAATGCTGCTAAACTTGGACCTGGTAGAAAAACCACCAAACATCATAGGGATTAAGCAGCACAGAAGGACATTGCCATGGGGACACAACATCCGATAGAATCTTTCATTGGAGGGCACTCTAACAAAGAAAAAGTACAAAAAGCAGCAGGGACCAAGATAGGTACTACACCTGCGTTGCCTCCATGATGAAAGATCTCACATGGAATTGCAGGGGACTTGGGCAACCCCTAAAAATAAATGCCCTGAAAGACATCATTAAACAAGAGAAACCTGAAATCATACTTCTTCAAGAAACAAAATTAGGAGGAACAGACATGGATAGCATCATCACCAAAATCAGAAATTATCAAGGTGTAAGTGTACATTCCCGGGCAGCCTCGGGTGGTATGGCAACAATGTGGAATCAAATATTATGGAGACTTCTTGCTGCCCACAAAATGCAATATTGGATAAAACTCAAAATGTAGAGTGTAAGAGAGGGAATAGAAATAATCATCTAAAACATATATGGGCCAAATCACTACAGGGACAAAGAAGTGTGTTGGATCACTCTTCAGGAGGATATGGAAAAAGAAGAAAATTTGAACTACATCAATGGAGGTGATCTAAATATGATCCTTCATGCGAAAGAAAAACGGGGAGGAAATTTTACAACTGATCCCTCACGAGAAAAGCTGAAAAATATTATGGATGAGCACGATCTAGTGGATATTGTGCCAAAGAATCGTTGTTTTACTTGGAGCAACAAAAGACTTGTACCAGGGAACATAATGGAGAGACTGGACCACTTCATTGTGGTTGTCCCGTTAACATCCCTTCACTCTACAACCACCTCCACCATCTTAGAATGTATTGCTTTTGATCACCAACCTGTCACATTAGATCTCGGTTCACATCCAAATCTGGGACCTCTCCCCTTTCGATTCAACACACTTTGGATCGATTCTCTAGAAGCAAGGAACATTGTGGAAAACACTTGGCACCAGCTTGTAGAAGGCTCACCAATGCACATTTGGGAAACAAAACTAAAAAATGTGTGTAATGCACTCAAGATATGGGTCAAAAACTCATATAAGGAGCCAGAGCATAGCAAACAAGAACTAAAAAGAGAACTGGTTGAGATCCAAAAGGATATAGAAGACCATGGAATGGACAGGCAAAAGCACGACAAGGAAAAAGGGATCTATAGGGAGAATTACAACAATAATAGAAAGGATGAAGAGAAATGGCGGATAAAATCCATAAATCTGTGGTTACACGCAGGGGACAAAAACACCTCCTATTTTCATAAACAGGCAACATTGAGAACATTTAAGGATGCCATCATTTAAATTCAAGATGAAGCAGGGATCATGCGCACAGACCAAGCAGAGATAAAAGATGTTGCTTGACAACATTTCAAAAATCTCTTATCGGAGAACACCGAGGAGGAAGATTAAGATGATCTTCTCGTACACACTCCAAAAATGATAACAGAGGAAATGAATCGTCCTCTAATTAAAGACATTGAGGAGGAAGAAGTCATTAAGGCAGTTTGGACTCTTCATCCAGACAAGGCTCCTGGCCTGGATGGCTTCTCCATCAGTTTCTATCTCATATTCTGGGAGGTTATTTGTCGAGATCTAATGAAGATGATACATTGGGTGCATCAGAAAAGGAATATAGGAGGCTGGACAAACTCAACCTTCCTAGCCCTTCTCCCCAAAGAGACCCGACCCCTATCCTTTTCTACATTTAAGCCCATCTCTTTGTGAAATTCTTCATATAAAATTATTTTGAAAATCCTTGCTTCTTGCATCAAAGCATATCTTCCCTCCCTCATATCAGAAAATCAAGGGGGTTTCCTAGCAAATCGGCAGATAACTAACTCTATTCTTCTGGTACAAGAAGACATTCACTCTAGTGTTAGCAGGGGTGAGAAAGGTTTTGTCTTAAAACTTGATCTAGCAAATGCCTTTGATGGAGTAAAGCATTCCCTCTTGTTCGTTGTCTTAAGAAAAATGGGATTCAGTGAAGACTTCATTTTACTCATCCAAAATTGCATCTCCAAACCTTGGATCTCTCCTTTAATCAATGGTAGGCCCTCTACCTTTTTTCAATCCACGAGAGGCCTAAGACAAGGCTGCCCCTTATCAGCCTTTCTCTTTATCCTCATGGCAGAATCTTTCAGCATAGCTCTAGATCATAATCGCAGAATGGGATTGATAGCTGGTATCAAGTTCGGTGATGGGGTCAAAAACATAAACCATTCATAGTTCACTGATGATACCCTATTAATGGGAGGAGCCTCATTATAATAGAAAGAAGATTCAAAAATCTCCTTGAGAAATTCATGCAGTACTCTGGTGGGCAGATTAACCATCTAAAAAGCTCCATATATGGGTGGAATGCGACAGCAAACACAATACACAATATAGCGCAAATCTTTGGAGTCTCCTACAAGCTCAATTGGAGCCACTTCAATTACTTAGGGATGCCGGTTTGCATTGGGCCCCTTAAGACACAGGTCTGGAATAACATAACTGATAAAATGAAGAAAAAGATACAACAATGGGGAACAACTTGGCTAAACCTGGCTGGAAGGGTCATACTATTAAAGGAAGTTTTATCTGCTCTCCCCTCTATAATTTCTCCTTGATCCAGCCCCCCATTAGCATCCACAACAAATTAGAAAAGATTCTAAGACAATTTATATGGCAAGGAGGGAAGTCAGATAAGAATAAGTTCAGTCTTATCAAATGGAGGCAACTTACCACCAAACATGAAAGTGGTGGACTTGCTATCCACATACCCAAGCTGCTAAATGTTGCCTTCGTGGAAAGATTGTTTGGCGTTTGATCTCTGGTTCGCAATCATGGTGGAAGTTGGTTCTAGAAAAAAATATTTGAACACAGCTAGACAACATCTATTGGATCATGACACCCCCAGCAGACCCTGTTCGCGCATATGGAAACTTTGCAAAAAGGCCATTCCCTTTCTTCAAGACAACACATCCAAAGTGCCTCATGGAGGTAGTAACATTAACATTTGGCATGACAAGATTATGGGGAAAAAGGCCCTCTCTGTTGATCACATTCTCCTCGCCTTCCAGCAGTATCACAAGGATCAAGGAATACACGGCTTAAACCAAATCTCCAGTTGGAATAGAAGCAATGGGTGATGGATGGGATGGAATTTTTCCAATTCCCCTGCACATCTTCTCGATGCTCAAGTCAAAATGAAAGAATTGCTACATGGAGCAGCTCCCACCTTAAGGTACGAAGAAGACAAATTCATATGGGATCCTTTGGGAACTACGTACACCATTAAGGCAGGTTATGATGCACTACTTGATGACTTTCTCCCTTCTCCTTCGTGGGTCTTATGGAAGCAGGTTTGGAAATCTGAGAGCATGCCAAAGATCAAAATATTTATTTGGACCCTATTCAAAGGGAAGATCTTGACAGCAGACAATTTGAAAAAAAGAGGCATTCAGGGAGCATCTAGGTGTCCTCTCTGCTCCGATGTTGAAGAGTCTATTCAACATTTATTTGTGGATTGTTCATTTGCCTCTCAAGCTTGGAGCTCCCTCCCTCATCCCCTAAACTTCAAAATAGAAAGAAACTCCTCCATCTATGCCACAATTGTCAAGTGGAAAAAAAGTTACCCCTGTGCCAAAAAGGGACCGAGTGCCCAAAAGAGAATTTGGGATATGCTTCCGTTTGTCCTTCTTTGGAACATTTGGCTCATGAGAAATGGATTCATCTTCCAGGAAAAAGCTCCTTTCATAAGGAAAGTCTTGAGCAAAACCTGGGCCTTAACTGTAGAGACTATCTATGCTAAAGGAAATATTCATATTATTATCAAAGATCTTCAAGTAGAAGAAAGAATCATATTCAGAAGTGCCCTGGATCTCCCTTCAAGGCACAAAAAACCCAGCACAAAGAAACTCTCGACCAATGCTCAATGGAAGGTAAGGCTAAAAGAACAGGACTTTCTAGAATGACTTGATGGAAAATGTAGACCCAGGTTATTTTTTGATGGCGCCTCAAAATCTAACCCGGGAACAATAGGAGCAGGAGGGGCAATTTTCAATGAATTGGGAAGCAATATAGCCACCTATCAATGGGGACTAGGGAAATCATCAAATAATAAGGCAGAGGCCTATGCCTTACTGCAAGGCCTTCAAATAATCAAAGAGTTTAAATTTAAGAATGCAATGGTCTTTCGAGACTCGTCAATAATAATACAGATGATGATGAAACTAGCACTATCTCCCAACATTGATCTTAGCAGATTAATCACTCGTTGCAGAATTTTAAACAGGGAAATTGGAGATATTTCTTTTTACCATATCCTAAGGCAGAATAATAAAATTGCTGACTCTTATGCCAACTTGGCTTGTCTCTCCCCCTGGTCAACTCACTGCCCAAGGCAGGTCTACCTACTCCCCCCTTCCATGGATTCCTGTTGCGTTCCTGTTGTCCTAACGCTCAGTGCTTCCTCGATTTACGATGGAGAAGACTCTATTCTTATCCTCCCTGCCATTTCTCTCTTGACCCAATCCTCCCGATCTCCCCTACCAGATCCTTCCCGATCCTCCCTGCTAGATCCTTCCCGCTCACTCCTCGGGCTCTCTCCCTTCCTGTTCTTAAAGCCCCTCTACTTCCTTCATTTTTCCAGCAACTCCCTTCTATGCGCTCTTGTCTGCCAAGCTCTCTGCTCCCTCCGCAGAGGCTCCTCTGTTCTCCCAGAACCTCTCTCCTGCCTACGAAATCCTTCCCTCGCTCCCTGTTGCAGCATGAAGAGCGAGAACTATTTGCATTGTGCAGACCTTCAGGAGGAGATGAAATTGATCAAAGCCCAAAACAAGATTATTCAGTCAAAGCAACAATCTGAGTTTGGGTTTCTCACTCACAAGGTGCATATCCTTGAGGAGCAGCTACGATCTTCCAACAATCATTGCGGTCTTATTGAAGAATCACTGGAGATCCTTCGCTACATGGTAGCAAAAGAAGCAGCACAGAGCTCCAGCTCCAATGTGGGAGAAAACAACAATTCAGTAAGCAAGATGGGCAACCCTGTCAGCTCCAATGGACAAAAAGACAACAGTTCTTAGTCCCAGATCACCACTTTTTATCCTATTCTTCTACTTCTATTCTCAGTTTCCATGTCAAGTAAATTTATTTTGTTACTAGCACAGTTTGTAAAAGTCTATAAATGTTCTTGTTTCTCATGTTTTTCATGTAATAGTGTGAAAAATCCTGCTGGAGGATTGGCTTCTGCCATCCCAACCCTATGCAGCCTTCTCACGTACTCTCTGGATGTAATGGCATTCCCACGCCCTCTCTTTTTTGGAATATAAAAACAACAACCGATCTTGTTAAAAAAAAAAAAAAAATTAGATTACCTCATTATGTTTTGGAAAAACAAAAAAAAAAAACAATTTTTTCAACTCATTTTTTCAACTTATTTCCCTATAATTTTACTCAAATTTCGAGCGGGAGCACTCGTTGGATGTGGAATTTAATTTTTCATCCAAGGAGTACCCATATTGCATACTTTCTATGGACGAAAATGTGAAATATATGGAAAAACATGAAACGTGATTGCAATCATGTTTTTCATATATTTCACATTTTTTATGTAGTAGAGTCCATCAGAAGTATGTAACATGGGTACTCCTTGGATGCAAAATTTAATTTTTTATCCAACAAGTGCTCTCACTAGGAATTTGAGTAAAATCATAGGGAGATAGTTGAAAAAAATAGTTTTTTTTAGTTTTTTTTTTTTTTATCTTTTTACCTTTTGACTCAAAAAATGGTGAATCATCCCCCATTGATGTCATCATCATATTGAATCCTATTGTTTCTTATAAAGTTTGATTTTGTTTTACATTTTTGTTTTGAGACCCATTTTTTACCTCAAAATATCTCTAATGGTGTTATGGTGGTGGAAGAAGACCAAATAAGCATAGAAGAGGAAGAATTTGTGTCTACATGTACAAGGTTGTTGAGCATAGTGCAAAAGTCATTCCTACAATGCAATATGCAACGATAGTCGGCTATTGTTCACATATGGCGAGTATAGTGGATTTGTTGATTCAACCATTGTTTCATTGCCTCTACTTGGCACTAGTTCATCTACTAGTAGTAGTATGTCAATGCCTTCTAGTACAGTCATAGAGGCATTGTTCATTCAACATCACCAAATTATGAACCTAGTTTGGGCATGGTGAAATCGATAAGCACCACCACTGAACATGTAAACTTGTTTCAATCATTGTTTAGTACATAAATCCTTTAAAGATGGAGACAAATATGGAGATTAGGTTGTTTGATAGACCACTTAATGTTGAGATGTTAGATGATTAGTTGTGTCAATTAAAATATGCATCATAAGCCAAGGATTTCATATTTGTAAGAGGTTTGAGGTACTCAGTTGAAGATGGTAGGAGACATGTTACTTTGGTGGAAAAAAATTTACCATAGAGAATAACATTGATGAATGTTTTTCTTTTAATGAAGTGTTTCATATATCTATAAATATATAGAAGATATTACATGTAGTTTACGAAAAAAGGGCTTCAAACATTGCCACCACAAGCTATATCTAAAAGGAAAAAAAAATATAATTAGTCAAACTATACCATGGGGCCACTAAAAATTAAAGTGTCGTAAAGTGCCACAACACTCAAGACAAAAAGCAATAGAACATGTAATTAGCATGTTGCATTAGTAGAGTAGGACAAATAAAGATATTGTAGGAATCAAGCATGCATCAAGAGGAGGGCCTTTGTCTTCAAGGAGAGGCCCATGTCCTTCAAATATGGGATTGAGATTAGCGACTATGGGATCCCATCAATTGTGTCCCTACTCAGGTTCTTTAGGAAACTCTAGTTCTAGTATGGTGAAAGAACAATGGGAAAACTGTCAAAATAAGGGACCTTTAGGGCTCTTCTTAGGGCCAACACCTTCCCCTTTCATAGTGCTCTCTTATGGCTCAGCGAGTACTTTGTTGTTGTTGACAATCTACTAAATATTTTGGGTGTGCCAAGCAAAAGAGTGCCATTCAAGCCATGCCCAAATCACAATACATGGGCATTGTTTCAATCATACATCATCTCACAACCATCACCACCTTTTATGTTTGCATCTGAATCTACAAAAGCAGATGAGCATAGAATATAGATCCATATTTCTAGGTAAAATATGTGATGTGTACAATGATTTATTGCTTTCAATCAACAAGGGGGGTTTCATATCACAACGTGGGTCAAGCTCAAAATCATGTTTTGGAATAATTCCTATCCAATTAAATACAAACAAGATATGAAAACCAAGTGACAATATATTTTCCATAAGGAAAGGAAGAAGGTACAATAAAAGATGGTAGAGTAATTTCATTCTCTATCAATTTGAAAATTATAGAGGAGGAGGAAGTAATGGTGCTTGTTAGCCTCCTGTTGCAACAGGGTATCATCTTTCATGATTGACATTTTTACATGCCAAATATGTCATACTTTGCAAGCTGCAGTGTTCCATATTTCCAGATGAGACCAAAGAAGAAAGCCATGAAGTGTGCTGGTCCAAATGCCACTGTTGATTCCATTTTTGAGGAGTTGTCCCAGTTTTGAAGAGTTTTCATTTAAGGGAGGTCCAAACAGTCTAATCTTGGTCTCCCTAGGTTTCAATTTCCTGTTGTAGAATATAGAGAATGCATCTGTCCAAACAATTTAACCTTGGCAGATTTTGTAGATAGGTAGAGAATCAAAGGGACCCAACTGTTTAATCTGGGCCCTGGCATAAATAAGTGCAGATTTAGATAGGAAACATTCAAAAGAAAAATTGTAATTTTGGGTCTGCAAGTCTAAGTGCACCCTAATCAGAAAAGAAGAAAAAATGTTAGGAAAGTAGGATGGGTAGATAGCTGTGGTTGCAAAAAGGTGATTTATAATCAATTTTGTGTTTCAAACTGTGTTTTATCTTCACAGATCACATTGCATGCAGTTTTGCATTCAGAAGAGCTCAGAGCTGGACATCACTAACTCCCCCTTCTTTTAAATTCCCCAAGTCACTTACTAATTTCCCCAAAGAGGTCAAGATCTGCTGATTCCTCTTAGCTTCATCATCATCCATATCGCTTGCCTTGGTGGAGATCTGCTTCACTCAAGGATCTCAGTTTCTATCAAGTTATTTTCCCCAAATTTAGCCTAAGGTCCTGACCTTAGCGCCTGCTTATCACCTTCATATTAACTATTAACAGTATTATATAACTACCTAGCAGTCTTCCCCTTCCCCTATTAAAACTATGTACATAAAACTCTCCTATGTAAATATCCTCACCCTGGCAATATAGCCATATTTTTATAAGTCCGGGGAAAAATGGTCCATCTGGGGCTGTTTTTAACCCATCCGAGTCATAACAGGGGTTAGATGACACCTGGTCATGCTAACAACCTATTCCCTAGCCCTAAAACCCTCAAAAAACCCCTATTTCACTCCCAAACCAAAGTTCTGTACATAAAATCCTAAACCCGCGCGCATTTAACCCATATTTTACCCCTTACCCTAAGTCCCAACTGTAAATATTAATCGTGCCCGTTTCAAAACCCCGAACCCACTTTCCCTAAGTCATAACCCACCCGTGCGCATATCAAAAAAGGTATATTCTTCGCATATTCCCCGTCCTTTATCCCGCCATCACCTCGCACCGACCGCCGACCGTTAGATCGCCCACCCCACAGATCAACGGTGGACGGGCCGTCCCATCTCCTAAGCGTCCGGGAGATGGGCGGTATTACCGCCGTACCTACCGCCACGCGTCAAGCATTGGGCTGTGGCAAAGGCCCCCCTCACGAAACCACCATCTCCAAAAAGCGGTGCGCTACAATACTGCTTACCGCCCTCCCCTGTGACGTAAGCCCCACGTCACATGCCATGTCGTTGCTTACGTCACCCCCTTGCCCAGTCACCGCAACACGTCAACCGCCTGCATCGCCTCCTGCCACCGTGTCGCCGAGTCATCTACCTGCGTGGCCCCTTGCCACGTGTCATGCCACGTCACCATCTATACATGATGACGTCATGCTGATGTCATCCCGCCACGTCATCATGCTGACGTCATCGCTGACGTCACCCGCCGTACAACGTCACATCATGCTGACGTCATCAGCATTTTTTTTGCGCGAAGGAGCAAAAGTTGCACTTCGGAGCCCCGGAATCTGATTCTGAGGCAGTTTTTTATATCGCAGGATTTTTAGGCCGAAATGGAGAATCTTCAGGGAGTCTTCAGGGAATCTTTCCATTATGCAGCCCCAGGAAGCCCGAAAAGGCGCAAAAATGACTCGTTTTCTTCGCAGAGCATACCGAAAGGAGCAGAAGCCAGTTTTAAGGGAACAGAGGCCGAGCAGCGGCCATAAACTTGTGATTAGACCCGCAGCAAAGAAGAAAAGCGACCCAGTTCATCTGTCAGAGAGTATCGGAGGAAAGAGAAGCAGCAAAGTGTACCATTTAAATTGTTTAATGGAAACCTTCAGTTCCCAAAGCAAGTTAACATTGAATGACCACCAATTAAGTCAAATCAAGCGGCAAAAGCCCATCCTTACCTTCAAATCACAATTAAGGCATTCAAAGCCACAAGATAGAAAAGAAGCAGAAACCCATGCACATTTATTTCAGAAGCACCTGCACCAAGCCACCAAGGACTACATAAGTTATTCAGTTTGATACGGCCGCCCCAGCGCAGCCTGAGATATTTTCATGCATTTATTTCAGATAGGAGTAGGTAAATTAATTATTCTTTATGACCTGATTAGGTCAAGATGTAATAAATAACTCTGTAGATAGTTTTGCCCTATATATACCACCCTCAGCATTGTTTTAAGGGTTGGTCGATTGAGAATTTTCACTAGAGACTCGCACTGTATACCTGACTGTTTCTATAATCAAAGATTGCAGAAAGTTCGGAGAGCAAACTGTCTGTTGTGAATGAATGTTTTGGAGATATGAAGATGGAATTCTTGTGCTGCAGCCTGAAGCAATAAGTGCATCTTACCTCTGTTTTATTGTTATCACTATCTAAATAGCAGAAAGAAAGAATAGCCTAGAATTAGTTTAAATACTCTCTATGCTCAATTTCTGCTATTTCTTTATGTTTTCCTCTGATTGAATTGGTTATGAATATGAATTCCTTCTGGCTCATGTTTACCCCGATTCACCTGTGTTTGCCAATTATCTAGGGATTCTTAACTGCCCCTAGGTAGCGCCTTGTCATTTTCCCTTGTTAAGCATAATTGAGAGATTCTTAATTGCCTCTCATTACTTAGCACTTCTTTCCATCCCTTAAACCTGAAACATTGTTTCATGCTCAGCTACCTTGCTCCATTTTCCCTCACTGTTATTAAGGAAAAGCACCATCATTTTTTCTCCTCGACTCCACGCCCAATGGTTCGAAACCCTTAGACTATGCTTTGCCTCTCTACCTGAAATATCAATTTTCCCACCAAAAACAAAACAAAAACCCTCTGAACTCGAGACCTAGCCTAAAATCCTTTTCAAACAAAGCTAAATCTAAAGAGAGAGCCCTCTCTGATTGCAGGTTGGCTAGAACCTGGAGTCCAAAGTTGGTCTGTGGTTACCTTGGCCGTATCCTTTCTGGAGCTTAAGGACAACCTGAGTGATAACATAATGGCGACTCCACTGGGGACTTCCTCAAATAGTTTCACGAAGAAGGTAAGAAAGCTCTGCTGAGACCATGAATCAAACTTTCCAATTGTTGTTTATCTCTTAAAACTACAGATGAAGCCTGAATGTCAGCCAGGAAGCCTTTGAGACTGTTTTTGCTTTGCATTAACAGCAGTAAATAAATGTTGCTTCAGTCAATCTTCATGCTAGTTTTAAGTTACAAACAAGTTGTCCCATATTTTAATTAGTCCCTTGTCGATTACAAAAAACATTCCCAGGAAAAATACCCAAAAAACAATTCAGAAGCTGGCTCCCAAGAAAAATCCACAATATACAAGGTCAAATCCAGATCCCAACCCTCCAGCTGTTTTTGAAAACCCTAATATAATCCCGAAAATCCTTAGGAAGCAAGAAGGACAGGAAAATTTTGATGATTTGAGCCCTGAAACAACTTACCCTAGCTGTTTTCCGACTCCTGTCAAGGTTTTGTTCCGTTCAACCCCTATTTCCATCAGTTCATCATCTACATCCCGTAGTACTCCTTCCACACCTTCATTCACTGCACATACTGACACCACTGTTGTTTCCAGCGTTCCAGTTACTCCTGTGATCCCCGTCACTCCAGTTGTTCCACTTATCCCCGTTGTTCCACTTATACCTGCCAATATGGCTAATAGATATGCACCCCTGCAATTACCTGCTAATGTTGGGGCTTTACCTCAAGAGTACCAATCTAAAATCACATATTTTGACAGCACCGGTCCTTTCACAGCCATTCAGCATACCAAAAAAATGCAAGACTATTTTGAAAACTATGAGATAGACGATGATAGCGTAAGGATGAGAATTTTTGTTCAGAGTTTGACAGGTGATGTAAGAACTTGGTTCAGATCACTTGCTGCAAATTCCATAACCACCCCAGATGAGCTTTACCAATCCTTTACCAACAGATGGGAGAAAAAGAAAGACCCCTTGCACATACTAGCTGAATATGATACGATCAAACGAGGTCCTCAAGAGACCGTTCTGGAGTACAGTGCAAGATTCAATAATGTATATAACGTAATACCACAGAACTTAAGGCCTCCACCCGATCTGGCCTTGTACAAATTTCCTGATGGATTCGACCCGGATATGGCATACCAGTTAAAAGAAAGAGCTCCTCAAACCCTTGCGGACATGCAAAATGTTGTTGTCAGCGTAGAAGCCAATTTAATTGCCAAAAGAAACCGAGCTAGAATGGAAAGAAGAACCACCTTTAAAGAAGAACCCTCAGCCTTTGACCAGAAGCTTGATGCTATTATCAATGGCCTGCAAAGGCTAGGAGAAAGAGTAGAAAATGTTGAGAGAAAAGCATCATGGGAAGGACAACAGTCTAATACCATAAGGAACCCAAATTTTAGAAAAACACAGAACACAAATGCTGGTAGGCCTAACCAAGACCATGATATAAGACCCCCTTTCCAAGATAACTATGTTGAAGGATCTACTTCTAGTCAACCCATAGAAGACGCTCACATGAACTTAATGGATCTAAAGGGTGAGCATCAAACTGTCTTGTCCCAAGAAGACCAAAATGAACCCTATTATAATCAGTTTTAGACTAAGTCTGGCGAGTCTTTTGATTTTAAACAAGGCTATGATACCGCTGTGTATGAGGTACACAAACAATATAAACTGAGAACTAGGACCACTGACATTTCCGAACCTAGTAAAACAAAGGATGGCAAACAGCCCAACAAGATTAAAAACAAGGTTGTCATAACAAAACCAGCTGATATACCTGTTCCAAACCCGCATCAAGTGACTGTAGAAGACATAACAGACTCGCAGCCTTCGGTTGAGCAGCCTTTGCCACCTTCTTCCTCAAAAGAAAATTCAAACAGTATCCCAAAAAGCACTCCTGAAACTGAAAAACCGCAAGCAAAAACTTCCCATAACGCTGATAAACAAGAGCAGATCGCTGAGAATTCAAATGAAACAGAAAAAACTGCCATTATCAACACCAAGACTCCACTGGAAAAGCCATTTAACTTAGAGGCAGAGATAGGAAAACTCAAGATAGCCATTCCTCTTTCAGAACTGGCTAAACACGATGTATATAGGCAGCGAATTCAAAAGTCACTTCAAATTCCAGAAAACAAGGATGATGTAAACATTTTAGATGACACCCCAGAGCTGCTATTTGGCCCAAAAGTTAACAGAAAATCAATACATGGACCTATCCCACCCTTTTATGTCAGTTTGCATATACATGACAAAGTTTTGCACAATGCTATGTTTGACTCAAGGGCATTGCACAATCTTATGCCCAAAGCAGTTATGGAAAAACTAAATCTTGATGTTACAAGACCTTACAAAGATCTGTACTCATTTGACTCAAGTCAAGTGAAATGTTTAGGCCTCATCAAAGACTTTTGTGTCTCCTTAGTCCAATATCCCAACAAGACCATCCTCATGGATGTAGTAGTTGCTGACATCCCACCAAAGTACGGTATGCTCCTGTCAAGATCATGGGGAGCAAAGCTCCAAGGATCCCTTCAATTAGACCTTTCCTACGCCACCATTTCAGTCTTTGGGCAACCAAAGAGACTATACAGAGAAACGCTGATGAAATATGTGGTAAGTAGTGAGAGCAGGCCTGAAAATTTTCCCATTTACTCAATCCACTCTGATATGGATTCATTTATCTTATTTAATCATGATACAAATGTTTCAATTGATAATGAGCCCTTCGCTTTAGAGCAACAAGCACACATCAACAAAGAATCGGTTGCACACACCCATGAAACTGTCACAGCAGTTGATGCAACCAACCTACTAAAAGAAGTTCCCCAGACAGAAATTTTAAATTTGCCCAATCCTAAAATAGCTCAATCTCTCGATACTGACCATAAGCAAGAAATCACATGGTATTTAGAGTTTTATGGCTCTGTCAACAAGTTAGGAGTAGGTGCAGGTGTCTGGATTCACAACACATACAATAACCATGCAGAAGGTCATGCCTACAGACTTAACTTCAAATGCACAAATAACATGGCAGAGTATGAGGCTCTGCTTTTAGGCCTTAAACTGCTTAAAACACTAAGAGTTGTAAAAGTGTCTATCTTGGGTGACTCTGACCCAGTTATACAACAGATGAAAGGTAATTTTGTCACCAACGACAACAGAATGAGAGCCTACAGAACCACTGCTACTGACATACTCCAGGCATTCACTGAATTCAAGCTTGACAAGATTTCCAGAAATCACAACATTCATGCACACAGCCTAGCCACCTTTGCTAGTACATGTAAGCTTCCTTTTGACCCAAACCATCACTTCACGGCTGAAATAAAACATAGGCCTATTGTCCCAAACAACGTTAGAGATTGGCAAGTATTCGAAAATGATGCCCAAATTAACAGTTTCCTTACCCTCGATCATGAATTTTCAAATATTAACATTGACATGGATGCTATGACAGATACAGTACACCAAACAACTGAAAATCAACAAGATATAACAGCTGCAACAGTCAAGCAAATCATGAGATCGATTGTTTTTTACAAAGAAAACATAGAACAGCTGAAACAAACACAGATAGAAGAGATAGACAAAACAGAGGCAGAGGTCATTAACTTGAAAGATAATTTTTTGCCTGCTGGCCTAACCCCATTAGAAGATATGTTTGATGCTAATGACGTGCCCAGAAAACCAAAATTGCAGCCCATAAACACTGAAATAGAAGAACACAACATTGGGACACCAGAAAATCCGAAAATGATCAAACTGTCCAAAAATTTACCACCTGATCAAAAGCCCAAGTACATTGACCTATTCAAAGAGTTCCAAGATGTATTTGCTTGGAGCTATGAGGATCTGAAATCCTATTACACCTCGGTAATCCAACACACCATTCCTTTAAAACCAAACCAGAAGCCCTTCAAGCAGAAACTTAGAAGAATTAACCCCATGCTTCTTCCCCCGATTGAGAAGGAAGTAAAGAGGATGTTTGAAGCAGGCATAATAGCACCCATCAGATTCTCCGAATGGGTGTCCAATCTTGTTCCTACAAGAAAAAAGACAGGTGAAATCAGACTTTGTGTAGATCTCAGAAATTTAAATCAAGTCTCCCTAAAAGACCATTACCCTTTGTCTAAAATGGACCACATATTGCAGAGAGTAGTGGGATCATCTAGAATCTCTTTGCTAGATGGTTTTTCAGGTTTTAACCAAATACTTTTTCACCCAGACGATCAAGACAAAACTGCTTTTACTACACCCTGGGGAACATTCAAGTATGTAAAGTTGCCATTTGGTCTGAAAAACGTTGGTGCTACCTTTCAACGAGCAATGGATATTGCATTTGCAAAAGAAATACATGACTTCCTAGTTGTATACCTTGATGACTTAACCCCCATTCTCCAAATCTGATGAAGAACACCTCAAGCATCTTAGGCAAATTTTCATGACATGTAGGAAATATGGCATTTCCTTGAACCCCAAGAAGTCTCTGTTTGGCCTTGAAGAAGGCAAATTACTTGGCCACATCATATCAAAGGATGGGATCAGAATTGATCCTGAAAGAATACAAGCCATCCTCCATATCCCATTTCCAAGAAACATTAAAGAGCTACAAGCATTCCTTGGGAAAATCAACTTCTTGAGAAGATTTATTCCAAATCTAGCTGAGCTGATAAGATTGTTAAGCAACATGTTAAAGAAGGATGCTGTTATGAAACCAGCTCAAGAAAAGATAGAAAAGATAGATCAACGCCTTAGAATTCAGCCTCTTTGAGGGGGCAACCTCCTTTACATTACATAAATGAACAATTCTTCGATGATACAAATGAAAAGACCTCCTTTCTATATATAGGAGTCTAAGGGGTTATAACATAATCAGAGCCGACATAACAATAATAATGTAAGGGCACAATAATAACAATAGTGGGCTTCTATGTGGCACAATAGTAACAATATGGGCACTACATGGGTACATCAATATAATAAGTGGGTTAGACTAACAACAATAGGGGGTTACACTAGTAGTATAGGGGCCTAACATGCCCCTCTCCTTCAAAAAGCGTTGTCCTCAATGCTTGAGTAGTTCTTGATGCTTCTATATAAAATTCTTGTCCTCCCATGTGGAATATTCAGAGGGTAAGTTCTTCCACTTGATGAAATACTCTGAAATTGATCGATTTCGTAGCTGTCAGGTTCTTGTTTCTGTGACTGCTCCAGGTTCCAATATGATTTTTCCTTCCTCTTCAATTTCTGACAATATTGCTTGAATTGGGATCTTTTGCAACTTTTGAATAAGTGGCCATACTTCTTCGTCCTTCTTCCATTCATCCCTTGCTTCGTTTATCCAATTTGGTTGGATAATATAAATAGCAAAAAACAATGCTTCCACATCCTCATCCTTGAAGAGTATTCTCATTCGGTAAGGTCGCCATTTTTTAAGTGCATGTAGTATTGCCAACATTTCCTTCTCATAAATAGCTTGCTTGAGATGTAGCAATAAAAATATCCAATCACCTACATCAAAACATTTTTCACTACGATGTTGATCTACCTGTTGTTTCGTTTGATTTTGCACCGAAGTGGCGTTATCCTTTAAAAGTTGGAGAACTTGTTGTTGATGCTCGATGTGATCTTTCTCTGTTTGAACCTTTTTCTTCTTGATATGTCCTTCTATCTTTTGAGGAGTGGTAATTTCTTCCCGTCCTTTACAAGATATGGTCGGATTCATTTCTTGATGCTCAATGTGATCTTTCACTTCTTGAACATTTTTCTTCTTGATGTGTCCTTCTATCCTGATAGTTTGAGGAGTGGTAATTTCGTCCATTGAATTACAAGATATGGTTGGATTCATTTCTTCTTTCTCGATGTGATCTTTCACTACTTGCACCTTTTTCTTCTTGATATGTCCTTCTATCTTGAGAGTTTGAGGAGTGGTAATTCTTTCCCATGCTTTACAAGATATGGTCTGATTCATTTCTTCTTTCTCCGGGGTGGTGTCCTGGCATATATCCTCTTCTTTTGATGTTTCTTGATCCTTTTCTTCCTCCTCTTCATATTCTATGTAAAATAATTTCTTCTCAGCACACCTATGACCTTTAGTGCATTTTCTATCACAATTGTAACAAAGCCCTTTTTCTCTTTTTTCTTCCAATTGTTGTGGTGTAACCCTTGTAGGTTGTGGAAGGCTGGGAGAAACAACACTTCCATCTTTATAGTTGTGAGGGGTATGCTTCCTGGTTTCCATAATTTTTCTTTCCATTATGTCACAAAGCCCTTTTACTCTTTCCAATTGTTGTGGTGTTGCTCTAAAGAAGGTGTTGCTCTTTGTATCCTCATAATGTGCTATCATTTCCTCCGTGAAAATTGACCACGTAACAAGTTTTTTACGAGAACAAAGCCCTTCATACCATAAAAATTGATCTGGTTCTAAATATGAAGATGCAATACATACCTTTTTTAACAGTTGTACACCATGTAGATCAAAATATTGCTCCATTTGAAGTATCCAATTTACCGGATCCTTGCCATCAAACTTCCTCATCTTGCTTTTTCTTGATTTTAGGAGTTCGACCTTGAAACGACTGTAACTCTGTACTTTTCAATCACCTAGTTCTGAATTTGTGACCTGCAGTAGGCCTCTGTGTCCTCTTTCCAATGCCACAAGTCTGACCCAAATTGGATTCTCCAAGGAAGAGTTATGCGAAATCTCCCACAGTGACTTGATTATAGACTAGTTCAGTAGAGCGAACTTGTACGACGTGCCACGAGTCACTGTTTCGACCTTTGGATCTGAAAACCACCCACAAGAAACTACAGTCCGTCCTCTTTCTGTACCTTTTTACAAAACTTCAATCCGATCCTTAGAAAGAAAGTTATGACGATTTTCCCCAGGTCACATGTTTTGAGTGTAATTTAGGAGTCTGCAAAAAGACCAACTTCCTCAGATCATATCTCCGAACATATCGCGTAAAAATCTCTGAAATTCGGACCCAAGGTTCAGCATGATTTCTTCTCAAATGGGTTTTTTTTGCGACTTTTGAAACGTCACAGAAAAAAAGTTATAGCGAAAATGCCACGATGACCTGTTTGGAGCAGCGAAACCCTAGAATCCAAAGCTTTGATACCAAATGTTATGAAACCAGCTCAAGAAAAGATAGAAAAGATAGATCAACGCCTTAGAATTCAGCCTCTTCGAGGGGGCAACCTCCTTTACATTACATAAATGAACAATTCTTCGATGATACAAATGAAAAGACCTCCTTTCTATATATAGGAGTCTAAGGGGTTATAACATAATCAGAGCCGACATAACAATAATAATGTAAGGGCACAATAATAACAATAGTGGGCTTCTATGTGGCACAATAGTAACAATATGGGCACTACATGGGTACATCAATATAATAAGTGGGTTATACTAACAACAATAGGGGGTTACACTAGTAGTATAGGGGCCTAACAGATGACAAGGTAAAATGATCTCTTGAAACCAAGCAAGCATTTGAGAGTATCAAATTAGCCTTAACGCAAACCCCTGTCCTAACTAGCCCACAGTTTGATAAAGATTTTATCATATTTCCACTTGCATCAGATCACACTATAGCTGATGTCCTGTTGCAAAAGGATGAGCAGGGAGCTGAAAAACCAATCGCTTTTTTCAGCCGAGCCTTAAGAGACGCCCCCTTGAAGTACCCGATAATGGAAAAACAGGCCTACGCACTTGTTAAGGCCATCAAGGATTTCAGAGTGTACATCTTATATTCACACGTAATTGCCTATGTCCCACACGCTGCTGTAAAAGACATATTGACCCAAGAGGGATTAGAAGGCAAAAGAGGTAAATGGATTGCAAACATCCTTGAATATGACATAGAAATAAAACCAACCAAGCTGATAAAGGGACAAGGTTTAGTTAAACTGATGTCCGAGACGAATTTTCAAGCCTTAGAGATTAACCAGCTAGACAATGAACTGGAGCTGGCGACTCCACAGATCAGTGAGATCTTTTTACAATCCCCTTGGTACACTGATATATGCTTTGTATTGTTAAACCTGTGTGCTCCCCCAGGATTTTCCAGGACCAAGAAAAGATTTTTGAAAATGAAGGCTTTAAAGTTTTGTGTTATAGATGGTGCATTATTTTGGAGAAATCATGAAGGTATATTGCTTAATTGCTTAACCATGAATGAAACTAACAATGTCATGAAAGAATTCCATGTAGGTGACTGCGGAGGACACCTATATTGGAAATCCACTGCTGATAAAATTCTAAGGGCTGGCTTCTACTGGCCCACTCTTTTTGCAGATGTAAAAAAGTTTTCCATATCATGTCACAAGTGCCAAATTTTTGAGGGAAAGAGAAAATTGTTGCCCCTGCCCCTTAAACCAACCTCCACCGAAAAACATTTTCAACAATGGGGCCTTGACTTCATTGGAGAAATCCATCCCTCTTCCTCAGGCCAGCACAAATGGATTCTAACAGCCACCGACTATTTCACTAAGTGGATTGAAGCCATTCCCTGTAGACAAGCCAATGATACCATCATTATCCAATTCCTTGAGTGCAATATCCTCTCCAGATTTGGCTGCCCTGAGAAAATTATCACTAACAATGCCGCTGCCTTTAAGTCCAAAAAGATGATCAATTTTTGCCACAGATTTCATATTACCTTGGGCCACTCCACAGCCTATTACCCTCAAGGCAATGGCTTGGCCGAATCATCTAACAAAAGCCTCATCAACATCATAAAGAAAGTGCTGGAAGAAAACAAGAAGAACTGACACAAAAAACTGGTAAATGCCCTATGGGCAGACAGACTTACAAGCAAAAGATCAATTGGGATGAGCCCTTATGCGCTGGTATATGGCATGGATGCTAGATTTCCTTCATCCGTGGGCATTCCTACCATCAAGTTGTTACAAGAAATTCAGGCTGAACCAAATGACATTCAAAGAAGGATTAATCAGACCATCCATCTACAGCAAACCAGAGAACAAGTTTATGATAGAGCTCAGATTATGCAGGAAAAGCTCAAAAGGATGTTTGATAAGAGAGCTAAAGCTGAATATTTCAATATTGGTGACAAAGTTTTAAAGTGGGATTCAAGAAGAGAAGACAAGGGTAAACATGCCAAGTTTGATTTTCTATGGAAAGGTCCATTTGTAATTTCTGTTGTTCAGGGAAACAACACTTATTTTCTCAGATCTATGGAGGACAGTGTTGTTGAAGAAGGCCCTGTGAATGGCAGGATGTTGAAACATTATCATGATCCTTGTTGTTGAAACAATGCAAATTCTGTAAATACCTTTGTACAATATTACTTGTAAATATCAGCACGCAGTTTTTATTTTTGTATTAACCGGCTGATTTTTTGAGGAAAAATAGTAAATTCACGGAGGACTCAGCCGATGCAAATTTTCCAGTCTCAAGAGTATCAAAACAGAGCAAAATTTTCAGTTCATATCAGCACCTTGCTCTAAGCAAAAGCAAGGCAAGCACAACAGTTTGATCCTTGTTCCTAAATTGTTTTAAAAGGCATGTTCCAGCAGCATTGTGCATAATTATCAAGCACGCAGAAGAAAGCAGGCGATGTTGTACCGTTCACAGAAAGCTCAGTTGAGGAAGAGTTGTTCATAGTTCAAAGTTTCATATTTTTAACAGCCAGAACAAAGAAGTTTTTCGGTCTACAGCAACATCAGAAGGTCAAGGAAGTTTGACCTGCTGTTCTTGACTTTTCACAAGGAAAAGCCATCCCCAAGTGGAGCCATTGTTAGCCTCCTGTTGCAACAGGGTATCATCTTTCATGATTGACATTTTTACATGCCAAATATGTCATACTTTGCAAGCTACAGTGTTCCATATTTCCAGATGAGACCAAAGAAGAAAGCCATGAAGTGTGTTGGTCCAAATGCCACTGCTGATTCCATTTTTGAGGAGTTGTCCCAGTTTTGAAGAGTTTTCATTTAAGGGAGGTCCAAACAGTCTAATCTTGGTCTCCCTAGGTTTCAATTTCCTGTTGTAGAATATAGAGAATGCATCTGTCCAAACAGTTTAACCTTGGCAGATTTTGTAGATAAGCAGAGAATCAAAGGGACCCAACTGTTTAATCTAGGCCCTGGCAGAAATAAGTGCAGATTTAGATAGGAAACATTCAAAAGAAAAATTGTAATTCTGGGTCTGCAAGTCTAAGTGCACCCTAATCAGAAAAGAAGAAAAAATGTTAGGAAAGTAGGATGGGTAGGTAGTTTTGGTTGCAGAAAGATGATTTATGATCAATTTTGTGTTTCAAACTGTGTTTTATCTTCACAGATCACATTGCAGGCAGTTTTGCATTCAGAAGAGCTCAGAGCTGGACATCACTAACTCCCCCTTCTTCTAAATTCCCCAAGTCACTTACTAATTTCCCCAAAGAGGTCAAGATCTGCTTGATTCCTCTTAGCTTCATCATCATCCATATCACTTGCCTTGGTGGAGATCTGCTTCACTCAAGGATCTCAGTTTCTATCAAGTTATTTTCCCCAAATTTAGCTTAAGGTCCCTGACCTTAGCGCCTGCTTTTCACCTTCATATTAACTATTAACAGTATTATATAACTACCTAGCAGTCTTCCCCTTCCCCTATTAAAACTATGTACATAAAACTCCCCTATGTAAATATCCCCACCCTGGCAATATAGCCATATTTTTATAAGTCCGGGGAAAAATGGTCCATCTGGGGCTGTTTTTAACCCATCCGAGTCATAACAGGGGTTAGATGACACCTGGTCATGCTAACAACCTATTCCCTAGCCCTAAAACCCTCAAAAAAACCCCCTACTTCGCCCCCAAACCAAAGTTCTGTACATAAAATCCTAAACCCGCGCGCATTTAACCCATATTTTACCCCTTACCCTAAGTCCCAACTGTAAATATTAATCGCGCCCGTTTCAAAACCCCGAACCCACTTTCCCTAAGTCATAACCCACCCGCGCGCATATTAAAAAAGGTATATTCTTCGCATATTCCCCGTCCTTTATCCCGCCATCACCTCGCACCGACCGCCGACCGTTGGATCGCCCGCCCCACAGATCAACGGTGGGCGGGCCGTCCCATCTCCTAAGCGCCCGAGCTTTAGCGTCCGGGAGATGGGCGGTATTACCGCCGTACCTCCCGCCACGCGTCAAGCGTTGGGCTGTGGCGGAGGCCCCCCTCACGAAACCACCATCTCCAAAAAGCGGTGCGCCACAATACCGCTTACCGCCCTCCCCTGTGACGTAAGCCCCACGTCACATGCCATGTCGCCGCTTACGTCACCCCCTTGCCCAATCACCGCATGCGTGGCCTCCTGCCACCGTGTCGCCAAGTCATCTGGCTGCGTGGCCCCTTGCCACGTGTCATGTCACGTCACCGTCCGTACATGATGATGCCATGATGACGTCATCCTGCCATGTCATCATGCTGACATCATCGCTGACGTCACCCGCAGTACAACATCACATCATGCTGACGTCATCAGCATTTTTTTTTTACGCGAAGGAGCAAAAGTCGCACTTCGGAGCCCCGGAATCCGATTCTGAGGCAGTTTTTGATATCGCAAGATTTTTTAGACCGAAATGGAGAATCTTCAGGGGATCTTCAGGGAATATTTCCATTATGCAGCCCCAGGAAGCTCGAAAAGGCGCAAAAATGACCCGTTATCTTCGCAGAGCATACCGAAAGGAGCAGAAGCCAGTTTTAAGGGAACAGAGGCCGAGCAGCGGCCATTAACTTGTGATTAGACCCGCAGCAAAGAAGAAAAGCGACCCAGTTCATCTGTCAGAGAGTATCAGAGGAAAGAGAAGCAGCAAAGTGTACCATTTAAATTGTTTAATGGAAACCTTCAGTTCCCAAAGCAGGTTAACATTGAATGGCCGCCAATTAAGTCAAATCAAGCGGCGAAAGCCCATCCTTACCTTCAAATCACAATTAAGGCATTCAAAGCCACAGGACAGCAAAGAAGCAGAAACCCATGCACATTTATTTCAGAAGCACCTGCACCAAGCCACCAAGGACTACATAAGTTATTCAGTTTTGATACGGCCGCCCCAGCGCAGCCTGAGATATTTTCATGCATTTATTTCAGATAGGAGTAGGTAAATTAATTATTCTTTATGACCTGATTAGGTCAAGATGTAATAAATAACTTTGTAAAAGTTTTGCCCTATATATACCACCCTCAGCATTGTTTTAAGGGTTGGTCGATTGAGAATTTTCACTAGAGACTCACACTGTATACCTGACTATTTCTATAATCAAAGATTGCAGAAAGTTCGAAAAGCAAACTGTCTGTTGTGAATGAATGTTTTGGAAATATGAAGATGGAATTCTTGTGCTGCAGCCTGAAGCAATAAGTGCATCTTACCTCTGTTTTATTGTTATCACTATCTAAATAGCAGAAAGAAAGAATAGCCTAGAATTAGTTTAAATACTCTCTATGCTCAATTTCTGCTATTTCTTTATGTTTTCCTCTGATTGAATTGGTTATGAATATGAATTCCTTCTGGCTCATGTTTACCCCAATTCGCCTGTGTTTGCCAATTATCTAGGGATTCTTAACTGCCCCTAGGTAGCGCCTTGTCATTTTCCCTTGTTAAGCATAATTGAGAGATTCTTAATTGTCTCTCATTACTTAGCACTTCTTTCCATCCCTTAAACCTGAAACATTGTTTCATGCTCAGCTGCTCCATTTTCCCTCACTATTATTAAGGAAAAGCACCAGCAGTTTTTCTCCTCGACTCCACGCCCAATGGTTCGAAACCCTTAGACTATGCTTTGCCTCTCTACCTGAAATATCAATTTTCCCACCAAAAACAAAACAAAAACCCTCTGAACTCGAGACCTAGCCTAAAATCCTTTTCAAACAAAGCTAAATCTAAAGAGAGAGCCCTCTCTGATTGCAGGTTGGCTAGAACCTGGAGTCCAAAGTTGGTCTGTGGTTACCTCGGCCGTATCCTTTCTGGAGCTTAAGGACAACCTGAGTGATAACAGCGCTAAACTATGTCAGAATTTTTTAATACCATAAACCATTGGCTTTGTTTGAAATCAACAAACTCAATGATGCATATGTCAAGGCTTGATATGTGAAGGCAAAGGGAAGTTGATCAAGGATACATCAAGGAAAGTTGCACCCAATAACTCCTCTCAAGACAGAGGTGGACATAAGTAAGAAGTTCCAAGGAATGCTCCCAATGTTTCCAAGAAAGGAAAAGTAAAGTAGTTTCAGCATGCCATACATTGTTTACAAGCATTGTGGAAAGACATGATAAAGAGAAGTGTTGGAAACTTCAACTGGTTAAAACCTAAAAGAGAGTGAAGAAGTTCTTACTCACTAAAGTCGAGGACAAGGAACAAGTCAACAATAAAGATCAAGTGGATGAGAAGCTATCCCTTATGGTGAAATTGCATCCTGAACACCCAATGCAGAAGAAAGGGAGTAGTTGTTCCATGTGAGGATGCAGATCAAGAAGACATTAATCAAGTCTATCTTCTTTTCAAGGATGAAGAAGAACCTCATTTCAAAGGCATTGGTGAAGAAGTTGAGTTTTCGTAGTGAATTTCATCTATTGACAACCTATTATGATGGTCTATATTGCCCTTGTTGCATCATAAACCAATCTAACTCAAAAAAAACACAAATCAAGTAGAAAATGACAATAGATAGAACCACAATTTAATCCAATGTGATTTGTCCATAAATCAAAGACTATATCACTCCTAGTCAAATAGACCAATATCATTTACATCCACCTGTGACATGATGTGTGCAACAATGTCCACAATATCATTCAAGTGTATAACCTATTTTGTCGGACTCTTCTACTTCTAATATTTGTATGCTAAAAAAACTTTATTTTTTCACTAGTCTAGTTTCCTAAGTGGTAGACTAGGGCAAACCAGCACTTGTTGTTATACTATCTTGATGGTTAAACAAAAAATTAAGACAAGAATAAAAAAACATGACAAGTGGAACTTGCGCCTGGAGTTTCGGTACATGGATAGGCAAATGAATTATATTTAATGAAAGATAAGGAAGTGTAACAGCTTTTTGCTTAAGCAATTGATGGAAACATTGAGAAGCTAGTATAGATAGTTGATTGAGAGGGAGGAGTGAGAATTCTTAGTTGTTATCACTGAAAAATTGGTGCGATAAAGAGTTGCCCCCCACACTCAATTATAGTTATAGCTAAATCAGAAACTTAGAGAGCATCCATTTACTTTGCCCTATTTTATAAGAAAATTGATTTTTATGACTCTCAAATAAAATTATCTCTATTAATTATAATCGTAAATTTTTATATATAATTTATATATAATTATTTATTTTAAAATTTAAATCCTTATATAAAATATCAAACTCAATTACAATTTTAAATCCCATCATAACTTTATTTAATATAAACTCTCTCCACCACTGGCTTTAAAAAGGTATCAACTTAATTGAGGACTTCGTTTTTTATAGCATGAAATCAAGGATTTGAGTTTATAAAAGCGCTGGATTTTTCCTTTTATAAAGACCAGCCTTGATAACTCTACCTTCAAACTAAAAATACAAGAACTAAGAGTTTCATTCTCTTATGTAGTTTAAAACGATAAGTGCGACCTATGTTGGCACCTCCATTCATTATTTTTTTGTTTTCCATGTAATATTTACAAGTTGTTCTGACCAGGTATCCTTGTGGCATCCTCAAGTGGGGGATCACAGCACGCATTTGTATGTGGCAGTCAGCACGGAATTAAACGAGCTCGCCTTTGTACGTGGCAGTCAGCACGAAATCAAACGACCATTTGCAAATTGATTTGGCGTTATTCTGTAAATGAGGTGCTCAAGATGAATTTGGTTTTATTCAGGAAATGAGGTGCTCAGGTTGTGTTTCAGCCATGGAGATTTTGTCGGACGGCATTTTGACCATGAAAAACTGATTAGCCCATTCGATTGTACCCATTGGATAAGCCAAGCCCATTTGATTAGCCCAATCCAGGTAGGAGCTATGGTTCCATAGGAGAAAGCTCTGTAGGGGTAGTTTGCGGTCCCCCTTCTGTTGGTTGGTTGTAGTCCGCGAGCTAGCACAAGTATCTGTTGGGTCATTAATAAGAACTAGATCAAATGTAACAGGTACTGCTTCCACCCCACAACTAACGGCTATTGATTTGAATTTGAAACTTGGATCTTCAGTCAATGTTCTCCCATATGTCCTCCCTCTACAATATTCATGGTTAAGCATACACCCACCAGTGGGAGAAGGAAGCGGACGCATTGAAAGGGTGCACGGATTTTGCGCAGAGAAACAGCACAGAAGGGGGACGACTACGAAAGAGGCACAGCATATAAGAGAGAAGTGGCTCGAATGCAGACTATGAGATTGAAACCCGACGGCAGTTGAGGATAGGGGATGCTCCACAAGTGGTTGAGGATGAAGACATGCAGTTTGCCAGAGCAGAGAATGTCGACCATGGACCAGAACATCTCGTTCACCATTGTGCATTTAGAATCTCTCTTGGAAGGATGCGCGACTCTCACCGCATACGGCTCGCGCGAACCCCCTGTTAAGCTCCATTAATTTAACACAAAAGCTACCTTGATTTATGGAGTTGCAGCTTTTCTTAACTTATGGAAACCAACTGCAGTAGTTTCCTTAAGTTAAGAAAATCAACTGCAATTACTAAATTAATAATTGGGAGCTACTAAAGTGGTCCATTACTTTGATCTCATCTCTACCTTGATTTGTGGTTTTTCTAACACATAGCATTTAGAAGCTTGATGGAAGCTTAGCTATATGTTCATCTGTTTGGTCGCCAAGCTCATATCTCAACCCCCTTCAGTTCTACACCATCTAGCTGAGATAGCAGAACTCGGAAGTGCCTTCAGAATTTTGTGTTCTTTTGCTTGGACAGAAGCTGGAGTGCTGAAGGAGAAGCTTGTGGACTGTGGCCTGCATCAATACATCACCGATGGCTGGAGGTAACTCGTATCCCTGGGCAATAAGGTTTAATGATTCTTTGAGTTTATTCCGCATGCAGAATCATTGTTAAAATTGTAGAATGTCTAACAGTTGGTATCAGAGCCTTAATTTACTTCTGCCTTGGTGTGCGATTCGAATAGCATTAGAAAATTTATTTATGAAGATTGCGCAACCATTAGAATCATATATTCGACCCACGGTTTGCGCAAAATTTCGGATGCATGCCTGAAACGAATAGAGA
This sequence comes from Pinus tabuliformis, assembly GCA_031772625.1. NCBI lineage: Eukaryota > Viridiplantae > Streptophyta > Pinopsida > Pinales > Pinaceae > Pinus > Pinus tabuliformis. The sequence continues at coordinate 325,708,899 of CM062816.1, read as the reverse complement.
ATATACCTTCAAAACAAACATGAGAAGAGTGGATATTCTTCTCATGCGAACATATATGAATAATGATAAGGGAGATTTAGGTTATTATTGGATGTTAGACTTAAACGCCCTTTCTGTTTCAATATCCAGCGGAAACTTTAGAGCTGCATGTTGAGTTTTGTGTCATATAAAAGCTTTTTGCTATCCCAATGTCACTGCATGTAGAAGAATTCTTTTCATTATTAATTCTTTGATGATGAAATCTCGATGCATTTTTGATGGGTTAATTGCAACGGTTTTATTAAATTTGACGCTCTTCCCATGTTCAAGCCAGAAAATAAAATAGTTGCTCTCCGAAATTTATATGGGGCAGGCTCACTTATCCCATATCTGGAATTTTGATCCTCAGGGCCAAATGATAAAATTTAGTTGTGTAGAGATATGATCGCCATTATCTTACGTTTCTACTTATGTGGAAACTGGCATTGATTAACAAATATGCATGTGGCCGGTAAAATAAATGCCAGACATCGCATTATCTGCTTCAGCGCTTTGATATGAGGTTGCTTATATAAGTGGAGGTCAATGTTTTGATGTGATATCAAATTACATAGAATATATTTTTGATTATTATGTGTTAAGTTTACAATTTGAACATTCATATAATAATAAATTAATTTGGAGACTGGGGAAAAACTAAATATCCGTATGAGACAAGTTTTTTATTCTCATTTCCTCTTCCTTTGGTCCCTTGAATTTAAACGGACCATGTTGTGTGTAGATTTCATATTTGGACTTCGTTTTGATGTGTATGTGCAAAATAAATATATATATTTTGTAGAGTTGTCACTGCCTTGCTGGCACAGTTATTATTTAAACGCATTTCTCCAGTTCTGAGTTTGGTTATATAAGCTCTTTATATTGGATATATTCTTAAAATAAACCAGCCTTTGGGTGAAGGGGCAATTTTAATATAAACATCTGACAAGACTGCCTTTAGGTCCGCAAAGGTATATCGGGTTGGCTTTTAGCCTAGGTTGTCATTGATTATTTAATCGGATTAAAAATAATTAGAATAGCCGAATGATTTCCTATCGATCCAGTTTCCTATGATTTCTCACCGAATTATATATATATATATTATTGGTCAGAGAATATCGTTTAAAAAAAAACATAACGACCATGATTTTTCGCTTTCTTCAAATTTCGGCAAGAATAAAGCCCAGCCGAAATACAAAGAGAAATTGGTTTTTGATTAACAACATCTGCTCCTCTTTTACGCGAAGCGCTGAATTTGGGTGACTCTGTTCTTCCCCTTAGTGCTGAATAATGTTGTATTTACGTTTTATTCGTATGGATATTGGATGTTGAATTGTGCTATGATAGTTTCATACCTGTAAATTTGTGTAGTAGCTTTTATTGTCAAGATTGGTATTGCCTCGATGAAAATTTCTGCACTTTTGTATCTATTGCCATCATTCTCTGGAGCTACAGTTCTTGCATCCAGAGAAATAAATTTGCAGTTGGGTGAGGATTCCTTCGACTGCTTGGTGTAAGGTGTATTGAATATGCAGATTTATCCAAACCCATCTAAACCTGGGTTTAATATGACATGCACCTCGAGGGCAGAAAGTTACATGATGCGTATTGTTTTCTAGTGGGAGCTATGAACCCCAAGGCACTTTAATATGGTGCATGAAACATTTTTTTTTTTTTTTGATAATTTTACCTAATTCAAAGGGCATTTATTTTGCATGAAGTTCAGATTAGCGTTGTTGAAATTTAATGTAAATTTAATTTTAATTTTATTTATCTTGTGAACAAAATAGCTTGTCTATTTTTGTTGTTTTATAAACTTAAGGACGGAGCCTGAAGTCAAGCCAGCTAGTCTTCGAGCTGCATTTGCTATGCAAGTGCAACGCTGCTTCAGTCAATCTCCGGGTTTAGTTTATAAATTGAACAATCAATTTGTAGTCATTTTCGGTAATGCTCACTGCTTTTGATTTTGCTGGAGAATTATTACAGTTATATGGAGTTTATTAAAATGTCATTTTGACTTACTCCTTTCAGTAAACATTAATTTTCTCTCTGGTTAAGTTTTGTTTATGCAACAAAATTAATGTCTAGTGATCCATGTAATTTTAATTAATTAGAGAGTAGCCACAGCATCTTTAATTAAATAAAATTATATATTGATTGGCAAGATCACATAAAGATTATTTAGACATTAAATTGTAATTAATTACACTGAATATAATAAATTTTATCCCACAGGAATTTTTATTATATTTATGTGATTAATTAGGATAAAATTTCATAACCTACCCACAGGAGTTATGAATTAATAAGTTTTATCATAAAGTTGTATTGAATCTGTTTGAATTGAAAATTTAGCCCACAGGCAATTTTCATGTCATTTGATTCAATTCTTTTTAGCATCATCATAAAGTTTTATTGAATCTGTTTGAATTGAAAATTTAGCCCACAGGCAATTTTCATGTCATTTGATTCAATTCTTTTTTAGCATGTTTTACATTGGTAAAACATAAAAGTTCATAAAAGTTTTATTGAGTCTGTTTGAATTGAAAATTTAGCCCACAGGCAATTTTCATGTCATTTGATTCAATTCTTTTTTTAGCATGTTTTACATTGGTAAAACATAAAAGTTCATAAAAGTTTTATTGAGTCTGTTTGAATTGAAAATTTAGCCCACAGGCAATTTTCATGTCATTTGATTCAATTCTTTTTTGCATGATTTACATTGGTAAAACATGAAAGATATTAAGCCTCAATTTAACATAAGCATGTGATCCTTTTGATGCAGCAGTACAACCTGCAAATTTCTCTGAAATTCGTTGTGACATTCCTGAACTTAAGGGAGATAACTACAAGATTTGGAAGGAGAGGATTCTCCTTCATTTAGGGTGGATGGACATAGATTATGCTATCAGGAAGGATGAACCATCGGCACTCACTAATACCAGCACTGCAGCGGACATCGCGCTTTATGAACGATGGGAGCGATCCAATCGTCTAAGCATGATGTTCATTAAGACCAAAATTTCAGCTGGTATTCGAGGTTTCGTTGATCAGCATGATAAGGTCCGAGACTTGTTGAAGGCCATTGATGAACAATTCGTCTCTTCAGACAAGGCACTGGCAAGTACCCTAATCATGAAATTCTCATCCCTAAGGCTCACCAATGTGAAAGGTGTACGCGAGCACATCATGCAGATAAGGGACACTGTGGCTCAATTGAAGAAACTCGAGGTTGAAATATCGGAGTCCTTCCTAGTGCACTACATCCTGAACACCCTTCCGCACCAATATGGACCTTTCAAAATCTCATACAACACACATAAGGATAAATGGTCAATTAATGAACTCATGACCATGTGTGTTCAAGAAGAAGAGAGACTAGTGATGGAACTAGGAGAGAGTGCAATGCTGGCAACGCATGGAAAGGGCAAATCTCAAGCCAATCGGAAAGGGAAAGGTAAAGCACTTCCCCAAGCTGATATCAAGAAGGTTTCCAAGTGTTTTTTCTGTAAGAAGAAAGGACACATAAATAAGGAATGCGCCAAATATCAGAAATGGCTTGCAGACAAAGGTAATTTAATCTCGTTTGTTTGTTATGAATCTAATATGATTAACGTTAATATTAACACATGGTGGATTGATTCTGGACCAACAATTCACATTTCGAATTCCTTGCAGGGTTTGCAGAACCTAAGGAAACCAGTGGGAAGTGAGCAAAGCATCTTATCAGGAAACAAGATGGGCTCGCATGTGGAAGTTATAGGAACATGTTATTTAGCTTTAAGTAGTGGTTTTGTTTTGGAGTTAGAAAAGACCTTTTATGTTCCAAGTTTTCTAGAAACTTGATCTCAGTTTCAAGGCTTGTACCTTTTGGATATTCCTTAAACTTTTCAGAAAAAAATCTTTCAGTCTATTCTATAAATCTGATTATGTTGGGAATGGTATTTTGTCTAATGGTCTTTACTGCATTAATTTACAAAACAATGTCACATATGATTCAATGCATGTTCACACTGGCACTAAAAGATGATGATTAATAACACTTCTTCATTAATGATTGATAACACTTCTTCATGAATAACACATCTTCATTGATTCCCCTCTAGTCATGGTGAGCAATTGGTTTGCAAGCTCAAGAAGTCATTGTATGGTTTAAAACAAGCATCCCGCCAATGGTATTTGAAATTCCATAGTAATTTCTTCTTTTGGTTTGTAGAAAACATTATGGATCAATGTATATACCTGAAGGTTAGTGGGAGTAAAATTTGTTTTCTTGTTCTATATGTGGATGACCTTTTTTGCTAGCAACCAATGATAAGGGTTTGCTACATGAGGTGAGACAATTCCTCTCTAAAAGTTTTGATATGAAGGATATGGGTGAGGCATCTTATGTCATTGGCATTAAGATCCATAGAGATAGATTTTGAGGCATCTTGGGTCTGTCACAAGAAACCTATATTGATAAAATTTTAGAGAGATTTCGGATGAAGGATTGTTCACCAAGTGTAGCTCCCATTGGGAATGTTGGGACGATGTCAGAATGATCCAGGTTTAGACCACTGGAGAGCTGCAAAGAAAGTAATGAGGTACCTTCATGGGACCAAAGACTACATGCTTATGTATATCCTGTTTGAGGCTGCTTTACATGGTGTATGGCTTAAGAATTTCATTTCTGGGCTTAGAATTATGGATTCTATATCTAAGCCATTGAGAATATATTGTGATAATTCAGCTGCTGGTTTTATGGCTAAAAAAGTGGGAGTCGAAATAAACACATCGACATTAAGTTTTTAGCTATAAGGGAACTTGTTAAAGAAAATAAAGTGGTCATTGAGCACGTCAGCACTGAGTTAATGATCAATGATCCTTTGATTAAGGGCATGCCACAGTTAATTTCAAGGATCATGTATTGAATATGGGACTTGGTTCCATTATGCAGTTTTTTCATTGTATGGACAATGTTAATGAAATTCTTAATTATTGTGATGTTTTTTCTCATATTATGTGCACCTTAAGTTGATTTGAGAAAATTCATTTAAGAAGGACCAAGAATAAACATAGGGTTTATTCATTAAGAAATTGTTGCCACATAAATTATAATAAGAATAAATGCATAGTAATACATGGAAGGTAATACTCATCATTAGAGGACTTATCGCCATGATTCATGTATCTATTACTTAATACAGATTATCAATGGTTTTTAAGTTGAGACATTAAGTTTGGAAGTATGGACCAAGTGGGAGAATGTTAAGCTCCATTAATTTAACACAAAAGCTACCTTGATTTATGGAGTTGCAGCTTTTCTTAACTTATGGAAACCAACTGCAGTAGTTTCCTTAAGTTAAGAAAATCAACTGCAATTACTAAATTAATAATTGGGAGCTACTAAAGTGGTCCATTACTTTGATCTCATCTCTACCTTGATTTGTGGTTTTTCTAACACATAGCATTTAGAAGCTTGATGGAAGCTTAGCTATATGTTCATCTGTTTGGTCCCCAAGCTCATATCTCAACCCCCTTCAGTTCTACACCATCTAGCTGAGATAGCAGAGCTCGGAAGTGCCTTCAGAATTTTGTGTTCTTTTGCTTGGACAGAAGCTGGAGTGCTGAAGGAGAAGCGTGTGGACTGTGGCCTGCATCAATACATCACCGATGGCTGGAGGTAACTCGTATCCCTGGGCAATAAGGTTTAATGATTCTTTGAGTTTATTCCGCATGCAGAATCACTGTTAAAATTGTAGAATGTCTAACACCCCCGACTTCAACATCTGGAGTTCTAAATTAAACCCAATACTATTGCTGGTTTATTACTCCATGTGGTGGCAATGGTGGCAATCTACATGCAAAATTGTTTTAGGTGGAAAAAAGTTGTGGTAGTATTATTTTTCACGTAAAAAAAAATTGGATAAAATCAGTTGTCACAACATATCTTGGTCACATAAACAAACTTTGGATAAAATCAGTTATCCCAACATTTTTGGTTGCAACCAGACTTTAGATAATACAAACTAATGTCAACATTAACAGTTTTGCTTGCAACCAGACTTTAGATAATACAAACTAATGTCAACATTAACAGGGAACCGTTGACGGTTAGTAATAATGAACGGGGTTTAAAGTAAAATAGGCTATGCTCCAGTTTCTTCCGCTTCGGGAAAGGTCAAATAAGATGGCCAAGCAGAATAACTTGGAAGATTTTGGTTATCCCCGTACAGTGCGATTGAGAATTTTGTAATAATCACCGTATAACAGAGTTGAACAAATCGAAACTAATGCTAAAGCAAAGCTTTCCGATTACTATAGTCCCTGCCCATTCCCAGATGGCGGAGACTAATAAGTTGTCCCAACATTCCAATATTGGAATAAGCCAAGCTTGAAATAAAAAGTTGATTTTTTTCATCCAAATACTTTGCTTAAAATTTCAGTAGATAAAATTAGCAATATAAAACTTAAGTTAAACGGTAAAAACGCTATAAAAAATAGGTCAACTAATGAATTAATGACCTCTCAACTATCACTATAGACCTACCGCCTACCGAAGGCAAGGACTAATGACATATAATTGACCTATTAATAGAGATCGAAAGTGAAGTTTACAGGGTTGTTAATAAATCGATGTATTACAAAGACTAATAACATATAATTGACCTATCAACAGAGATCGAAAGTGAAGTTTACAGGGTTGTTAATAAATCGATCTATTAAAAAAATAGATTAATGGTTTCAGTCGAGATAGTTACAACAAAGAAAACCACACTTAACTCATTCTTTTTTTCAGAACCAAAAAAGAGTTTTTCCCTAATTTGATTATTTCGTATATGTTGGTCGCATTCCAATGGCAACTCCAAATTTCAACTTCAGTGTACTGAGACCTTGTAATGTTTTTGCTAAATCTATTTGTTCTTGATTTGAATTAAAAAGCATTCCTAAAAAATGATAACTTATAACTATGAAGTTAGTAAATTAATTTTTATAATAATTTAAATTAATTTTTAAATAAAAGTATGATATTTTTTTAAATATAAATAATAATTATATTAAAAAAATAAAATTTTACACAGTTAATTAAATAAAAGTAAATGTATTAATAATATATTTATTATATTTAACAAATTTAAATAAGTTAATTATAATAATAATCTAATGTGATATATCTCCAATGGGGTGAGAAGACATTAAAGTGGCTTATCAAATTAGAGTAACATTAGTAATGGTTATAATGAATTGAAATAAATGGAGGGGAAGGGTTATTAGTGAAGTATCATTAACACGAGGGTGTTCATTTTAATCTCAAATTAGGTATGGAGAAAGGTTAGGAATAACCTTATGTTGGACCTGAGTTATCAGGCACCTCCGAGATCGATCCAACGGGTTTCCCAGTGAGTGGTGAGGAGAAGCAATAAGGCAAAGCTAGCAAAATTGTAGTTTGGCACTTATTTATCATTTTGTGGTGTCACAGGGCTCGAACACTCCAATAGTCTAGAATTGTTTGTCATAAAAGAGTTCACCTCAAGCTCTAAGCTAAGGGAATGGAGCATCCTTAGGCACCTTTGCAACCAACTGAAAATCCCAAACCGTTGTTCCTAGTCCAAGGGATATTTACTTGAAAAGATGGTGAGACCAGCCTTGCGTGGAGGCCACAGCTCTAACAGTGGTCATGGGTCTGAATGTTGTGGTAGTGGCAAAGGTTGTGGTTGGAACCAAGGTCATGAGGGAGCTACTAGATACATAGAGTCCACCTCTACTGTGACTCAAAACAAAATAGAGGGTTGGGAAGAATCCATGGCTAATATTGCAGTACCCTCATCAGACATATAACTCATTAATGAATTTCAGGACTTAATCATAGACCCTGGACATATCAAGGGACAACACACTCTGTATGTTCGAACTTTAACCTTATATTAGCAAATGAAGACCTTGTTGGCTTGAGCTCTACAAAGAGGGGAGCAAAATGCACCAAGTATTATTGATATCGTGACAAGTATCAAGAACAATCAACAACACTTGAAATTCCATATGATCGTATTGGACAAGAGGATGGCTAGAATTTAGCAGCATATACCATGTATCTCCCCTTCACCTCCTCTAAGATCCAGCGTAAAAGACCCAGCCCCAATCGAATCATCTGATGAATAGTTTATTTCTAACTTGGTTGAAAGCCTCAATCTGGAGGTTGGTTAGTGTTAGTTGGTTTGATGTTAATGTCTTTCTTTTTTTAGTTCCGAAACTTCTACAAACTTACAGATTTTGGGTTGCTTACTTAGCGACTAGATAATCAAAAAACATGGTTTCCTAATGGGCAAGTTGAGAGCATCTAGATTGCCTAGGCTAACATTGAAATATCTTATCGCTAATAAAAAGAAATGACATCATCTTACAAAAATATAAAATTTAATGTGATATAGATTTTAAATAAGTTAGGTATATTAAAAATGTAATGCATTAACAAGAAACAAAAATTCAACTTTATAAACTAAATAAAAGTAAATGTATTATTAATAATACATTTATTAATTTTTCCTTTATTAAATTTAAATAAGTTAGTTATATTAAAATTTAATATGATATAGAAGTTATAGATGATATAGTAATGAATTTTAATAAATAAGTTAGTTATATTAATAATTTAATATGATATAGGGAATCGAATTGGGGAGGCTCTGCAACTTGATCCAGGGTTGGCACTAGGGTTTGACGTTGGGGACCATGGCGGGAGGCGCAGGGGGGAGTGCTACTCCCTCCTACAGTCAAGCAGTCACGGATAGAAGTAAGGATGCTGGAAAGCAACGTTTCAAGAAACCTCTAGAGAAGACAACAGAGGCAAGTAACACGGAAATATTGGGAAGAAATAGACCTCATGAACAGGAAGGGAATAAGAAGGAAGCTAGAAAGGAGAAGGACAAAGGGGGTAGCGGTCAAAAAACCACTTCTGTAAGGACAACTGGGGTATGCATACCCAAGGCGAACATCATTCCCCGAGTCATCTTAAGACCCAGCGCTACAAGTGCATAGGGATCATATGGCGGAATACGCGGTGATATGCAAATTCATGGGGTTATGGCCGACGGAGAGGGCGTTGCATGTATGGATAAGGAGCCACTGGAAACCAAAGGGAGAAATAAATCTTCATCTGGGATCTAAGGGCTTCTTCACAGTAGTGTTCACAAACCTAGAGGATAAAGATAGAGTGTTCGAAGGAGGACCATACTTCTATGCGGCTGCAGGCCTCTACATGCAGCCATGGATGATGAACTTTGTCCCAGAACGTGAAACATTCACATCGGTACCGGTATGGATTAGACTATACTCCCTTCCTCTGGATTATTGGCTACCGGAATCTTTGAAAACAATAGGCAACAAACTGGGGCATTTCCTAAAGATCTCAGATGCGACTCTAAAAGGAAAATACACCTCCTTTGCCCGGATATGTGTGGAAATGGACTTATCCAAAGCACTTTCGAACGCGATAATTTTAGAAGTATATGATGAAGAATGGGTGTAGGCAATGGACTATGAGCACATCCCATTTAGGTGTCGCAAATGCCATGAACATGGGCATCTATACAGAGACTGCCCAACAAACAATATGGAGAGAAATGTGAAAACAATGGCGGATAAAAATCCTGAGGGTTTCACTAGGGTTGGGGGCAAAGGGAAAGGCGGGAAGCGGCCACAAAAAAAGATCAATGAGGAAAGACAGTCGATTCATAATAGCTTTAAGATCCTAGAAGAAGAAGATGGAAATAAAGAAACAAACCAGGAAACGGAGAACATTATCACTAAGAAGGAAAGGGATGATAGCATGGAAGATATCATAGAAAACAACCAGCAAAAGGAGGATCTACCAAGCACTATGGAGATAAGTAGGGACCATGAGATGACTCCAAGTGAGGCAAGAACGGAGGACCATGAACTGCAGGAAATTCTAGAAAGGGAAAATGTAGATCTAGAGAAATTTCTGGAACAAGGGACAACCAAAGGAGTGGACTCCCTGCCAAAAGAGGAATATGATAGGGTTCAATAGCTCTTCCTATGGAGATCACAACCGAAGGGCTCTGGAGTCAAAAGAAATCATGAAATCCAAGAGCATAGAGGGGTCAAAATGATGGAGGAGATACAGGCACAATCTCCAAAGAACCCAGGCAGGAAAAGAGGAAGGAAAAGACAGAAGGAGTTGTTGAATGAATGTGGGAAACTCTTGATTAACTCAGGTAAGATGAAAGATCTCACCATTTATTCCTTTACAAACCTTTCTTAATGAAGCTCACAACCTGGAATATTAGAGGCATAGGAAATAGAAGGAAACAAATAAATCTCAATAATAGAATAAAAGAAGAAAAACCAGATATGGTTTTTATTCAAGAGACAAAATGTTCGATGGATAAGATTAGAGAAATTCATAATAAATGGCTAATCAAGTATGAGTATTTAGAGGTTAAAGCAAATAACTCGGTGGGGGGGATTCTTACGCTCTGGGATCCCCAGAAATTTGGAATCCTGGATGCTAAAGCGTCCATGAACTATCTTTATTTGGTATGTCAACCTTTAGGTGATCAGAAGATATACATGATCACAAATGTCTATGGACCTCAAAAGCTAGAAGATAAAATCAGGCTTCTCACCTCCCTTGAGGAACTAAGAGCAAGACACCCTAGTATGCCTTGGATCATTGCAGGAGATTTCAATATGATAAGATCTCTTACAGAGAAAAAAGGTGGTATCAGACAGCTAGGCAGAGACTCCATGGCCTTCCAGAACTTCATAAGGAACATGGGGTTAGTGGACACTGAAACAATCAATGGGACCTTCACTTGGAACAACAAGAGGGGAGGGGCTTCATAAGTCGCCTCTAAACTCGATAGATTTATTATTTCAGAGGACCTCTTTCTTTCAGGCCCTACCATGTCATCTTCTATTCTTCCCTTTGGAGGTTCAGATCATTTTCCTGTACAATAGGAAGCCAATTTTTTGGGTACACCAAGAAACAGACCCTTCAGATTTGAAATTGCCTGGCTCTCTCACCCTGAATTCACCAGCAATATTGACAAATGGTGGAGAGAGGATCTGAACATTCAAGGAACTAGAATGTTCCTGCTCCAACAGAAACTTAAACATATCAAATCCAGGCTTAAAGATTAGAACAAAAAGGAATTTGGCAATATATTCAAAGCCAAAAGAGAAGTTGAGCAGAAACTCCCGGAGATTAATCAGATTAGCATCACAAATTGCTTCACCGAGGAGCGGAAAAAGCTAGTTCACTCCCTGCAGGAAGAATGGGAAGATCGGTGCAGGCAAGAGGAAATTTTCGGGAGACAGAAATCGAGGGTGCAGTGGATTAGAGAGGGAGAAAGAAACACGAAGTTCTTTCATAAATCTACCTTGGATCATAGGGCACACAACAGAATCACAAATCTCAAAGATTCTCAAGGGATTGAACTCGTCTCTCACAAAGATACGGAATTTGTCCTTGTTCAACACTTCCTCGGTATACAAAGGAGCCTTTGGTGGAGAGATCCAGGTTCATCAAAAATTTCACTCAGTACATCCCCCAGTTGGTTACCAGAGAGGACAACCACAATCTTATCAGGCCAGTGTTGAAAGAGGAGGTCAATGAAGTGATTAATGAAATGCAAAATAGAAAAGTTCTAGGCCCGGATGGATTCAATGTAGACTTCTTCAATGCCTGCTGGAAAATAGTCAAACAGGACATCCTTGAGGTGGTGGAAGACTCAAGAAGATCCAAAAAGGTTCTGAAGGCTCTAAATGCTTCCTTCATAGCTTTAATCTAATGACAGGAAAAAGCAATGACTCCGGATGGCTTCAGACCCATAGATTTATGTAATGTGGTGTACAAAACTATTTCCAAGGTGATCGTTAATAGACTCAAGCCTCTCTTACCAGGTCTCATCTTAGAGGAGAAAACAGGCTATGTGGAAGGAAGACAAATCCTTAATAACATCATCCAAGCTCACAAGGTGGTACACTCTCTCAAAAGCAACAAACAAGCTGGTATGATCATTCAGCTGGACCTAGAGAAAGCCTACGACAAGCTAAGTTGGTCTTATATAAGGGCAGTTCTTATAGCATATGGCTTCGACCAAAACTGGATAAGATGGGTTATGGCACTAATCACCACGACCAATTTCTCCATCCTGCTCAATGGCGCTCCTTCAAGAACTTTCACACCCTCCAGAGGTCTCAGACAAGGGGATCCACTCTCACCCTTCCTCTTTGTTCTCGTGATGGAAGGGCTAAGAAAAGCAATTAAAATGGCAAATGTTGAAGGAAGAATCCAGGGTATCAAACTCACCTTGGATGAGGAGGCAAATACTCATCAACAATTTGTGGATGACACAATGTTGCAGGGCATACCCACAGTGAGGGAAGCTAGAGAAATCAAATAAATCTTAAATGACTTTTCGATGGCAGTTGGCACAAAGGTAAGTCTCAACAAATCAAAAGTTTTTTTCTTTAACACTGACATTGCTATTCAAAGAAGCATCACCAAGATTCTTGGGTTTCAAAGGGACCAGTTACCTTCCAAGTATCTGGGCATACCTCTCACAGATAAGCATCTAAGCAAGGGAGTATGCGAGCCAATAATAAATAAACTTCGGGACAAGATCTAAAAATGGACATGCAGGTCTTTAAATTTGGCGGGGCGCCTTGTGCTCACACGGGTTGTCTTGCAGGAAATTCCCACTTTCATGTTCTCAGCTCTTCCTGCTCCTAAAGGATTTCTGCAACAGATCATGAGCATACAAAGGGATTTTCTATGGGGCAGAGCAGAAGAGAAAAAGAAATGGGCTCTAGTGGCTTGGGACAAGATCCGCAAACCCAAGAGTCATGGTGGTTTGGGGTTTCATGACCCTGAAACCCTCAGCAGAGTCTCGAGAGCTAAACTCTGGTGGAGGTGGATCAAGGAATCAGCAACCCCCTGGGCCAAGCTTTGGACACAAAAATATGCCAAGAATTGGCAAGAGAAGGATCACATTCAAATGTCAGGGAGTATTAAGGGCTCCCACATTTGGAACCTTGCCTGGGAAAATAAAGGTATTGTCCAGCAGCATAGTTTCTGGGAGATCCGAGATGGGAACCTGGCTCGGTTTTGGGAGGATAACTGGAAACAGGAACCCAACGTGTACAAGGATGATTTAGCAGCTCTCAAGCATGATACCGATAACAAAGGTCTACTCATGGTAAATGAATTCTGGGACCAGGTAAGGAACAATGGAGAACTTGGAAGGATCTAGGCCACAGTGAAGAGAGCCCTTTGAAGGCCCAGGCAGACTCTCTTGCTCGAGAGCTAGAACATAGGAGGATTTTGGTATCCTCCTTGCTTGACCAACTAAGATGGGGAAGGAACCCCGAAGGAAACTTTAACCTCAAAGAAGCTAAACAGGTAATAACAGGGTTTAACTACCAAAACCCTAACCAAGTATGGAAGAATATTTGGCAAAGCCCCCACTGGATGAAAATAAAGTTATTCATTTGGCTAGTTCATCAAAGAAAAATTTGAACTTGGGAGAATCTCCTAAAAAAAGGCTTCACTAGCCCATCCAAATGTTACCTATGTGGCTTACAAGAGGAGACAATGGATCACCTTCTCAACCTCTGCCCTTTTACCTCTACCGTGTGGGAATGGTGGCTTCAATCTTCAGGCACACTAATAGGGATAGACTCAGTATCTCCAACACTTTGAAGAACTGCAGGAAAAACTTCTTAGGGAATGAAATCATCAATAAATCCTCGACTCTGGTTCCAGGCTTTGTTATCTGGGATGTTTGGAAAGAACGTAATAGTAGGATCTTCAAGAATAGAGCAAGCAAGCCTCGGCACATAATTGATCAAAATGTAAGGCAGCTCAAAGACACAGTCAGAAGCTTGTTGTGGAAACTTCCCAAGGACCCTCCTCTACCCCAAGATGCATGTATACTATTGCATTTGGGTCTCTAGTCTATAGGCTCACAAGGCATAATTAAAGGTGTGATCCAAATAAATGCAAATATAAATATGTGGAAGCCTCCTCCACATGGTTTCCTAAAAGTCAATATAGATGGAGTGTCTAAGGGCAACCCAGGGTTAGCTGGTTTTGAGGGGTGTCATAAGAGATGAACAGGGACAAATAAAGGAGATCTTTCATGGCCACTTGGGGAAGGCCACTAATAACATGGAGGAATTCATGGCCTTAGAGAAATGCTTGGAAATCTTGGTGGACTCAAATCTACACAATGTCATCATTGAAGCAAATTCAGAATTGATTATTAGAGCGGCCAAGAAAAATTGCAATGGTACAGCACTGGATAAAGTGTCGAAACATTGAAGGCTATCACAGGTCTTTCTTTGTATTTATACCCACTTAAAACCTTAAAAATTGTACATTGTGTCCATGTGAAAAGAAAAGCTAATATGTTAGCTAATCGTCTAGCGAATGAAGGATTGATTAGTAAGGAAAGGGATACTCGGCACGTTTGGGAGCTAATACCCCCAGGCAAACTGTTAGAGGATTGCCTCTGTCGGGCTTCCAAAGATAAGGATTGTTGGTTCAACGGGCTGGATCGATGAGGCCCAGGAGACATGCGAGAGTACATGGATGCTCAAACTATTTGCCTGCTGATTGCAACAATCCGCAAATTGTATTGGCATCAGTATTCCAACGGATTTGAGCGGATGGTCGAGATCATCGGAGGAAGACCATGGACGCAGTGGCATGGAGATTGATTTTGGACCGATAGTTCTCGGTGGAATCATATCTATGGTGTTAGGGCAAGGGAGTTAACCAACAGTTAACAAGGAGTGGGTTGTTGAAACCCACAAGTGGATTTCGGGCGGAAGAAAGGCCGTAAGTAGTAATTCCCCATTGGCCCCGATTCCATACACATAGTGACACGTAACAGCATGTTGAGAGAGGGAAACCGCTTTTCGAGCGGATTTAGAGTTCACAAGTTAATCGACTGAAATAGGTGTGATCTGTTAGATCTGATGGAGAGAGATCGACGGTTGACAAAAGAGGAGCTTGTTTCGTAGTCGGGAAGGATTGTGACTGATGGATCGTGATTAGATCAACGGTGTAGAAGTGTCGACGATTCTTGTGAAGGGAAAATTTCAAACTTTTATAAATTTTGGTTTGAGTTATCGTCGAGTCCGAAGCAGTAGAACCGAGTTGTGAAACCCACTAGTGGATTTCGGGCAGAGAAAAAGTCGTAAGTGGTATTCCCCATTTGGCTCCAATTCCACTCACTCAGTGACATGTTTCAGCAAGGCAAGAGAAGGAAACCGCTTTTCGGACGGATTTGAAGTGCGCAAGTTAACCAGCCGAAATACATGTGAGCCGTTAGATCTGGTGGAGCAAGATCGACAGCTGACCTATGAGGAGCATGTTTCGAAGTCTGGAAGTGTTGTGACCGTTGGAACTTGGATAGATCGACGGTGAAGAAGTGTCGTCGTTTCCTTTGAGGGGCGGATTTCAAATTTTTTAATCTGTAGTTTGTGTTACCATCGGATCTGGATTAGTGGAATATTAGTGGAACTCTACGACTTTTGGAGGGGTTTGTTTGCTTAGCGGAAGCTCTAAAAGTTGTAAGTAGATGACAGAGAGTCCTTGGGAGTTTAGCACTCCCTCCTATTTACAGGTTTTTAGAAATCTGTGAGGATTGGTTTGATCCTAGCTTTGTTTTTCCTATTGATGGCATCACCACAACAGGCTGATTCTTGTTTGGGTCTTTGCACTTGCAAAGACGTGTAAAATATGTAATGTACTTGTACGATTAATAGAAAGCTCTATTCTTACTTGACCAAAAAAAAAATATGATCTAGTAATGAAATGTTGATGTTAATATATTTTGGGACAAGAATATATGTAATTTTGTATTAAATTAGTGTGTGCTTTTAAATTTAATTCAAAATTTGTTTTAGAAACTAAAGTAATATTTTACGTTTAAAGGATATTTATTTATTTATTTTTATTTAATTTTTTATTATTTACCTAGAATTATGATTATAAATAAAGTGTAAATGATATTAAATTATTTTGAAAAATAGATAACATATGTGTGTAGTTATAGCGAAGTTTTAAGTATAAATTAAAATGTTTTAAATGGTTGTTTAAAAGTGTTTGTGAATTTCTAGGTATTTAAATCGCAAGATCTTAATTAAACTGGTTTGGTGAACATTTTGTTTTCTTAGTTAAATGAGATTAAATTCTAATTAGTCTTGAAACAAACAAACAAAAATAACAACTTTATAATATTGATATGATTTAATGATCCCAAACTGATATGATTTAACTCGCTGAAAAGGAGTGAGTGATTGAAATTTTATAAGATAGATTCGTAGCTCAAACTGATGTGATTTAACTAGCTGAAAAGGAGAGAGTGATTGAAATTTTATAGGATAGATTCGTAATGATTTTAGGTGCCCTTGCTAGCATGTTGCCTTTCAAGGGAAATATGGGTAATACAAAAACTATTCAACTGGAAGATATCTACACGTCAAAGAATAGCTAGCCCGTAATTAGAACGAGAAGATGGGAAAAGAAAAAAAATATACTGACAAGGTTTTATGAAAAGAGAGAAAGTTTTTAAGTTGTTTTTTAATATTAGTGGTATATTCAATATAGATCAATGTTTGGTCTTAGCGAACGTTAATCATTATCATCAATAAAATTATTGTAAAAAGAAAAGGCAAATAATAACTTTTTGTAATCTTTTAATTATAAGTAACCTAAAAGGATAAGATAGTGTCCAGAAAGATCAAATCTTAAACCAAATCAAATTTCCCTATATACAAAAATTTTTTGAAAGCAAATAAAAAATCTTTCTAAAAAATCTTTATCTTCTCAATTTAAAAGTAAAATGGATCTCAACTATAATATTTTATGCCTTTATAATTAAATCTGAATGAATTTTTTATTTTATATTTTTATAATTAAATCTGAATGAATTTTTTATCTTATTTTTATTTACTAAAGGTGCAACGTGCTATTTCAAATGTTAATAAAATAAATTTTACAAATGTTAATATATTGAGCAAAGTCTTTCAATAGAAATCACATAAGAGAATTTTTTGGTCAAAGCGTTCTAACCAACAAGTATGGTTCATCATAAATGTTAATATATTAATCAAAGTCTTTCGATAGAAATCACATAAAAGAATTTTTTGACCGAACAAGTGTGGTTCATCATCAGGAGGAGGCAGACCGTGGCAAAGGCTTAAATAGAGAGCAATGTAGAGACATAATTTCAAGTAACCGCTATTTTTGAACAATAATATTTAAATTATAATATCAATTTATTAATATATTAAAAACAAATATTATCAATTTATTTATATATTAAAAACAAATATTATTTTAATATTATGTCTTTTATTAATAAAAGACATAATATTAAAATAATATTTGTTTTTAATATATTAATAAATTGATAATATTTGTTTTTAATATATTAATAAATTGATATTATAATTTAAATATTATTGTTCAAATATAGCCGTTACTTATAATTATGTCTCTACATTATGGTCTGTCTCTTCATCTAGATCTAATCCTAATGATGAACCACATTTGTTGGTTAGAAACACATCGGCTAAAAAATTCTCTTATATGATTTCTATGGAAAGACTTTGCTTAATTCATTATGGATCACAGAGGCTTGCATACAAAAATGTTCATTATGGATCACACAAGGTTGAATACAAAAATATTAATATATTATTTTATGTTTTTATAATTAAATTTTAATATAAAATATTTTATGTTTTCACACTTACTTCACGTTGTGTTGTGTTAGGGCTTAGACCGTAGATTTGGGAAATAGGATTGTTCACTACAAAGTTAATAGTTATTTAATTTTATGAGTTGTTTTTGGTGGAAATTTTTGGATTTTCTGGTGTTAGAATTGGATGGCAAAATTTGAGATGAAATTTTGGTTTGTGTTATTTAAATTGATTTTTTGACTGTATATATAGATTTAGCACCCTGAAAACCCTTACGCACTTTAATTGTATGAAATTACCCATCAAACTTCTGATTCCAATAAATTTCTCCCAGATTTTAAAAAAATTAAACAAAAAACTCTTCTAAAAAATAACACTAAACAATTCGTTTAATTTTAGAATGGGCCATTCGATTTCCTTTAATTTTATAATTGGCCCTTCGATTTGATTTTATAATTGGGTCGTCTGCGAATCTGCAATCAAATCTGGAATTAGTTTTCGAAATTTAATTAAGAAATTGAATGACAATTAAGCCTATTCTTGACTGAAAAAGAGCGTAGCAGAGAAGGAAGGTATTTGCTTGTATCGAAGACAGCAGATGGTTTTGTTACTCGCGCTGGTAGTTGAAGTGAATTCTGTGATTCAAAGTCATGGTATTGACTACATATGCTCTCGTTTGATTTTTATCCACTCTCACACTTGCTGTTTCAGAAATCCAATTACAAGTTCAGTCGCTTCGTGTGAAAACTGTTGTGAGACAAAATTGCCCCTTCTGAAAAGAATTTGATTTCAGGATTGGGCAAACGAAGTTTTTTTTTTTTCAGAGAAAAATCCTTATCATATGGCCGAAGCCCACAGATTACAACCAGCAGTTATATACGGCATAGCCGTCACAAATTTCGCCGATGCGAGAGGGCCTCCACAAGGATCGAACACGGCTGGGGTGCCAAAGCCATCCACCCCAGCCGTCATGTCATGCACGTCGCGTGCAAACCAGACTCTAGCATCTTTGTGTTCATATAATACTTTATTCTTGAAAATTTAAGAAGATAATCCTCGCTACTCATGATGATTAGAAAGTAAGGAGCTTGAATGTTTATTTGTGGAGAAGCTTTAATTTTTTTTGGGCTCAGAACCAAGATCATAAATTTGTTATGAGTGAGTATTTTATGGTTACATAGATTGAAACAAAGTTGTGAGGAAAATCAATCAAATAAAAATATAGTTTATTTTTCTTTGCAAACGTATAAATTAACTAATTCATTTAGGTTTAGATGTAGTTGAAGATTATATTTAATCCTTTAAAGAGGCAAGGGTATGTAAGGGTCATACATGCCAAGGCTAGTTTAATTCTTCTTTTAAATAAATTATATTTCATATGAATACCATGGGTCAATATCATGGATTCTTAATACCATGGGTCAATATCATTTTTATTATTATTTTATTTTGATAGGGTTGTTTTTATTTGGTTATTTTTATTTTATTTTATTTTGACCAAATGAAAATGTTTACATCACATTACATTACATCATCTCTACCATATTGGGTTGGAGAGCGTAATAAAAGAGTAATAGATAATACTTAATATGAGTGAGGGAAAATTTTATAAATGAGTATAAAAAAAACAAGAAGCAATAGCATTTGGTACTCTTGGGGTGTCATGTGAATGAATAACTTGACAAATAGTTCATGAATCACAAAAGTATTTCCAAATTGGAACAAGATAACAATCATTATAAGTTCTAAATAAAGATGTTGTAACAATTGTTGTCAATTAATCAATTTGGTTAAATGATTGGGATAACAACCTAAACCATTTTTGGGAAGTATAGAAAGTAAGGTGACATTAGATTAAAGAGATAATAAACGTGTGAGTCGTATAGGATGGGAATAAAATAAACTAATTGAAAATTATGAATTTCCACATACAAATAAAAAAGATAAACACTTCACCATAAAGGTCCAATAAAAAATTAGTGATAGTTGAGTAAGGTGATTAGTTTTAATAACAACAATATGAAATGCTAGGAATCAATGCTCAAATGAATCCCTTAAGATGTATACATAATAGATAACATTAAAATGTTAGAAAAATTATGAAAATGTAAAAAATCCTAAAATAAGTTTATGTATTGATAGTGAGGGGGTCTCTCTTAAGGGCTAAGCTCTCTTTAGCATATAGCATATTGATAAGTGGATTGAACATAAATGATTATTAAGGATGATTAGTAAGTAGTCATGTTAATTACCCTTTATTAATTTTAAGTGTCAAAACATGAAAGTTATGAACTTAGACACTCACAAATTAGAGAAATGACAAGTGATAAACTGAGCAAAGGTTTAAAATTTTTAAATGTTCAAATATAACAAGTGACTACTTTGGTTTACAAACCTTCAAAGGAAAAGGAAATAGGCCAAATGATAGATTAAGTCTTAGAGACTAATTAGCATACATTGAGCATAAAGTGTGAGAATATGGTTAGGAGAACATTTGGATTAGTATTAGCATAAAGTGTAAGAATATTTGGATTAGAAGAGATAATGTTTTTTTGTGTGAAGGATCAATCCATATGGATTAATTAGTCCTTTATGCATGTGGATTAAGCATAACACAAAACTTATATAATGATGACCTAATATTTACATGCTATTGGTATAGTGGTCCTTTAATGAATAAGCAAAGATGTAAAGTAATATAAGAACCTTGTGCAAGGATCAAAGAATATACTTGAACATGTGAATCTAAATTTGGTATTGATGATTTAAAGCATTCTAGCAAGGCTAGTATTAGCTTAATATTTAATTTCAACAAATTTCCCTGGGCAGGAAAGAATACATGGCTATAGATTTTGAGTTAATATGATGGGGAGCTACATGAAAATCCACACTATATTAAGACATGGAAATATGTGTAATTTTGGTATACTAATGGGTGACTACACAAATTCCATAAATTGTCAACCTTCTTGTTGAAAGAAGAAATGATAATCAGTATCTGGAATCTGATAAGATGACACTCATAGTATGAATGATCCTTTGTAGAGTTAGCTTGGATTGACAAACTTACCCAAGTAGATCCATGTATTGAATAGATGTTTTGATGATATTTCTTGTGTTAGATATAAAGATTGATATTCATTATTTATTTATCCAATTAATTAAATTTGATTTTACTAATGAATCATAATAAAAATGCTCATGGTATTTTATTGTTTTGTATGTGATATGTACTAAGGTGACTATCATATTCATGATGTTATCCCATAATATTGTATTAATATGTGATTTCATTTATTATGTTAGCGCAATATTTATTTTTAATAGATATATGTTAAAGTTGTAATATTATGATAGTATTTCATTATGTGATTGCATATGGTAATCACATGCAATTTTTAATGATAAATGTCTGAGAAAATGGTGTCTTATTAAGACAATGAGGACATGTGACATCAATTATAAGTTGTGAGGTGGTGATTGGTATGAAATCCACCAATGGGCAAGATGGCCCACTCATTCAATGATATTGTAGGAGTTCATAGCTCAAAAGGAGAATATATATGAAGTAACATTTTACGGATTGGGAATGAACTGATTCAACTACTTATGCCAATAATTATTTTTCTTTATATAATTCTTGATACAACATGGACCATCTTGAGAAGGTAAAAATGCTTGATATTAGAGTTGTGATGTCAAAGTTTAAAACAAGAGTTCGAGTAATTCTTGCAATGAGGTTGTGGAATTGGATTTTGATGCCTAGTGCCAAGTACCTAGTAGAAATAGTGGAAGAAGTTTAGTACAACCTTTTGATATCTCTGGACTATGCAAGCATTGTATCAAACCAGATGCATGCTTGTGCAAATGAGGTGTTAAGCCTTTGTGGGGCAATTACACTAATACGCTTTAAGCTTGGTACCAAAAGTTCAGAAGAAAAGGTAGAGAGTACTCAAACTTTCATGGAGTTGTGATGAGCACTTTAAATGCATGTTGAGATCACTTGAGCTAGCTCGTATACCAATTACAATAGAGAGTGATATGGAAGACATGAATGGAAGTCAAAAAAGGGTTTATCGATAACCTAATCAAAGTTAACTTCACAACAAAGTTTCTTGAAGAGGAGGGAGTATGTAATGACCCCTATTACTTAATATATTAATAATAAGTAATATTAAATGTTCCATGAATAAAACAATAATAATTAAATTAAAACATAAATAATAATGTAAGGATAATAAGTAAAATTCTTAGTAAGCAATTACTTTATTGACAAAAGGAAAAAGGGTAAAAGCTAGAAGAAATTTATGGAAAAGCTAAACCAAGAAAAAAGAATTGCGTGATAACAAGTGGAACTTATGCATAGAGTTTACTTCTTCTTTTCTTTTCTTTTCTTTTTTTCTTTTTTTATTCTTCTTTTTTTTTCCTTTTTTTTTCTTTCCAGTGTGGTTCACGAACACCCTGGTCAGTGAGTGGTAGCTACATCCACGGAAAAATCTGGGCTAATCGCCCCTCGGCCTACTGGCAAGACCTAACACCAAGGGCTTCGGGCAGAATCGACCCTGTGACCTCCCGATGGCAAGGAACAGTTTTTGACCAACTAAGCTAACCCTTGGGGCTTCATAGAGTTTACTTACATGGATGAACAAAGGAATTATATTTAATAAATGTGGACTCGAAGGAAGTGTGACATCCTTTTGATTGGGCAATTCATCAAAAGACTAAGATAGCTTCAAGTATATCCTTTGATCAATGATAATTCACATAAGAAGTCACAATCAATTAATTATACAATTACTAATGATTTTTTTTTTACTTTTATCAATCAATGGTTATGATTATATAAATTATGTATGATCCTTTTTTAAATGTGGGCCATTGTTGTTTTGTGGTGCCTTTAAGGCATTCTAAACATAATGTTAAGGCATGAATTGATGAGCATGGTTTTTTCTACAATGCAAATATTAGATAGAGAAGCAAGTTTGAACCAAATTGTGATGGGTAGATAGGTGAGTAGGTCCATCCCAATGCTTGTAAATATTGGG
The DNA here is from genome assembly GCA_031772625.1 of Pinus tabuliformis. NCBI lineage: Eukaryota > Viridiplantae > Streptophyta > Pinopsida > Pinales > Pinaceae > Pinus > Pinus tabuliformis. The sequence goes on along the minus strand of CM062816.1, from coordinate 325,686,115 downwards.
CAAGAAAACAAGTATGATTTATTTTATGGAGAATTAGACATGTTTGGAGCTCTGTGCAAGCTTGTGTGTCGAGATGTGATGATGCAAAGACATGTTGAAAAGAAGAATATGAACTCATAACATTATTGAGAAAGTGAACAAGTATGGCCTAAGTCATGGAGATGTGGATGGGTATAAAGGTTTGTTAAAGCTTGCATGTGGAAATGTGATGATGCAAAGGCATGTTAACAACTCAAATGGACCAAATAGAGCTTGTAGAGTTGGGTTGGGGGCACATATGATTTACACACTCATCACATGAATGCAAGGATTGCATTAATCCCTCAATTTAGTTGAAGCATGAGGGAGGTCTATGCATGGATCTTGGATAATTCAACTAGGTGCCTAGATGGCTTTGGTGGAGTTGCAACATTGAGATTTGCATGGAACATAGATATAGAACTAGGTAAAAAATTTAGTCATGTTCACCAAGGGAACTTAACAAATCAATGGGTGTAACCTATAAGGATGTTTTCCTCACCACAGACCAACCAATTGAAGTGAATGTTGAGTTACAAGGCATCCAACAAATTGGTATGACTTGAAAGTTAGTATTTGTAACTTACGAGAACTTGTATTAATGCTTGTACAAACTAAGGTTCATGACCTTATATACACAAATCTTAGAACTACATGAGAAGGTCAGTTATTTACAACAAATGGTAGGCTTGAACATAACTTTGACTAAGGCTTCACTAATCAACTCAATGGTGCACCTAACCAAACATGGATTGGAGAGCTTGCCTCTAGCTTGTCTTGGGCACTTGTAATGCCTTAATCAGTTAAAGAAGGGGGGTGCTTTGTGTATAGTGCTAGGTAATACCATATAGGCATGGTTTGAGGAAACAAGAAATGGAATGGTTTCTAAGCAATGTTCACAAAGTTGGTAATACTATTGGGTCATTTAAGGCATGTCAAGGGAAACCTTGATGGAAATAGTGGCATGAAAATGCATTATGACCACCCAAGTGGTTAGAGAGGCAACCAAGTTGAGCTCATTTTGAAGAAAACATGTGAGTCTGAATGGTTTTGTGGAAAAACATGAGAGGGATGATTACTCTATAAATTGGCCTTGAAGAGTTCAATGTATGGGAGGAAGAATAAGGAAGCAAGAAGAGTGCAAAATTATTCACAAATTGTTTATGCATGGAGACTTTTTCCAATGATGGAACAAATCATTCAAGCAATGTAAGAAGTGGTTCAAGCTTGCTTCTTGTTTGGTGTGACAATCTAAGGGCATTTGTCCTTTTTAAGGAAAATTGTATGGGTTTGAGGTAACAAGAAGTGGTTGTATAAGACTTGCAATTGTTATTTGTGGTGGTAGAATTTGTAACCATGAATGTTCCCTTCTTGTTGCACTATAAATGAGTTTTGATTTCACCCTGCAACATTATTATTAAAACTCACTCTTTATATGGAACTCAATTAATCATTTTTCTGTTTTTCTTTTGGAAAAAACAAGATTCCCACTTAAATATGTGTATTATTTTGTCGACTATGTGCATTATATTGTGTCACCTTATGTTTATGGTTCATATTTGAGTCACATTGATGAATTATTTACCTTCCCATAGCTTAGTATTATTGTTGAAACTATCCCCAAGGAGGGGCCTAACACTAATTCATTAAATTGATAATGGCCAAGCGTGGGCTAAGGGTGATGTTGAGTAAGTTAAACCAAGTGCTTGGGAATCAATAAAATTTCAAGGGGAAGGTGTACTCTAGTGGACTGAGGAGTTGTTGAGAATTCTGACAAAGTGAATGAGTCAATTTCACACGATGACAGAGCAGAAAGTGGAGAAACTATCATGTACTGTTTAACCATGTAACACTATATCTCTTGAAAAAACATTATAATTGTGAAGCTAAACACTTACCATAATAGTTATAATTTAACAAAAGATACACTTGTTTGCTTTTGTCTAATAACTACTATGATAAGTGTCTAGCTTCCTCTTTGGGCAAGGCACACTAGATTACATCAACGGAGTTAATAGAGATGTGTTCAATGAATGCAAGAATGCATCATTTGGGTTTCCCCATGAGATTTCCTTGGAAAAAAACTACAATGAATATCAAAAGAGGATGAGTATCATCCAGTGGAGCTTTGAGATGAAGTAGAATAACATTAAATGCACTGCAAACAATATCTCATTGTGCTCTTCACTTTCCTCTTGTGCCATAAACCAATGTGAATGTAAAATATGATCCACTTGGCATTATGGCTCACAAGAAGCACAAAATGGTAGCCTCATGCCATAGTGTGTAGTAGCACTAAGCAATAACTTCCCTAAGTTGGGCCAATGTGGTAGTGACTACAACCTCCAAGGATACTTATTTTCAGCGAAAAGAACTTATTCCATAAGAAATGGCTATATCAAAAAATATAAATATATAATTTGCTTGATATTTCACTCTATAATGCACTCTCATTCATTTACACTACTACACTATATATCACCAACTACGAGTAATAATTTCCTTTTTTATTTTTAATTTGATGCTTCCTGGTCGAATAATTAATTTAAAAACGCAAAAATAAACTTCTATATTAGATCAATATATACATCCCAAACTCAATTAAAGAGAATTTAGCATTTAGAATTACACATTGCTCTCTTCAACCATGAAGTCACTAAAAATTTTCAATAATTCAACTTTGTTACAATAATTTTTTTATTTACACTTTAGGATGTTGTAATAGTAAAATCTCTATTAAGATGACACAACAAAAGTGCAAAAATTGGTAGTACTACCAAGGGGAACCATTCCAAGAATTTTGGCTCAGAAATATCTCTGATCTTGACTAACACAATTGGATACATATACTCTAAAATTCACTTAGTAATCTCTATAGTATATGCCTAAGATTAGAGATAGAACACTTCTTTTGGAGATATATGAAATGGGGGGAAACCACTGATCATTACTAGAATCCTATACTTCACTTGAAGCCCGTGTATTCAAGTCCATCAACAATTGAATTTCCTATGGAACAACATTGAGGATGAACAGTTCAGAGAGGATGTACCCTCCCACTAACAATTAATGGGATTCTCATCAGAACTAAAACCCTCATACTACAATGATTTGGCTTCTAAACACATTGATATGTCATCACAAGGAAAATCCATTGAAGGATGGACTAAAAGCATGGTATAAACATTGAATTATGCTTACAAGAGGGAAGGTTTGTTGTTTCAAAGAGAAGAATTAGACACATTTTGGACAACCAGGGCAGTGAACATCGAGGCTGGGAACTCCTTCAAGACTGGCCCCCACTTGTTGAGATTGCAACAAGATGATGGAGCTTAGTGAAAAGAGTCGCCTTCACTAAGTGGGCCCGCAGGCTATTTTTGGCGCAAGTCTATTTTTAGACTATGTCTATTTTTAGACATATGGATCATGTCTATGTTTATGGATGATTGATCAAGTTGGGAAAAATAGATGGACTTCTATTTTTGATGAAAGTGTGAGTGATCACAGTGTGAGTGATCAAGTCTATTTTTAGACTGGCTGTCAAAAATAGAAAAGTCAAATATTATTATCTCACAATAATATATGGACTATAAACTTAATCTTATTCTCTTGGAGCACTTCAGTTTGAGCTACGGAAGTGGCACATGCAGCTGTCAGAAGGAAATTCGTTTTTCTTATGAGTCAGTTGAGTTGTTGCATGCATGACTTCAGTTAGAACTCAAGTGAGTTGAGTTTAGTGGACTGGAGGTACAGTTGATGGAGTTGTGTTCAGTTTAACTTAGTTAAACTGGTTGTAGTTAGTCTAACTGCAGATAGACTAATGATGAGTTGTTAAACTAATTATTAACTCATAATACAACTAAAGAATACATCAGTTAACTCAGTTGCATGTCAGTGCATGTTCAGTTCAACAGGGACAGGTGGTAGAGAATCAGATTGCTATCAGTTGTGACTATAGTTGTGCACCAGATCTTGCACAATCAAGGGATTGAGTATGCCAATGAGTTTGCTCACGTATTTGGCCCACATTTTAGCCTTTGCTCACGTCCACAAAGAGTGAGTGACTATTTTGCAGGTGAAAATCGAGTTTGGGAAGCAATTCTCATCAGTTCTTGAGCAGGTATTGAGCAGTGGAGGCAGGCAAGCAGTGGAAGAGATTTGGAGATCAGATCTGAGCTGTATTGTGTGTAACATAGGTGGAGATACTTGTGAGAAGTATTATGTTGTGTAATGTTACATGACTCAATCATTAATATACAGATAGTGTGGGGTTTTTAGCGAGATGCTTTCCCCGTGATACATACTGTGTTAATGTGTGAATGCTCTTGATGTTTTATTGTTATTGATGCTGCTATATTCTTGATCAACGTAGAGGAGCTTATGTATTGTGTATGTTTTCCGCATTAGTACATGATCAGGATAATCTCCATTGAATATGTGTTAAATTATTCAAAATTTCTACACCACTTTCACAAAACGTCCAACTTGTAAAATTCAAAAGAATTGTGGCATCGAAAGAGGCTTCCGCGATGGGGGTGAGGAGTCGAGCACACAAGGTAATGCATGGGCAATTATGAAATCCACTTCGCTGACAGTACAAGGATCGACCTCCCCATCCTCTCACAGCTAGTTATGTACAGTAAGTGTTATGGCAGTCTGTACGAAACCTCCATCAACTTGAGGGTGATGTCTGTCGTTGAGTATGGTATCAGTTCAGTGAATGCGATTGGAATTATGTGAGAGGTGGAAGAGGCGAGGAGCTATTGTTTGGGAAAGGTGGCGACTCTGGTGTCGGCGTCCCCTCCCTAGCTTCTGGGTCTATAAATTGGTCACTTTCTTCTCTGGTGTGTGGAATTTGGTGTCTTGGCACGAGAGAGGAGTGAAACCTCTGGTGGTGCAGGCTAGTTGGCGGCCCTGTTGCGAGCCTGTGGGTTCCCATCTGCGTCTTCATAGAAAACGAATTGCCCTCTCTTGTAGTTCTTCCTTGGGGTTTTGTATATTTCAATGGTTTCTGCATCAAGAGTGTACAAGCTTTCAGGCAGTTGGACCAATGAGCTGCCAATGAAGGGTTGAGGGTGACAAAGCATGGGCTCAACTCCAATTTTCCAGTTGGAAATCGTTGGTCGGGTTATCAAGGGCCCAACCGAAGTGGGTGGGACAAACTCTGGGGGTTGAAGTTGTCATTTGTATACCAATTTGTTGGTTTACTCTATCCCCCTCAAACCGGTGTTGGTTTTGTAAAAATTTGCCCGATTCCTCAACCCAATCAGTGCTCTTCCTCGTTGAAGCCTAGCTCGACTGGACAGGGGGGCAAGGAGTCTCCAATGCAGGTGACAGTGGTGGAAGGGGGAAAATTTGGAACTGGGCAGGGTGGCAAGAGCATTGGTCGGTCGGGTTGGGCAGCGTTTGGATTCCAAGTGGTCATGGTCGCTCAAGGGTTGGTCGTGGGGGTCACATTCTGCAACCTCGCCAACAAGATGGAGTGGTGTGACGTGGAGTTTCAGGTAGAAGAGAGATGGCAAGGCGTGCAGGATGCAGACAGAGCGATGACCACCGATGTTGTTTAGAAAATTTCCATGAAGAACATGTTGAGCTCATAGCCACATTGAACATGATGGACTACTTCCAATGCCATGTCCGAGAGTGATTCATGGTGGTCTCACGTGGCCAGAACCTATTCGCTGAGAAAGTGGAGAAGCTGGAGTGTTTGATGGCTCACTTAGAGGAGCATGTCCAGTGTTCTTTCCACCCTCTACCTCCTCCTGGAACAGCCCCAAACAACCCAACTTCAATCACTTCAAATGACTAACATGGTTACAAGTGTACTTGTTTTATGTGTTTTCTAGTGCTTTTGGCCTCCTAAATTGTGGACTGTAATTTTGGTTGTCTTTTTATTTCTGTCACATGTTGATCACAGTGGTCAACAAACCTAGTCAGGTTGAGACTACATGCATTTTGCTACAAATGTACTTATTTTTTGATAGAATGAATACAACATTGATTTACACAATAAAGTGTTAAAACAATTTTCCTCTAAAACTTATTTTCTATAAAAAATAGCTATATCATATATCACCATTCTTATCAAAGTTAATTATAAAATAATTTCAATTGATGTTACCATCTATAAAATTAGTCATATCATATAGTATAGCTCAAAGCAAATCCCCAAATTGGGTGTTGGGGAGGTAAGACCGTAACAATACATTAACACCACCATGCCCTCATTCAATGTTGAACACATACCCCAGGGCTTGGGCTTGGTAATCATGTTGGGCATTCAAGCAAATATAATGTTGCCTATTGTGGGTAATTAGGGTGCTTTGAGGTCTATGATTTTGGAGGGTACCAAGCTCATAAAAGGATGGCATAGGATGTTAATGCACATTGTACATGAGATATGCAACATTTCCTTATAGTCATTCACCATGGTGTGCCAACAACCTAGCATAATTACACCCATTATGGTTCCGCACAAGATTTTGCCTCTTAGATTAATAATGCAAACAACCCTCGATAGAAATATTAAGTATTTCCAAACCATTTACATGTACTAATAGTAATAGTAGAAAACAATTATGAGGAACGTCTTAACAAATGAAATCATGCTATTTATGGATGAAGGTCATTGAGTCAAGACCATTACAAAAAGTATTTTGAGCCTAGAGGTGGACAACCCAAAGCTTGTCTCAATCATATCATTATTAGGTTTAGCCCAATCATAGCATAAGTTACGCTAAAAATCTCTTTTCTGTCCAATTACAATTTCGGAAATAATTATATGTTTCCTCTCTTATACAACTAGCCCATTGATCTAATTTTTATAGTTTCCAGAATGAAAAATGAAAAATGATTTGAAAATTTATTAATTTTCAAGAAAAAAATCTAAATCATACCATCTTTTTCTTTGCTAAAGCAAGAGTTGTACCTTCTTTTTCATTAAATCCAACAAAATTTACAATATTTACACTTTTCCATCAAACTGTGTGGTACAAGGAAAAATAGGAAGATGTACTAAAACAAGTTCCCAAAACTTTCCACCAAACACTTTTGAGAACCGACAAAAACAAGTTACGGGAGTCGCCGGGCACCTGAGCCCTTCCCGCAAAAACCTGCTTTTTAATCACTGTCGTCCATACTTCTTAAACAATCCAACGTTGGAGATACATATCGCTTCACAAAGGAGCAATATGTTTAACCCTCAACCCCACTGAACCACTCGTACAATCCTGATCATTGATCGGACATGAACAAATCGGACGATGGCGTTGCAAATCGCGCACCATAAAATCATTGAATTTTATCGTGTGATGAGGATGGTTTTCCAACCCATCCCACATCCACGTGTCAAGCATTGTATGGTATCACTGCCAAGAATTCGAAACCACCTTTAACTTGAAAGTGGTGTGATCGCACCAAAACCATTCAAGGGGTGGTTTTGTCTCCCAACACTGGGAAAAATGGGAAAAGGTGCCGCCAGCACAATTATTGTTCTCAACCTTTCTTCTAACTGTGAAAACCCAGCGCTCTCCTTCAGGGATTTTCAGCGAAGCGCTAACTCTAGTTGCAGAGGCCGCCTCAGGCGGGCTATTCTCCGTAGACCTGTTTGACCAAAATTGTGAATTTTGCATAAATATGCTCATTGCGTATTAGCTTCCTTAGTAATACACTTTTTTATCCTCTTCTGCCTGGTTGTGGCAAAGTCCCTTTAGATCGCTTTGCGGCATTGCATGCCAACTCATCGAAATTTTGTTGTCTTTGCAGGTGACCCCTTGGTTGGCTAGGATGTCTGCCAATTTGTTGGCCTTTCTACGCACATGGATGAATCTAAGTGTGCGTAGTCCCTGAAGATGATCTTGTATTTTTTGGAGCACCCTTATTAACCTCCAGTGTTTTGAAACTTTTTCCGGCCCTGTTCCATGACTAATTTTCTTGGCCGCGTTGATGACTAGCTCTGAATCAGCTTCTATTATCACATTTTGATTGTTGTCCTGTTTCAGAAATTCTAAGCATTGCTCCAATGCCATTAGTTCCGCCATGTTGTTGGTGGCTTTTCCTAAATGACAATGGAAGAGGGAGATGATGCTCCCAGTTTCATCCCTTAGAACTCCTCCAAAGCCTACCATTCACGGGTTGTCTTTTGAAGCTCCATCAATGTTATACTTCAAAAAACCTTCCGGGGGGGATTCCAAAATTCCTTAACCGATTCCCTCAAGATTATTTTCCTGTCTAGTCCTTGTGGAATGAGCCCCTGCATGTCTAACTGCCTGAGTATTCTTAACTCTGTTTCTGAGGGAGGATTTTTTGGGAGATCCCTAACTGTTGTTCCCACTGTCTCTTTTAGTTGTTTCAAGATTTTCTCCAACAGGCGTAGAGAAGAGTTCTTCTCTTCTTTAAAAATTCTTTTGTTTCTTTCTTTCCATACATTCCATATTATGAAACTTGGTAAGAGAGTCCAGGTAGAGTTAAGAATCTCATAATCCGAAAAATTATTCCTCCAATTGTTTATGGTGTTAATGATGCTATCTCTGTCTCTATCATACTGATTGAAGACTGTGGCAAAAAAATCCCATACCCTTGAGTTGAAAATGCAACTATTGAGAAGATGTTTCATTGTCTCCTCTTGTGCTTCACAGCGCTGGCATCTGGAGGGTCCCAACAACCCCTCTTTCCAATATTGTCCCAAGTTAAGATTTTCCTATGGTGAAAGGCCACATAAAGAGCTTGATTTTCATCCAGCCTTTGTTCCTCCACAACTTCTGCCAAATTCTGACCGGGGCTTGGGATTCTAGTCCAAGGAGAATACTTTTTGCTTCCTTAATATTAAAGTTGTCCTCTTTGTTGTTACCCCATCTTAGTTGATCCTGCCCTTCAGTGACCAAAATCATCCTCTGATCTAGCATCCTCTTTAGGGTCTCTGCTCTACTGTTGAGGGTTTTGTCCTCTCTGCCATCTATTTTTTTCCATGTTCTCCATTATTCTGAGTTGTGAGCATGTTCCCAAATGTCCTTTACCTTTACTAATCCTTGGTTGTTTGTTTCTTGCTTGAGGCCCAAAAATTCCTCTTTCAGAGGTATTTGTTCTTGTTGCCATTTATCCTCCCAGTATAGTCCCTGATCTCCATCTCTGATTTCCCAGAAACTGTTTTTTTGAACCACCCCTTTATTCTCCCAAGCTTTGTTCCATATGGGAGAGCCTTTCATGTTCTCGACATTCTTATTAGTTCAGAAGAGTGCCAAGAGCTGGCATATTTTTCCTTCCAGATGTTTGCCCATTGCGCCTTAGGATCCTTAACCCACCTCCACCATAGTTTGGCTCCAAGAACCTTATTGAGAATCTCTAAATCATCCAATCCTAGGCCTCCTTGATTCTTGGGTTTATAGATCTTTTCCCATGAAACTAAAGCCCATTTTTTTCCTAGTTTCCTCCTTGCCCCAAAGAAAATCCCTTTGGATATTTCTAAATTGCTGTAGGACTCCTTTTGGAGCAAGGAGGCCTGATAGCATAAACACTGGGAGAGCTTGGAGCACTGCCTTTGTAAGAACCAGTCTACTAGCCAGATTTAAAGACCTAATTGTCCATTTTCTTACCTTGTCTTGCATCTTGATGATTAACGGTTCCCAAACCCTCTTATGCAAAGGTTTATCCGTTAGAGGAACTCCCAAATATCTAGAGGGGAGGGCATCTCTTTGAAAACCAAGAATTCTAGAGACATTTCTCTGGATAGCAATGTGGGTGTTAAAGAAAAAAAAAATGATTTGGAAAGATTGACCTCCATACCTGTTGCCATGGCAAAGTCATTCAAAATTTGTTTGTATGCCAGCGCTTCCTTGACTGTGGGAATTCCCTGTAACATGGTGTCATCTACAAATTGTTGATGGGTCAGAGCTTGACTATTCTCCGATAGTTGGAGTCCTTGAATTTTGCTTGTTACTTTAGCATGCTTAATGGACCACCCCAGCCCTTCCATCATGAGGATGAAAAGAAAATGCAAGAACGGATCACCCTGTCTAAGTCCTCTAGAAGGAAGAAACATTTCAAATGGAAAGCCATTAACTAAAATTGAGAAGTTGGTTACCCATCTGATCCAATTATGATCAAAACCAAACGCATTAAGCACTTTTTTGATATATGTCCAATTCACTTTATCATCTGCTTTGGCAATGTCCAATTGCATTATCATACCTGATTTCCTTTTACTAGTTAACAAATGAACCACCTCGTGAGCTTGAATGATGTTATCTAGTATTTGTCTGCGTTCTACGTACCCAATTTGTTCCCCCGAAACAAGCGTAGGCAGCAATGGTTTGAGCCTGTTGGCCACTACCTTGGAAATTATCTTGTAAACTACATTGCATAAGGCAATGGGTCTATACCTCTCTGGCGTTTGAGCATTATCCTATTTTGGAATTAGGGCTATGAAGGAGGTATTGAGAGCTTTCAAAATAGTTCTATTCAACCTGGAATCTTCCACTACCCTTACAATATCCTTTTTGACAATGTTCCAACAAACTTTGAAAAAATCCGCATTGAATCCATCTGGCCCTGGGGCCTTGCCATTTTGCATTTCCTTGAGCACCTCACTAACCTCCTTTTCAGTCACAGGTCTGTTGAGATTACAATTGTCCTCTTTGGATACCAACTTAGGGATGTGTTTAGTGAAGTCTTTGATGAAAGGTTCCCTTACTAAAATGCCTTCTTGGGCCGTACTTCAGAAGTGTTTAACTAACACTGCTTCTATCTCCTTATGGGATTGATGGACCTGCCCGTCTTCATCCTTGATTAAAGATATCCTTTGTGAGTTCTATTAGCAATAGAGGATCTATGGAAAAATTTGGTGTTGCGCTCTCCTTCCTTTAGCCATTGGACTCTTGAGTTTTGTTTCCAAAAAATTTCCTCTTGTTTACACAACTTTTCCCATTCTAGATGATATTTCTCTACCTGATCATTTTTGTTCTTATCAAACCCTTCCTTGATCAAAGCTTGGTTGAGCTCCAAAATTTTATTTTCAACAGATTCCTTACATTATTGTTCCAAGTTTTTAACTTCAACTCGATGTGCTTTAGTCTTTTATGTAGCAGGAACATTGATGATCCCTAAATCTGCAAATCTTCCTCCAACCATTTTCCAATGTTGCTGATGAAATCTGGGTGTGAAAGCTAAATATTTTCAAATCTGAAAGGTCGGTTTCTTGGGGTGCCTATGATCTCCATTTGAATCGGTCAGTGATATGAGCTTCCAAAAGGGAGAATTCCTGCAATTATTTCCTTGTCTAAAAGCATGAGATCTTCAAAGATCATGAATCTATCTAACTTGGAGGCTACCTCGGAGTCCCCTCTTTTATTATTCCAAGTGCAAAGGCCATTGTTTGTCTCAATGTCCACAAGCTTCATGCTTTCTTAAAAGTTTTGAAATGTCGAGGAATCCTTGTTTAGAGCTCTAATACCCCCTTTTTTCTCCGAGAGAGATTTGATCATATTGAAGTCTCCCCCTATGCCCCAAGGTAATCCAATATGCCTGACCCAGAGATCCACTAAGGATTCTATAAACCTGAGTTTGTCATCCAACCTTTGGGGGCCATAAACATTCGTGACTAGATAAGTGTCCCTGTCTCCTACAGGTTGTACAACCACTAATAGATAGTTCCTTGATGCCTCTATATCAATTATTCCAACCTTTTGGGGATTCCAGAGAGTGAGGATACCCCCTGCTGTGTTTTCAACTTTAACTTCTAGATACTCAAATCTGTTGAGCCATTTACTATGGATTTGCCTTCACTTTTGTATAGAGAATTTCATTTCTTGGACAAAAATTATGTCTGGAGCTGCTTGCTTCACTCTGTTATTTAGCATTCTCTGTTTTCTCTTGCTGCCTAGACCTATAATATTCCAAGGTGTGAACTTCATAATTAAAGATTGGTAAAGGAGTAACTAGTTAGATCTTTCATCTTACCCAAGTCTACCATGAGCTTTCCACATTACATCAGTAGCTCGTTCTGCTTTTTCTTGCCTCTTTTTTTGCCTGGATTTCTCGATGCAAGCCCTGAAGTCGTTTTCACTGCTTTCACTCCTTCATTGCTTTGTCTTTCAATGTTGTTTACTTCCTCCAAACCCTTTGCTTGAGTTTTCCATAGGAATAACTGTTGTATTCTATTGATCTCTTCTTGTGGTAGTGATTCTACCCCTCCTTTAGTTCCCTGATTCAGGAACCCTTCTAGATCTAGGTTTTCTCTATCAAGAATTTCTTGTAGCTCATTGTCCTCCGTTTCCATCTCACTCTGGTTCATTTCCTGATCCATTTCCAAATCTGATTCACTCATCATTTTTCCTTCTGTTTCTCATTTTCTTGTGTCTAATCATTATCTTCTTCCTTCTCCCTATTATCATAACCTTCGTTCATTACTTGATCTTCTACTGCTATTTCTTCATCCTCTTCGAGAACTTGGAACCGATTCTGACTGGCCTTCTGTCCTCCCGCTTGATGTTGCTTTGGCCCTTTTTTGTTACTTTTTCGTTTAAGAACAACTTTGTGAAAGCTATCTGTGTCTTTCATAATGTTAGTTTTGTTTTTGTTTTTTGCTTTACTGAGAGGGCAGTCTCTTAGAAGGTGGTCGTGTTCATGGCATCTACAACATCTAAATGGAATACGCTCATAGTTTATTGTCTGCCCCTATTCCTCATCAAATACCTCCAAGATAACCTCATCCAGAAAAGCTCCAGATAGATCCATCTCCACATAGATCCTTGCAAAAGAGGTATATTTCCCCCTCCTTGTGGCCTCAGAAACTTTGACAAACCTTCCTAATTTATTACCTATGGCAGCTAGCGATTCTGTTTGCCAATAATCACGAGGTAGAAAATAGAGTCTTACCCAAACTAGAATTGATGTAAAAGTTTCCCTCCGAAACGAAATTCATCATCCATGGCCTCATGTAGAGCCCTGCTACTACATAGAAGTAAGGTCCACCTTCAAACACTCTGTCTTTATCCTCAATGTTGGTGAACACCATGAAAAAACCCTTGGACCCCAAATGCATATCAATGCTCCCTTTGGGCTTCCAATGGTATCTGATCCAAGTTTGTAAAGCTTTTTCAGTGGGCCATAACCCCCTGAATTTGCATATGATTGCATAAGTCTGCATGTGCTCCCTATGCGATTGCAGCGTTGGATTATTTAATACTACTCTACGAGTGATTTCAGCCTTGAGTTTACACGATCCTTTCTAATTTTTGTTTTTTGTTCTCTGTTTTTTGTCATTTTCCTCCTTGTCTTTTATGCCATCATTCTCCTCTGATTTGGAACCTTCTGTTTCATCTTCCCTATTTCTCCTTCCTTCCTCAGCGTTACCTCTGCATTTATCTGGAGGTATCTTGCTTTTGTTAGCTACGCCTCCTTGTAGGAGGGAGCTTCCATGGGGATAACTTCCATTGTAACCTAAAACCCTGGTCGCTCCTGCTTCGCTTCCTCGTCCACACCCCCCTTCCAGACACTTCGGGTTATGCTCATCACATCTGAATCATACCATCATAATCACTTTTTATACCAAAAAAATCAAAAAAAAAATATTGAATTTTTTAATTAAATTAAATTCAAAAAATAAAAAATAAAATATTGAAAGTTTTAATTCAATTGAACTAATAAAAATTGATCTTAATATTGTATTCTAATTTCATATTTTCAGAAAATAAATATGCTCATTTTTATATGATATTTTATATTTATACAATAATATTTAGTTAATTTAATATATAAATAAATATTTTTAACTATGCATATAAATCTATATCAATAAATTTATTCAAAATACTATCCACAAACATTTTGAATCATTTCCAATAAATCTATAGTATATTTCCGTTAAAAAAATTATAATACAAACCAATAACCTCTGGAATCTTTTGTTATCATTAAAAAACGACAAAAATACTTGAATTTCTTCAATTATTTTTCTCACCATTAAAAAAACGACAAATTTTTGATAGAATGAATAGAACATTGATTTACCAAAAAAAAGAAGTGTTAAAACAAATTTCCACTATATCCAATAAATCTCCACTATGTCCGTTAAAAATTTATAACCGATAACCTCAATCTTTTGTTATCGTTAAAGAAACAATAAAAAATACTGACACAAATATCAACAAAAGTTGCAACATGATCCAATAAATCTACAGTTTTCCATTGAAAGTTTATCACACAGCTCTGAATTGACATAAAACAAAAGAATGGGAAAGGAACATTCGTGCGTTGACAGCACTACCAACCAACCCCTTTCATCAACATTAAAAGCCGAGATCCTACTAGCCAACCAGTAGGATAATGCCCAAACAAACTCTGCTACCAAAAGGAAAAATACTACAGGCAAAGAAACTAAAATTGGCTGGATCTACCAATACAAAATGCTCATACAGAAACTCCCTTGAACAATAGCACCCCATCCCCTGACATGCCACGGTGCTTGGAAGCATTCCCTTTAGGTTACGTGCACCTCCAGGATAATTCAAGTCTATATGTTTGGAGAGACCCGCTACTTGACAAATTAGCAAAACATTTCAACGTAACCAATAATAAAAACTAATGTTGAGTTCATGCACTTTTTACAACCCAGAACCCTGTATAGACAACCTCGCATCATAAGTCGTGAAAAATGGGGCATCCAATGAAAAGTAATGTTGAATTCATCCATTTCTTACAAGCCAGAACCCTGTATAGACAATTGTGTTAATTCTTGGTTGAATCTAAACATACAACCATTTACCCTGGCTAACATACCCTACTTACAAAATTAAACAGCTCTTGTATCGCATGAACTAAAATGATCAAGTTTATTGTATGCAATATTTGCACACATACAAACATTGAAAAAACATAATCTTGCAGCTATATGGTTATTACTGATTGAATCTAAACATATAACCATTTTCACTAGTTAAAATACCGGGCCCCACCATATATTATACAACTCGTGTATCACAAGAACTGACATTTTAATTGATACAATTTGTACTGTACAATATTCACATCCCATACAAATATTAAAATACTATCTGGCAGCAATAATACTTGTTCTTAGTTAAACTGATTGATAAACCAGAAAAGAAACTTGAAAAAACAAGGTCTGTGACATTGAAACGCGCTATACTCTAAAATAAGGTTTAAACTACAGGCCTTCAAGGATGACAATGATTACAACATATAAATAGAAAATTGTGCAGAAATTAAAATATTATATAACAATCTCTCAAAAAGTTTAGCAGCATTCAAATTTACCAAGAGACTGAAAAACGTGGGGGTAAAATGAATGTCAAACATACTGCAGAAAAATCTGTAAAAATTTAGAGGATTCTAAGATCTGGCAGTCCACCTGTGACAATGCTGGCAACTTTTAAGAAGAATGATCTTACAAACTAGGCACGAGTACAATAATCCATTGCTATACAAATTATCAAGAACAAAAGCAAGCTGCTGCCCTTCACAGACAGGAAACAATACAAGATCCAACTTGCAATAAATTTGTTTTTAGTTGTCTATCAATTGTTAATATCTCAACAGCAAGAAAAGCTTGCCTGTCTGAGATCCAAAATACATACAATTATCTTGCACTTCACTTCTTCAAAACCAATTGCAGTAAAAATTATTCTACGAATTGTCTTATGAGCAACAGCCACTTTTCTGAACAACTGGCTGCCCTTTCATTTGTACAGTAGCAGGTCTGCTGCTATTCATGGCAGGCTGACTTGCCATCCTGCAATACAAAAGAAATAGAGTTGAGACTTATTTTGATCTAAAATGAAAAGCAGTCATATAGTTAATAGAAAATCTGATCTCCTTAAAGCAAGATGTCACAGTAAGGACTCTATCTACTTTGTACTTTGAACTTTGTACAACACTCTATTCTGAGTATAGTGGAGTATAGGGTCAAAGGCTAAGCTGCATCTTGGGCAAGACTTCCATGGTTTAAAACTTTTGTGAAAACAAGGCTGTGTAATGGTATGCTCAAGATGCTGGAAATATTTTATAACAAGCGGCCTCAACAAAAAATTTTAGATCTCTGCAACAGACCCAGGCATTATCTAAACTGCAATGGAATCATCGTTGGCACAATTGACCCTATGGAGACTATATACGAGAAATTGTTCCAGAAAAACATATGAAGTGTGGGATATGGCTCTTGGATGCCCTGAATCAAATGCAATAAATAATAGATTTGTCAATTTTGAACACAAATGTTTCATCTACATTGTTGATTTCAAAGCAATGACTGGACAAGATATACAGTTATAGCACTCCATCACAACCTGAAAAAACCAGCATTTGTACAATGCCCAAAAAAGTAGACAATAGGAACATGTCTGAAACCAACCAGATTACCAAAAGTCATCATGTGTAATTCACGTTATGTATCAACACTTAATACTTGAGCAACTACTATAAAGCTTCTTTGCTGAAAGCACAACAGGAAGCCACTAAGCAGGGCCTAGCATACTATGTAATTATAATATTCACATCATACCCACTTGTATTGAATTGGTGGGGTGGGTAGGGGGATTTAAGCACCCTCTAAGCAGCTTTAGCGGGTCCACAAACAAAATAACATTTGCAAACACACATTGTCCATTTGGTGCTGTGAAATCTTAATTATGCATCCTTTTAGAATGCGAATCTACCTTCTCAAAAGAAAATAGATATACACTGGGTCACTCAAACCAGTTCCTCTAGGTTTCTACAACCCCAATCACACCCCTTAGTTTGCTTCATATATTTGTAAACAATTTACTAATTATTACCGAGAAGAATTGTCCAAACAGGTAACACAATACTAAAGGCACACTGGTCATAAAAAGGAGGCACAAACATTTTGAAAGAGTAACTCTGCCCAGTAAACTCATAAAGAGCAGTGCTATTTCAACTGAGAACCAAGATTAAACAATAATTTATCAATAAAAATATAAAACAAAGATGAACAGGCAGAATCTGTAAACCCATGAAAATGATATCCTAGATAAGTGTGCACAAATCTGACTCGGGATGAAATTTATGGCCAGTCAAAAAAATATAGATATTAGGTACTATCTTGCGTCCCTTGAAACCTATATCTAAAATTTCAAACTTCTGGTTAAAAAAGGTCAAATAAAATGATTAAGCATAGCCAATTGTGTATCAAAATTGCAAATGAGCTCGCCTAGAACATCAGTATAGCTTCTATTACTCTTGTCAAAGTTAAAACAACAGAAATTAACAGTGAACTATTCTATTCTAAGCCTCTAGATAAAAGAATTCACATTAAAATTTAAATCTATTAAATTTAGTACGAATTTAATAGCATGTTAAGGAAAAAAGTAAACAGAGATAATCAGGTGAAATTTCAAATGGAGTTGTTCATTAACAGCAAAGTTCCTAAATCTGGTAATACACCCTGTTTGGGAGATAGTTCTTGATTAGTTCCTATAAGGAAAATCATAGAACAATTAGAATCTCAACCAAATTTATTAGGATTTGGCAGGCAGGTTTTACACTACACATTATAGAAATTACGAGTCAAAACAAACATTTAGCAACACTATCGTGTGATATAGGCACTTGTTGGTTAGCAAACATCATAAGAAAAAATTGCACCTGTTCTTGATCTCAGCAGCCATCGTCATGAAAGCCTGCTCCACATTAGTTGCATTCTTTGCACTTGTCTCCAAAAATGGAATGCCAATCTCATCCGCAAATGCCTGAAGCATAAAACACACACAGAATATCAAGAAAAGATTTAAACTGTGCAGAGTGACAAAAAGATGCATCTCAAGCCAAACCAGCAACTCAAGACCACTGACAGTGTCACAATCAACCAAAAACAGAGCACCAGCTTCAAGGCACACTCATATCTAAATCCCCATCAAGACAACGCATACAATGAAACACCTACAATGTGAATAGTGCAAAAGCTACTCAACATTAACATTACCTTGGCTGTATCGTAATCAACAGCTCTATTAGCAGTCAAATCACATTTGTTTCCAACAAGCAACTTGTTGACATTCTCACTCGCATAGCGATCAATCTCATTCAACCATTGCTTCACATTGTTGAAACTTTCCTGGTCGGTAACATCATAAACCACCTACCAACAGAAGAATAATATCATTATAAAACCATAAATGTAAACAAATAAATAATGGAGAATACTGGCTGCACATTGATAAGATCTCCAAAACTAAAGAAGAACCAGGCTATCACTAGCAAATCCAAAGATTTATTTTCATTGACATGAACAGAAAAATATCAGTGTAGCACCCAAGAAAACAACTACTTAAGTAACAAGGGCACTTACAATGATACCATGTGCACCACGATAATAGCTGCTTGTAATTGTTCTAAATCGTTCTTGCCCTGCTGTATCCCACTGAAATTGAACCATTGAAAAAACACATCACGTTAGCAATGATGCTCTATTAAGAGTAAATTCAAAATTTACCACAAATTTAAGGTCAAAAAACCTCAAAAACAGAATTTAAGGTGAAGCACCATTCAAGGATTTCGATGGATTTCTGATAGTTTCTATTTTTTCCTAAATTTTGGCCAAACTTAGCATTATACACAATAAATGAATTTAAGGTGAAGTCCAGGATTTAGATGGATTTATGATAGTTACTATTTTTTTCCTAAATTTTGGCCAAACTTAGAATTATACACTAAAATTATCAAACTCAAACACAGCTGCCACCACATAGGCAAAAGATTGTGCTACCTCTTGCCAGAATCATCTTTTTAGTTCCCATCTAAAGACTAGCATCATAAAATGACCACCACTAGAGACTGGGAAGCTTAACTCCCAGAACAGGCAACTAGGACAAAAAGTTCTAAAAAAGTTAAAAACTTAAACATTGTTAAATTCAATCTCTAAGAACACTCTCTAGAACTGTAGGATGCCATTGATACATGTAAAAGAATAAAAACTTTACGATTCAAAACAGAACCCAAAAAAGTCCTTCAGAATTGAAAGAAACAACGGAACAGTATGATGAGTCACCAAAGGTAATTTTTTCCCTCTATAAACTGAACAATCATAAAATACATTTAAGATTATATGCCTAGGCCTGTCCCACTCAAATACAATATTTCACTCAGTCCTATTCAAATCATATTGAAGTTTGATCACAACACATTTACCAGTTCTTAACAGGAAATCTTTCCTATCAGCTCACTGCTTACTATAGGAATATCACTTACAATTTGAAGCTTGATCGTTTTTCCATCCTGCTCCACTGTTCGAATTTTCTGAAGAAAACAGGAATTCATGAATTATACTTCATTCATGCCCACTCCACACTTAAAACGTTACCTTTAAGTAGATAGCCTACCAAATGAAGACTTTTAAAAACCACGACTAACCACCTTGTACTGAATATTGTGACCAGAATTTTTAAACAAAAAAAATTCAAAATATTTGATACAATGGACAACCCATCAAGATCACTTACAAAATCAACTCCTATCGTACTTATGTAGCTCTCCAGATATGAATCATCCTACAGACAAAAAGAAAATTAATTATCATTGCCATATCAAGAGATATTACCACTTCTCCTTAAAGAAGCGATCTTTAAGTTAATAGCTTCTGCCAGAAAAGTAAAAATTTAATGACCAGCTGGAAGAAGGCCCCCATCGAGTCAAAAAAATATAAGACAGTGTAATAAAACAATATATTGGACAGCCATACAGTAGAGCTCATAAAACCAAATTCACTGTATTTGAAAAAAACAAGACTAAAACATATTTCAGTCCTAATAAACAAGAAGTAGTAACTTTATAAACACACAAGTGGCTAAACCCAGAGCATTTGCATTATACCCAAAACTTTGCTTACATGCAAATAATATTTCAGAACTATATTCAAAGCTTGGATAATAAAATTAAACCTCACCGCAAATCTCAGAAGGAGACACGACTTGCCAACTCCAGAATCTCCAATCAAGAGAAGCTTGAACAAATAATCACTGGAGAAAAAGATTATGTCAGCAATTGTCCAGACAAATAATATAAACAAAGTAAAGATTATAAACTTATATAACTCAACAATCTCACCATCGACAACTGCAACGACAAATTAATTGAATAGTATTCAACTGTAACAAGTGAAGACATCACTGGCTCAAAAATACCCAAATAAAGGAGATTATGGCCTATGCAACAAAATGCAGACTGGAAGCAGGTGTGCTGACAATTGGAAGGATTTAGAAGCAGCATGCATGTAGGGAAATAACAAAAGACAGTCAACACCAAGTCTCTACAATGACATGTTTCATTCTTGTGGATGGGCACATGTGCTTGCAAAAAAACACACACGCGGGAACAGCCGTTAAGTCCAAAGTGATTTTGGTTGAATGGATACCCCACTCATGGACCTCTTAGCCAAGGGGGACCTCTTAGCATGTCAGAACATTTTTGTCCATTGAAAATCCAAAATAGAGCAGTTTCTGTTTGTTCATGTGAAACTTAATGTGCCAGATGTCACAGATCTTTGAATGGGAAAAGAAGTCATTTTTCCCTTTTAATGCTCACAAATGATCTTTTTTTATTGTGGATATAAAACTTTGGGTAACGACCTCTCCTGTGCATCCAGTTCTCTATTATTTTGATCATCCCCACAGCTTACCTAAAAGTTAGATAATCGTGGCCAAACAATTAGCATGATAAGTTGTAAAAGGGCTCAGTCTTGATACCGCAATAACAAAGTTTCTTACTTGGATTCCAGGAAATTAGGCAGCATATAGCTTTTTTTAAATAGCCCAATCAGTTAAATGAAAGAACAGATAGTTCTCTCATTTTTTATTCAATGTTTGTAACTGAACCAAATATAAGAATTCAGAAACAACTACACTTTAACAACTACAGATCAGCTGACAGGAATTTAAAAATTATAATCGACCTTTGCTTCCAACAGTATGTAATTCACTGGTCCACCGCCCCTCAATAACCAAAAAATAAAAGCCTGCCACATAATGCATAGTGAGCAGGTAATGACTAGAACAGCAACAATTTTTGAAATACACCTCACCTCCATGAACACAATCTTCACTTAAAAGCCATTCTCACATTGTGTACGAGTCCTATGCTCATATAGCAGGCATGTTTATGTCAGAATCAACCTATGCCCATACTTAGAGGGCACTGTGGTATGCAGGCAATAAACATAATCCCCAATTATTACACTAGCCCTAGCCCTGCGGCAGTTAATATTGAACTCGTGTTCCTGTCAAAAATGAGTACACTTTTGTATGGATACAATATTCAATACGCCTGATAATAACCTGGTTTTGGTAGAATTACATTACCAAATTTTGTGTGGATGGTCTCATGAAGTAATTAATTTCGGAGGCTCAAATCTAACCAACAGACCTAGCTCCCGATTACACAGTATCTGGAAACTGCTAATCGAATATAGTTCCATTGAATTGCTAGCTTTACTGGAAGCAGATCAATTCATCAGAGCATCCCCTGCCTAAATGCTAACTCTGTAATAGAGATGAAACTCTCAACGTCTATTATAGTTCTGTTCATTTCCTAAATCAGTCTGGTAATGGGTGATCAAATATATTTCCATTGAATTGCAGGCTTTACTGGAAGCAGATCAATTCATCAGAGATCCCCAGCCTAAATGTTAACTCTGTAATAGAAATGAAATTCTCAAACATCCATTATAATTCTGTTCATTTGATAAATCAGCCTGGTAATGGGTGACTAAACTCTGCAACCAACTCTTCCCTGATTCCGTTTCTCCAAAAATCACCATGTAAAGAGATATACATTCTTGAGCCGTTGAATTCCACACAACATCACAGCTTATCAGCTATATGGAAGACACAAAATGATGTTATGTATGCCACTGCATGCTAAAGCTTTTTTCAGGCACTTTAATTCAATTATTTGTGCTAATTTGCATCTGCAGGTGCAGAAAGTTGAACTGTAAATCAATGCAGCCACTCGTTGACCGTACATCCCACGCAGTCACAGGAATCTGATGGAACGGCACAGCACATTGCTGCTAGGGGATATTGATTATAGAACAAAATGCCACCATAGTTAGCCCCTGCCACCACAACACAGGAATGATAAATTCACACAGCTCATGTTGGCCATCTCCGATACTGAAAAATGCCCGGAGGAGACTGTAGATAATGTGGGCTGCCAACCTGCAGTACCTGAACAAGAACCTGCTAATGATGAATGGAGGCCCATGTGCCAGGACAAATACCCACCCCAGCCTAATGTGGGCTTCATCCATCAGCGGCCTGATTTATGATCTTTGTTATTTGAGTTTTTGGATATCTGTGCCGCCAGTCCAGACATTAGTTCTATTTATGTTTTTGTGCCAGCTGGACTTCGTCAGAATTCATGTACACCTAGTTTTGAGATAGCTCATGGTGGCTGCCAAGCAACACACTTTTTTGTATAAAGTGCCCAGCTTTTGTACATTATTCGATAACATCATAGTCAAAGGAAACAATTTATTCAAAAGCAAAAAAGCTTAGACCGGAGAAAGTTAGCGATAATCCAACTCAGAGAAAGTTGATGTCCATCATTAATCAGAAGAGATTCAATATAGTAACTGCGCACTAATTGGGGACCACAAAAATGATAAATATGTGAAGATTGGGTTCTCCATGGTATTCAGGAGGAGAATAACAAATTGGGAGTTATTAACTCTATGTTTTCTCAGATGAAACCCAGTGTCTCTGTAATTACTAAATGAGAAAGACATCATGTAAATCTGGAGAATGAACAAATATCAAAACAGCCTGCAACCTTTAAGAAGATTGCGAAGGCAGCAAGCAGAGCAGTCAATAAGAGAATCACGAGCAAAGAAAGGATCAGAGAAAAATAGACAAGGTACTCAAGCAAGAGCAGATTCTGCAGAGGGACATAACACGGGCGGTTTAATTTTTCCCTGCATACCCAAATAACACTTTCCAGCCAAATAGTGTGTTACCCTATAAAGGTTTAAATACCCAGCTACATGTTTACCCCTCATGACAGTACCACTATAATTTATTCCCAGATATATTATCATTTATTTAAATTATTCCCAGATATATTATCATTTATTTAAATTATTCCCAGATATATTATCATTTATTTTAAATTATTCCCAGATATATTCCCCTTAGGTATTTTTTTCTTATGGATGAACAGAAATGGGAAACAATGGTTAAAGGAACAGAAATGGGAAACAATGGTTAAATACCAGACGCACTGAATATCCTTTTGATGTAACGTATATCCATGTATATCCTTTAACAGTATGATGCTAATTCTATTTATTTACCTGGAAATATATTATATACCATTTTTTTAGGTAGCCTGGGAGCAAAGCAAGTGAATTATATTTTTCGTATAAATAAGAGTATAAACGAGCCAAAAGAAACTAGCAGTAATGCCTACAAAACAATCAGAAAACATCAAATACGGTGGACCAAAGATGGTAAGAGTTCAGCTAAAACCACCCAAAAATAAGCAAAAGGAACCAAATACGTTACATCAAAGATG
This sequence comes from Pinus tabuliformis, assembly GCA_031772625.1. Classification (NCBI taxonomy): domain Eukaryota; kingdom Viridiplantae; phylum Streptophyta; class Pinopsida; order Pinales; family Pinaceae; genus Pinus; species Pinus tabuliformis. Next base: position 325,662,562 of record CM062816.1, on the reverse strand, counting down.
ATGGGAACTCAGCTAAAAACACCTAAAAATAACAACAATTTCAAGAAAGATCTAGAGATAAATTAGATGGTAAAAATCTATATTCAATTAAGAAAAAAAAATGGGGTTCTGTAAATATAAGCAAACCCATATGCCGCACTGACCAATCTCCAGCTGAAATAACGATTTAAGCATAGGGCAAATGATCAATTACAAAAAATCCATGGAACCTTCAATGCAAAAAACTGTAAAAGAACGAGATTTCAGCTGGCATATATATATATATATATATAGAGGGAATTGTAAATTACATGTCATGAGAATTTTCTTAAAGAAAACAGCTACAAGCCAAACCAAAAAAAGAAAATTATACAAGAATTAAACCCAAAAACAAAAAAAAAATACTGACACTGATCACACCATTAAAAAAAATATCCCCAATAAATATGTAAAAAGCCAAGCTAACCGGGGAACACTGCCAAAGAGATAGTGACCCAAAAAAGCCGAAATCCCTCGTAACAGTCATCTGGGTAATTAGGGCTAAGAGACCAATATGTTGATATTAAACAATGGATAAAAACCCATTCCATGAAAATCGGATACAATAAAATGGGTAGTAACCGGATCAAGTCGATCAGGATCCTGGCCACACTAACAAATTAACAAGACAAATAAATAAACCATTCACAGCTAACCGAATAAATAATTAAGAAAGACAGCCTGGGAATTTCATTTCCATTTTTGTTTTCTTAGGTCTTTACGAGACCCATGACGACCACCAGTCGCAGGCTCTTGGGTAAGCAACGAGATCAAGATAAATTTTAATAAAAGAGAAGAGCTCTGATAATATAACCTAACCCTAGCCTTAGATTCAAAATTACCGGTAAATACCATCAGATCTTAAAGCTTTGAGAACTTACTATTCAGGATTCATAGTGGAATTGTGCGAAGCCGAGAAAGAGATCCGACACCGAGATAAACCAAGAGAAATCGGGATGGGCCTTGGGACCGATGATGGGTTACGAGATCAAAGCGGGGCAGCACGAAATATTCTGCAGGGTCTCTCGGGAGATCTTTGTTTGACGGACGAGGAGCTGTAATTGGATTTGGAAGCTCTTTGTAAGCTCCTCCGGAATCCGGAAAATATAGGGAAATTTCCAAAGGACTTACCTTCACATACAAGAAAATGAATGGCAGAAAAAGAGGGAGACTTCAAACGCCCAACAACAAATAAATAATTGAATTAAAATTATTTTGCTTGTCCCTTTGACTGACGTTGTCCATTTAGATTTCAAGGGGTGTGGAAGTAACGTGAGGGGAAGTTTCTTATGTGAGTAATCAATTATTATCGTTTATGTACACGTTCCGCCATTTATGGTTAGGCGCTAAATGTGGTTGGGTATGAAGTTGTGATGTTGGTGAGGAAGTGGTTTAAATGATTATGATGATATGTTTTATAATAGTTAAAAGAAAAATATTTATTTAAAAAAGAGTTATATGGAAGGAAAAAAATAGTAAAGGAAAAGTCAAAAAGAGATTTTGTAGATTTATTTACAAGTTTTTTAAAAAATGGTAAATTAAATAGTTTTATGCATTTAAGAAAGCATTTAGTTATATGTCAATATTTTTTGTTACTATAGCTTATGCATTTAAGAAAGCATTTAGTTCTATGTCAATCATTTTTGGTTACTCTAGCTTATACATTTAAGAAAGCATTTAGTTCCATGTCAATCATCTTGGGTTACTCTAGTTTATAAGTCAATGTCCAAACTTCTTACTAGGTTTAAAGGTAATGTTCTTAGCAACCTCTCATCATTGTTAGATAGTGGAATAGAGAGGTGATATCACAAAGTCTTGACAATATTTGGTGCAGATAGCATTATGTTTGTAAAGATTTAGATTATGTGTGTGTTTTCACGAAATTGAACAGTGACCACATCGATATTTTTTGTCAAAGTCACATGTGCTTCCTCCTAGCCCCAAACATTGATCTAAATTAAATAGTTTTATGCATTTAAGAAAGCATTTAGTTATGTGTCAATCTTTTTTGTTACTCTAGGTTATGCATTTAAGAAAGCATTTAGTTCTATGTCAATCATCTTTGGTTACTCTAGCTTATACATTTAATAAAGCATTTAGTTCCATGTCAATCATCTTGGGTTACTCTAGTTTATAAGTCAATGTCCAAATTTCTTACGAGGTTTAAAGATAATGTTCTTAGCAACCTCTCATCATTGTTAGAGAGTGGAATAGAGAGGTGATATCACAAAGTCTTCACAACATTTGGTGCACATAACATTATGTTTACAAAGATTTAGATTATATGTGTGTTTTTCAAGAAATTGAACAGTGACCACATCGATATTTTTTGTTTTCTTTAGCTATAATTTAACATCATGAAGTTATGCATCTATATTTTACAAATAATCATTAGCGCTATTCAATTCAGTGGTGTTTGGGTTAGACACCATGGGGTTATCTATTTTGTCAAAGTCACATGTGCTTCCTCCTAGCCCCAAATTGATCTATGCATTGTGTGTGTCCACAAGTTGTGATTTTAGTTGGGGAATAGTTTACATGATTCTAATTATATGTTTGATGTTTGGTGTATATTTGTTGTTTAATGTTTATGTGTTGTTAAAGATCATTACTTCTTATTTTTAAGTTAAAATCAAAGACTTAATTTCCCTATGATCCCTTATTCCATCACCAAAATATATTTGTATCCATCAAAAGCATCAAGATTGGAATTAATAGATTACTACTCTTGAGCCATGTCACTTTGAGTATTTCCAACATAGATACCAAAGACAACATCTGAAGGCATCATTCCTATTGAAATTGAACCTAGGCTAGTGATGGAAAACTCCTAATAATTAATAATCGAACCACAAATCTATTGATAAAGATATATTTATAAGTAACATAAGATGGTTTTTTAGTCTATATGGAAATGTACCCATACAAGTGATGGAAAAGTTAAAGGCAAAGCTTGGAAACTTTTTTATGGGTCTTGTGAGAAATTGTGACTTGCAATCATTGATTATTTAACACAAAGCTTTATGCTCCCGAAAAAACATCCATCCCTGTGCCAACCATCTCGAGTCATTCTTGTCGTTAATTCTTTTGGCAAGGTCAACAAGGCAAGCCCCTTACAAGGTCCAAGAGCTAATGCCCTTGGAAACGCATCATCATCGTTGATAGTGAAGTGGAGAGGTGGCATCCCAAAATATTAACAATGTTTGGCATATAGAGCAATATATATGCCAAGTTTTAGATCATGTGTGACATTTCACTGTCTTGTGCATGTCAATTGAAGCACTCGCTAACCAACCTGAAATTAGTGCCTACAACACCTTTTGGTTATGCATGCCATCACATGTTTATTAATGTATACATGCCAACAACAACACATGGCATGCTAAGAAATCAAATAGTGGCCCCATCAATAGTATATTTCCCATTTTCTCCCAACTAACATGATCACACTAATGCATCAAGTTTTGGCACTATAAGAAACCATTAACACCATTCAATTTGGTCCTATTTCATTTAGATGTTGTGAAGCAAGGGTTATTTAATTTGTGAAAATTGGCATTACAAACACCTAAACCTAAATGTTGTTTTGTGCATTGGGCACGTCCATAAACACAAGTATATCACTTGATAGGATTTGAACCTTAACACGCTATATATCATTTTATTATAGCTAAGGAAATTTATATTACAAAAAAATTGTGTTGAGATGGCACAACTAATTATAAATTTTCAAGAGTTCAACCATTATGAGATTGTCCAAAACATATATCCCATAAAATACTATGATCTTGACTATTGTAGGGGGATACACATTTTTATCAGAGAAATTTTCTTGATAATCTATTGAAATAACACCAAATATTAATATATAGAAACATGGCATTAAGAGGGACTTAGAATTTATTAGGGTTCATAATTCCTAAATTTGTCGTGTTGTTGTAGTTGGAACATTCAAATCGATGAGGAATTGGTTGATTGTAGGAGATGATGATGTGTCTAAAGGTGTTGTAGAAATTTGTCCATGGACAACCTTGTCACATTCAAGCCTTAATCCGTCCACAATAGAGCACAAAGAATCCACTTCGTTGTTCAAGCGTTGAGTTGAATGATAATGTTAGATGATTGTATCCTAGAGGAGCTCCACTTGAGATTCAAAGCATATAATTTTGATAAGCAATATATAGTGGGGTTCATTGTGCATGTCATGGATGTCATTCAAGGGAACCTTGGAGGATTATGAGTCAAAAACCCATGGGGAGCCATTAGAATAGAGCTGCCAAATGGATAGGGACAACTGCATAGGGAAAAGGTGAAAGGGATAACTAGAACCATAAAATCCCTATAATGCTAGCTACTTGAATATAGGAGAGGAATAAAGTGATCATGATGGTCATCAGAGTAAGAGCTTGCATCTAATAATGATTTCCATTCAAGACTAACATATCAACTAGGGCAAACAAAATCCACACGAGACCTATCGAAATGCATGTAGGATGTACCAATAAATGACTGCAAAGAGGTCCAAGAGGGGTTGTGCTTTAATGCAATTTGCTTCGGGGTGACAAAGGGAGACTACATGGGTGTCTTCTCCACATGTCAAACAAAAAGGAGAGAACATTATGAGAAATAAAATAAGGATCGTTAGGCACTGACCATGAGAATGTGACCACCTAAAGGGGTTTCTTTATGAAATAATCAGTAGTATGGTTGTTAATTCGGATCATGTGGAAAAATAGAACTTGGCCAAAGGAGCTCGAGAGTGATTATGAACTATGAAGTATGGAGTCAAGGTGAGGATCAAAAGGGAATGAGCCTAATTGAAGATATCTAATGGTATTTTTAGATTCTTGGATTATAATGAAATTTGTAATGGAATAGGAAGAGGTATTTTTTACTCATTAGATCAAAGCATAAGCTACTGCTAAGCTCTTAAGGCTAGTCCTAAGCTTAAAGAAAAAAATAACACTAGACCTTCTCGTACATATTGTTGTTTCTATTTCTCAAAAGCAATTTATTGGGCGAAAATTGCACCGAGAAACCAACTCAACCAACTTCAGGTCCAAGCTAGCCCTCGAACTAGAAGGGGGCTCCCTCAAGTGTTACGAGGCTTTAATGGCATTCATTATCACTGAACAACAACCTATGAAGCACAGTGGCCAAATCTATAGTTTGTTGCATAGGTGTTTGTTGATGAGTCGCAAATCTCTGCTCAACAAATAAGGCCTTCTCTTGTAGAGGTCTAATCAAAGTGTCAGCATTCAACTAAGGCGGAGAAACATAGCCAAAAAGGTTTTGATAGAGGAATGGAGAAGCAACTAAATAATCAATTATCCTCCCTAAATATTCAATTATCTAATAGGATCATAAACATACATATGAACCTCTATAGTGAACAAAAATACATCTAAGTATAGCATAGAAGCAACAATTTAATGATCTCTAGGTCACTAATAAAATAAATTGTTTAATATTTTACTCAGTATATAAAATAACATTGCAGAGGGACGTCAGGGAGGTTGATACCTGGCCTAGCCCTTCCCAATGTCCTATACTACCTCAAATATATGCAAAAAAGATTATGTAATCACAGGTAGAACTCACATGTACATAAGTTATGTCAATAAACTGAAGCTAGAAACACTTGAATTAAAACTATGTAATATCAAGCTTTACAAAAATTGCAATTTCTCTGGGCTCAAAAGCCAACCCCTCTAGATTACAAATGATACAATATATAAAATAAAAATACCTCAAGTTAATTGTGTCTAACTTTTTGGAATAAAAATCTAAACAATAATACTAAAATTAAAAACAATCTCTGAATAATTTGTTGGAAACTTGGAGCTGTTTGTAAGAAATTAGAAACTGATAGAGAGTCTTCTGCCTCCAAATATGGAAATTGGTTCATTGATGTTGATCCTTTGCCTTGAAATCTGAATAGGACCATTTGACTGTTGATGCCCTACCTAGAAATCTCGGGCTTTTAAAAGTTGTTTGTTGAAATCCTTCAACTGGCTTTTATAATAGGAAACTTTACCATCTATCAACTCTTTCCCTTTGACTTTAATTTATATTTTGTATTTTCTTGATCTGTTGTGGTTTCTTTAATTCCTCTCGTAAGTTATCATGGTAGAAATGCACAATTGGTTTGCCAAGCTTGTTACACTTTGTTGTAATAAATTATATTATTTCACATCACATATTTTGGTAACAAAGCTTGGTGAAGCTCTTAAATGCATATGTTGACTTTGAATCGCTGAAATTCTTACACGAGGAAACCCTTGACTTTCTTTAACCACCCAATAAAATTATTATAGGATTCTTTCATATTTTCCTTGCCCACGGTGTTTCTCCAAAGATATCTCTTAGCTTCATCAAAAACATGAAAGTTGGAATTTCTGATACTACCTTTAAATAGTGCAAGATCAACTGCAAATTTATCATAAATATGATAGGTGTAGTTCAACATGGCACTAGACTTCCCGACCATGGAATTTTATAGTCTCCTTCTGAAGTAGATTGTCATTTTCCTAATCCTTCAAACACTAAAGCTTTTGTCACTAAGACTAGATTCAATATTTTAGAAGAAAAGTTAGGTACAACATCAGAGTATACAACAAGGTGAATCTGAGAACCATAATATACAAGCTTCACCTTCTTCCTTTTGATTTGAAAACTTTGCAGGTGTTTGAAAAATGAAGAGAGATAATCCATCCCCTGAAATAAAAACATTTAAAGGGTGTGCTGAAAAAATCATACTCTTATGCTTCATCAATGTCTAGTGATGGAGTTCTGTCACCCCGAGCCTGTTTGTGTCATCAACTAAAACCAATTCAACTTTCCTGGGAATATACTCTATCTTGGAGATTCTCTTCACTAACTTGTGACACTCACCAAGCCCTAATTATGGGGGTGTACATACATGCTATATATAAATCCAAACCAAATGGCCAACTCCTCATTGTGATAATAAAAGGCCAACCTTTTTCCCTTTCTCAAATATTTTGATATATAATTCTTATGTACATAATAATACTTGAAGTTGAGCATGGTTGCAAGCTTCCAATTGCCTCGTTCAACATATTTACAACCTCAGAGGGTGGAAAATATCTATTCGAACAGGTTTGAACTAAGATTAGAGTAGCAAAACATGAAGCTTTGAGCTCACCTAGTAAAATATTTCCTTTTTATCAATGGAGAACTCATTTTTCCTATCATAAGCACCATATGCCAGTTCATGTCCAAAATGGAAAGATAAGTTCTTGATCAAATTCAATGTTTTTTGTCCAACATCTTTCATTGAATTTGACTCTGAAGTGTCTGGTATAAGCTTCATTATAACCTAGGAAAAGTTTACGTGAAAATTGGTTATAGAATCTAGTGCTAGTCTAAGCTTCACAACTGTATTTTCACCTTCCTTCAAAGTTGACATAATCTGTAGAGCAATTTCTACCATCACTCTTGCCTTGAATTAGACCTTGGTCTTGCAGATTTATACTCATGAATATCTCCTTATCTGGAATATAAGTCTATATTTTTTTAAAAACATATGATCTACAATCATCAACATGACCATAATTGGACTGTGATTTCCCAAAGTCATTTTCTTCAATGAAATCACCATACGTAGACAAGATATTGAGTAATCAACATCAAACCCTAAAGTAAATCTGTGTCATGGGAAAATCTCTGACCTGTTGACATGATGTCCTTTGACAATTTGTAATTATGTATGTGAATTTTGTATAGATCAAAACTGTAGTGTATAGAGATCTCCCATGTAATGAGCAACTAGAATTGACTTATATTTCATTACATACAATTGGTTGAACTTTCATGTTTGGGATCATCCTCCTCATCAAAAAGTATCAAAACAACCCCATTTAGTTATGTAGAGAACAAATAACTTTGAATTATCTACGAAGAAATAGGATGGAATACAAACCCTTGGTTGACTTCTCATAGAGAAAATCGATTTCTTGCAAGGAATTGCCACCTCTACCTTGTGTATTATAAAATATTATGAAGTTGTTGCATCCTTGAAAATTGTCTCTACCTTCCATCCATAACCAGAATTGTCATCTTCGTAGACTCAATGTATCAATGTCTTATTTTTGGGCTAATGAATGTTCATCTGTTGCAATTTCTTGAATGAGCTCATTCACTGTATCTTCAAAGAAGTGTGGCCAAAGATGAATTTGGTGGCATTGCAGGTTGTTTATCCCATAGTTAAGTTGCATCATCTTAAATGTAGAGTTGTGGTTTTACATACTATTCATGTTGATCAATAATGATAGGAACAATTTTTCTTTAATGATGATATTCATGGCTTACATATTCCAATGGAAATCGTGTTCTTCAAGATAACTTAGACAAAAATAGGTAATCTTTAAATCCTTCTATTTACTTCCCATCGGTTTCATAAAAAGAATTCATATAAAGCTTCAAAGATAAAAACATTCGACCCATTCCTTGTACGTTGTCTTCATTCCATATATCAAAAACTAAAAATAGTATCTTTGTTGTTTGGATGCCACAAAGGAATATCAAATTTATGATAATGTGTAACAACCCTTGGTTGGTTTTCCATGTAAATAAAATAAAACCAAGGTCATGGGACTCATATTCCAAGTTGAATGTTGGGCAAAACATGGCTATGGAAATTGGCAAAGGCATTAACAAAAGAAAAGTGACAATAATTGACATTTTATTTATGAAATAAAGGAAAACAGGAGAAAAGGAAGGTGAATAGACGCATATTTGCATGAGAGGAAAATTTAAGGGAAAATGAAGAAAATAGAGGCCTTAATGAAAAAAAGGCTTCTAAGGACCAGTTCACAACTTTTGGCTAGTTAACTTTTTGTCAGTTCAATTTTGGAGTTTTCATTTCATTCTTCATTCTCTCATACTCTTGTACACTTAGATTATTCTTGGAGCACTTTGGAATACATTAGATTTGGAGAAAGAAGGCAAAGGAAATCAGGAAACCGCAAGGGAATAGTTGGATCAACAGCTACAACTGGATTGCTTTGCAGGTAATAGGCTGCATGTCTGATTTCCTTGCTGATTTCTAGATGCATGGTATATGCATGTGATTTTTTGGTTATGTGTTGTCATTAGCACGAATATTTTCCTGGATTGACAATGGTTTTAGCCTTTCCCTACCATTTCCTAGATAGACATGGTGTTGTGGGTTTCTTCCGTTTATTTTTCTAATTGGTGCTTAGATTCCTGATGGTTGTGGGTTGGAACAAACGCTCTGGAAGCTCTATAACATCTTGGGTTGAGTTACTAGTCTTGGATCCTAGGTTGGGACAAATGCTCTAGAGCCCTTGGTGGGTTGAGTTACTAGTCCCTAGAGTCGAGTTGGACAAACACTCTAAAGCCTTGGAAGGATATGGATTGAGTTACTAGTCCCTGGAGCCCTGGGCAACTTGGGTAGAGATTGATCTGGTTAATGTTAGTGATGTCCAACCATAGAGGTGGAATCACTGTGGTTGAGGGTTGAGGTGGTTTGGCCTCTGGAAGCCCTAGTTTGGTTTTGTCTTGGTTTATTCCATGAGATCCCACATTCATGCTTGGAATATGGCACGGGGGTGATTGGTTGAAAGAGAGATTTGGTTCATCCCAATCTATGGTCGAGTGGTATGTGGAAGTCCTTGACTTGGTTGGCATTTTCATATATTAATAAGAGTTATTATTCTACAGTGATTCATGTATACTTGTAGTGATTATGTTGGTGATATTATGGTTGATTTTCCATGGTTCCTATATTGGTTATTTTATGGTTATATGTTGCTTATATGATGTGTATTATCTATGGTTCTTGTCATGAATTGTTTAGTTATTGACTGGTTGACGAATGTATGGACTAATAAGTGTTGTTGCTATGTGGAGAGGGCATAGGGCCTTCTTGGTTATCCTTAGATGAATCTCAGACTAATATGATCAAATATGCATTCATGACCTATATCTTACATGCGTTTCCATGTGTTTGGCGAAATGTATGTTATAGACAAGGTATGTCCTGGGTTAGTTCTTGTTGAAGTTTTGTTTGAAAATCTTTGTTATTACGTCATTTATCATTCTAATAAGTTACAGGAAGTTCTGAGCAGTGGTTTGGAGGTTGGCCTAGAAAAGTGGCTCAGATCTCAGGACTGCACCCTTTGAACTAGAGATGTTGGGCTATAATCGCATGGAGGCAGTGTTGTGCATGCAGTTGGAGGCCTATAACTGTACTCTGGCCTTGCCATTCATGTGGTTGTGGCCTTAGGGCAGTGAAAAAAAGCCCCAACTTAGGTTTTGGTCACCTACGGTGGTCCTTTGGCCCCTCAGTGACTTATAGCCCTAGGGGATGTTATGAGTTGTTAGTTTGTTGGCCCCGGTTCTATAACTAGAGCTTGGAGGTTGGGTCATGTCATAGTAACTCTTAGTCTTATGTTTACCCTAACATGCTGGTGAAATTGGGTAAATGTGGGAGGAAGTTATATCATGTCGATGTAAACCCACAAGATGAAAATGCAAAAAGGCTTGTATTCTGAAGAGTTTATGGCAATCGATTGAATTCGGATATCGATTTTTTCTGATAAGTGTTTCCACCATTAGGGTCTTTATAGAGCGATGACAAATAATTCAATCCTTTAATTAGAACAACTCCAGACTTATTTGAATTTTGTAGCAAGTCTCCTTGCTAGACACAAAATGATCTCATCAAGAAACTTATGCCCGACATGCATTCGAGTCTCCAAGCCTTCCTCAAGACCAGACACAACTTTTCAAGTTCCACTGACTTCTTCCCTTAATCCCTTAAAAATTACCCATAGGTCATCAACATCATTGCCTAGAATTGGACATTCATATATATACTCTGGAAGCCATAACGAATTTTGACCATACATTGACAAACTTCTAGGAAGGGAAAAAATGGTTTTGTTCAAACTTAGAAGTAGAATGTAGAGGGGGCCTATGTAATAAGCGATTTTTTAAATTGGGGGTGTGCACTCAATCTGAAGTTGCCATGTTGACCAAAATGGTTTTGAAAAATAGTTATTTGTGAAGCCCCCAATCCCCCCTTGTTAAACATTGAATAATATGGGGGTTCACAATTGAACTATGGCCTTCGATCTCCAAGCATTAGTCTCCGCCGTTGAAAAATGAGAAGAGTTTATGATCATTGCGCCACCCCTCTCCTTCTTTAAAGCTTGAACAACCTGGGAGTTGCACAATTCAATTGTGACCATTAATGAGACCTGACCAAATATGCACCATTGACAACTACAAGTCTATATCAATTGTATTTGTCATTGATTTGTGGGTATGGGATATATATCCCACACGCGTCAGATGGAGAATGTTTATCATTTATATATATGTCAATTCACACAATGCCCATTGATGTGTTGTGCACTCCTTATGCTCCTTGCTTGACTTGAAGTGTTGTGTGTGTTCACTTTGTGACTGGAAACTGCTTGTTTCTTGGACTTTCTGATCCATATTGGATTATTATATTGTTTTCATCCATCTTGATGCATTCAGAGTGGAAAAAGTAGAGGAATTAGCTCACGAGACCATTTTTACCGACGAGACCCAGTTTGGCAAAACGGGGTCTCAAACCTTATGGGAGAATTTTGAGGCATCAAATGACGTTTTTTAGGGGTAAAACCAAAGATCTCTCTAACGGCATAAGAAGCGTGTCAATCAGAGTCCATATGCGAAAGTTATGCCACTCAAAAGTTGACCTTCCTGCTTTCACCACCATGGTTCAAGAGGATGTCGCGTTAGCCCCCATTATTCATGGAAAAGGGGCTAGCCACATGATTGCAATGTAAAATATTATAGAAGAGTCTATATTGTAACTTTGGTTAAGAGTTGATGTAGTCAAACTTAACCACTAGTAGGCTATCGGGTTGTGTTATAACCGGACCACTAGGAGGAAAAGACATTCCATTCTTTCAAGTGCATTTGTTCCATAATCGAGCAAAAATAGCCAAGAGGGATAGGAGGTAGAGCACACATAGAGGATTTGTGCACTGTAGCAGCGCACGGGCCACAGGCCATACTTTTTTGTACCTTCCATACAGAGAAAGAGAGTGGAGTGGCCTCACCTTCTAGTTGAGTTTTCTCTCGAAAAAATTTCCCATAGCATATATTGTGTCTTATGTGTGTGTGAGCTTTTATTTTGCTGTTCTCTATTTTTTGCATAATTTCCATTCGCATGCATGTACTAATTACAGTAAAATCTACATATATGGAAATTAAATAAAATTGTAATAATGTGAAATTTTAGATTTTTAATATAATATTATCAGATCTGTTGTTACAAATTGTCCAATGGAATATCCACGACAATTTACAGTTCACTTTCGACCCTTGGTGGTAAATGTGATTATTCGAACTTAGAAATTGGGTCTAGATTTAACCCAATATTTTTAATAAGATCACTAAAACCTCTATAATAAACTTACAAATTAGGTCTAGATTATATCCAATATTTTTAATAAAATCACTTAAAACCTATGCAATTAAAATTTAACAAGCCAAAAACACAATAAACCTAAAAAACTATTTTTTTTAAACAAAATTATATATTCCCAAAAATATAACAAAAAATAAAATTAAACATTTTCACTAAATAATAAGTAAAAAAATACAACACCACATATCACCCCATATCTTAGCATACCATATTAACAAATCAACAAATAATTATTATTACATTTTATTAATAATTATGTAATCAAATTTAACTTTAATAATTAAATATTTTCTTAGTTAAAACAAAATACATATAATCTAAGCATCTACGCACTACATTTATTTAATTTATCTAATTCACCTTCGAGTTGACCTCTTACAATTGGACTAAATGATTAAAAAATACGAAAAAACTTTTAAAAAGAGGTGGATGTAAAATTGTACATGGATCTTAGCCATGGTCGTGTTGAGCGGGTGGTTGGTGGCAATGGTTCAAAACATGTGGTGTGTCTTCTAGAATGAAGGTTGGCAATGGGGTCCAAACACATTTAGTGTGCCCTTTGGAATGGAGGTTGGGAGGCTCTTGAAGGTGTGGTGTGCCTACTGGATGTTGGGTGTGGGTATGAGTCCTATTAATTTAATAAGTAAAGTATTTTGTGTGTTTTGAGGTGTTTGTGTTATGTTTTTCTCAATTGAGTGTAGTTTAAGTGGTTGGGAGAGTTTAATGATAATTTTTCATTTATGTTTAAGTTTTATTAATATGATATTTTTTACAATACTCTTTTAAGTTGAGTGTCATGATTCATACATAAAAATAAACTCATAAACCCTCGATTAACGTGAAAAAACCTTGTTTTTTTTTATAAACATTAATTTCATTAATTTAAAACCAGTACATCAAGATCTATCATCTTGGTTAGCAAGAAAATAGTGCTTTCCCAATGAAGGAAAGGGCCAGGTCCATGTATATGTGTAAAGGTAGTGTGTGATATGAAACAATAACACTTTAATCCCAAAAGAAAGTATATAATATAGTGAATAACGTGGTTTGCTTGTATCTATTCCACTTAGCTAAGATGTGGTCTTCCACTTATCTATTTGATAAAGACTTTTTAATTTGAAAAGTTGTGAGTGGAGGTTATTGATCCCTGTTAAAATTGTCCAATGCTTGCACTCAACCTTAATAGTATGGAATAACAAGTTTAAAGGTTGGGATGACTATAAGGCGTGGCACATGTTTTTATATAATATCCTTGGCGTTGTTGAAATGTGTTGAGCTAGGATCTTGTTATTATCTCAACATAACTTGAATAGTACAATACAATGAATTAATAATATTAATATTATGTATAAATTTTATATTGCAAAATGTCACACCAAATCCTCTTTTAAAAGCTAATAAGTCTCTTTCGATGTGTGTGAGCAATGGAGCAATAAGACAAAATGTATGTTTTGCATATAAATGATGTGTTTAATTGTTTTATTTTTTTAAAAATTTGATAATATAATTATTTGTAAGATTGTAATTTTAATTGTTAATAAGTAATATGTTGAATAAATTATTTTATGGTATTTATGAAATAGTTGTAGATGGTGTCGACGCTGACGGATGGCAGGCATGTGTACTCGGAGGTCCGGGATGGTGGTTATCAGTTAATGTTCAGGGCAGGTGATTGCACTTTGGATCAGGCCCGAGGAGAATTTGCATTCAAGGCGAGCATGGCAGCTCTGTCCTCGATGTGAACCGGGTTAATGGCTGAGCGTCATACTCTCGCGGTGGTAAATGTCTCTGTTCTTTATATTGTGCAATCTATGCCAATTCATGGCCAAAGCTCCTCTGTCGATGCTTGTGATATGAGCAGGGATCCTCTCGCCTCCAGTGTTCTCAGGCTCGAACGGCTTTTCGGGTCTCTGGCTTTGAGCACCATGCCGCGCAGTAGGGGAGTTCCGAGACGAGGGGGTCGGTCTGGCATAAGAGCCAGCCCTGCTCATGCGGATTTGCAGCCTGTAGCCCCAATTGCATCTGTTCCCCCCTCTTCCCCGAGTTCGGATCAGGAGAGACTTGTCCCGCAAGGCACTTATCAATCCTTCCGTCTCAGGTTCCCGAGCCGGCTTATCAGACCAGAGGTGATGGTCAATTTCACTGTGTATATTTCTGAGGAGGAGCCCTGCACCCCCAGTTCGACTTCCCCTGCTTCCACAAGCGCTCAGGAAAGTGGCATTCTCCTGGGGGATATGAATGGATTGGTCTACAGAGCTGATTGTCTCGAAGAAGCCCCGGTTCAGGAAGACCCTCCGCCATCCAATCCTGCTATGGAAAAGGAAACGACCAGCGACCACTCTCAGCATGGCTTTGGCTGCCTTCACCTGGTCACTAACTCTCGTGGAGAGCCGATTCTGGATGAGGAAGGGTATGTCACTTGGCTGGCCTCACCAAGTCCGGAGAAAGAGGAGCAGCAAGCGACGCCCAGCCATGCAGTCTAATCTTCAACGGGTGCATATGTCAAGCTTTTTTGTACTTGTGTCGGTGATTATGCAACTATTTCATCCTGTTTGTTTCAGTTTAATGTCTCAGTCTATTTCTTCCTGTCTGTCTCAGTCTATTACAGTCATCCTTCTCTGTACTAGAGTCAGTTATGTTAACTGGTTTTGTCTAGTTATGATCCCTGGTGGTTATGGTAATTGCAGTCTAAGTCCAGTTAGTCAAAATGTCAGGATAAATCAAAACTATGGGGTGCTTTTTGTAAATCAGTTTGAACGGGTAGACAGTATGGTCCAGGTTTTATTGTATGAGGACTAGCCTCGGCCTCCTCGGAAGGTCTGAAATCCACGTACATATTTTTTACTTTTTTTTAATATAGAACTAGTCTTTACTTAGAAAAAAAAAAAAGTTGTAGATGGTGTAATAGTTGTAGTTGACTTTTTAAAGTTAGTGATTATCTAGAAATTCTTGTTTTGGTTTTAAGAAGAAAAAAAAAATTATAATTTTTAGTTGTTTAAAATACAAATTTAAAGCATAAACAAAATTAGTGCTTTGAAAAGCCCTCGGGACACTCAAATTATACAGGCTCCACAACTCAAATATGCAATTCACACAATTCCTACCAAATTTCGAGCAAAACTTACTAGAAAATGTACCCACGGAAAAAACAATAGCAAAAAAAATATAGAATGTTTAGAGTATACTATAGAATGGGTGTAGAGACCCGCAACAATTCTCTTCATAATTGAATAATTTTTATAATTAAAATTAAAAGATATGTCCAACTTTCATAATAAGTCTAATATTAATATTAGTTTTCGTAATGAATATGAAATTTCAAAACATGAAGATCTTTAAATAAACAAAAATATTTACTATGAATTTCATAAAAAGTAGAAAATGAGAAAATAAACTATTTTTCCAATTCAAACCTCATCATATAAATGCACACCTTTGCACTTGGGAGCACGGGGCCATCATTACAAAATGCCTAGGATGAAGCTAAGTGTAGATGTAGGCAACAACTTCTTCATAATTAGTAAATTTTATAATGTAGATTATGACATGCATTTATTTTTCATGATATCAAAGATCTCAAAGAATTATTCCAATTTAAGTTCCATTATACAAATTCTCACCTTCATTCGTAAAAAGGTGAAGATAAATATATGATGGATCTTTTTTTCAAATAACATATGGGAAATTTTATTATAATAAAAAGTTGCAATCAAAGTCAATGGGGATAATACAACAATGGATACAACTTGTGACTTGCCCCTGAGGGGAGATTAAACAAAATACCCTTCTTCCAACTACCCCAAATGTCTCATTTTGATAAAAAAAAAAAAAAACATGATTTCTAGCAACAAACATTTGAAAAGCTAAATTAGATTGCGAGCCTCGCTTCTTGTCATTCTTGATTGTGCAAGTTTAGGTGATTTTGCTTCTTTACTAATATTGTCCATGCTTCCTTTGTTTTTTATGAGGATTTTGCCACTCCAACCATTTCCTCTAGAGCTTGGACTGGAGCATCATCTACCCAACTTACTAATGGGCAAGAGCTAGGAAAGTCCTTAGATCCATGCCCTAAATCGAATGGGATTGGATCCTCAGGTTTTAAGATAGATTGTTTTAAATTCATTGCCATGTATGTGATATTCTTTGCTTCCACCTTTAGATCATTTGAAAGAGGATCCAAAGAATAGGAAACCTCCTTGGATTTGTTAGCTTTTAATAATACCTCTATGGGCCCATCTATGGGAGAGTCCACTTCAAAAGATATTTCCTTGTCAATAACCCAATGCTTAGGGCTTAAACCAACCCACCAAGTTGAATTATGTCTGATTTTATTGTCCTTCCTTGGATTCTTTAGGTACTAGGTTTCAAGATGACCTATATCAAAGCAAGTTCTACATCAAAAATATTTTTTTTTCATAGTCTGATTTTGTGTCCATGAGTAATCTATTCTAATCAATTTATTTCCACTAGAAACCCCTTGTTAAAGTCAATTTCTACACAAATCCATGCATAAGTACAAATATTGTTGAATTGCGGGCCTGACTTCTTATCAATATCGGTTGTGCAACTTTAGGTGATTTTTGCTTCTTATCATTGTCCATTCTTTCTTTGTTTTTAATGAGGATTTTTCCACTCTAGCTATTTCCTCTTAAGATTAGACTAGAGAATCATCTGCCCAACTTGTCGATGGGAAAGAGTCAAGAAAGTCCTTAGATCCACACCCCAAATCAAATGGGAATGGATCTTCATATTACGAGATAGATTGTTTAAAATTGATTCCCATGTCCCTATTATTCTCCACTTTTACCTCTAAGTCATTTGAGAGAGGATTCAGAGAAGAGGAAACCTCCTTGGATGGTGAATCATTAGCTTTCAATGATGCCTCTTTTGGCCCATTTTTGGGAGAGTCCACTCCAAAACAAATTTCCTTGTCAATAACCCAATGCTCATGGTTGAAACCAACATAGAAGGTTGAATTATGCCTGTGTTTGTTGTCCTTCCTTGGATTCTTTGGGCACTAGGCTACAAGATGACTTATATCAGAGTAAGATATGCATTAATTTTTTTTTTCATAGTCCAATTTTTGTGTCCATGAGTAATCTATCCCGATTATTTTATTTTTGCTAGAAATCCTTTATTAAAGTACATTTCTTCGCAAATTTGTACACAAGTATAGATATTATAAACCCCTACCTTCAAGGTTGCAAGAATGATCTTTTCCCAAAGCATTTCTAGTGGTAACATACTAACTGATCAAACATGAACTACTATCTCAAAACGGGTACTCTAGCCCAAAAACCCCCAAAAAAACATGAAAAACAACCTAAAAACGAAAAGTGTTGATGCTGGAATAACCTCTCTTTTTTTTCGGGGTAAATTTTCAACAATTTTCTTTTTTTTTTCACAGAAACGGTTATGGATTATATTAGCTGAGTGGTCTAAATGCTAGATTTCCGATTACAATGAGAGGGAGCAGAGCCCAAATAGTTTCGACAACCTGAAGTGCTATGGAGCTTGTGTTCAGCTTCCAGCTCTTTTTGGTTACAGCTATGGAATCGATTTCTGTGATTTGCCCAAGCTTATAAATACAAACAAACTGATTCAATAGCAAGCAATAAAACATATCAGCTGATTGATTATGGAATTGGATCCCATGTTTCATCCCCGTCTCTTATCATTGCCCCAGCAGAGAGAAGAGCAGCTTTATTGGCTTCAAGATCTGCTTCTTTGTTGTTGTCTCTCAAAACGTGGAAGTATTTCAGATTTTGGAACAGCTTCCCCAAACTTCTAATTCTAGATATCGGTCTAGCTAATCTTAAGTCTCGAGGGGCTGAGTTGGTCACCATGATTTTTATTATCACTTGAGAATCTCCAAAAATGTTTGCCTCCTTGATTTCCAAATTCAAGAGCAACTTAATACCTTGGAAGAGGGCCAATGCTTCAGCTTGGATGCTGGAGTTGATCCCCAGACCCCAAGCAAAGTTGTGAGTCGATATGCCTTCAATGTTTTTTACAATTCCTCCTGCGCCAGCCTTGCCAGGATTTCCCTTTGCTGCCCCGTCAAAGAAGAGAGAGTGCACCTTTTGGTTGGAGATCCAGTCTTGAAAGTCTTCATTATTTTTTCCCCTTATTTGCCATTCTTTAGAAGAGGGGATGTTTCTGATGGCTTGATGAAATTGCAGATTTAAGGAGGCCCCCCAAACAGTATCTAACTGAGTTAGATTTGAAGCGTCTTTTTGATCTCCCAAGCATTCTTTTAACTGAAACTTTACCTTAGCCGCTACCACCTTGACATCATGCTGAGTGTTTTTGAAGATTCTGTTGTTTCGCTCTAGCCAGATCTGCCAACAGCAAATTTTAGGAAGGGAAGACCAAGCTGCTTTAATCACTTTGTTTTTTGGAGGAGGACCGGGGTAGCTGTTCTGCCAATTAGCAAAAAGATCAATTATGGAGGTGGGAAGAACAAAATTGGGGTTCCAGTAATCCATCAGCTCACTCCAAACCTGCACAACGAAGTTACAGTTTAACATGATATGCGTGGCACATTCCACATTCTCTCTGCACAGGGGACACCTGGACGGGCCATGGAATCCACGTCTCTGCAATTTGTCATCTGTGAGGATTTTCTTGTGACATAGGAGCCAACAGAACATGTCGATTTTGGGCAGAGAGGAAATGCTCCAGATTGCCTTCCACGGAGCAGGGTCAGGAGGGACATTCGGTCTCAGAGCGAGCTTAGCGTAGCCTTGAGCTACTGTGTACCCTGCAGACAGTGAACCCCAGCCACGCGAGTCTCTTCTGCGTATATGAGAGGGGGCAATTCCATTCAGCATAGCACGAAGGCAGCTGCATTCTTGGAGAAGATCCGGAGGCAAATCAATAAAACTCCAACCTGCCCAACGCGTCCCAGCCCACGTGGATATATCCCACAACGTGGATTTTCCTGAGGCAGTCAACCAGCCACGCAACGCCTTCACGGAGGGGCAATCGCCAATCGGTTCTCGATCCATGATGCGATCAGCCCAAATGTTGATTTTCTTCCCATTTCCAGGTATCCAGTAAGCATTGGAGCGGATCAGGGGGGCGGCTTTGGAGCAGAGCCTTACAAAAGGAGAGGCGCCTTGGGGGAGAGGCCCATCTAGGCATCTAACTCTCTCACCTTTGAAATACTTCCTCCATAGCGCTAATTGGGCCCAGCCAGGCTTGGGCGCAATAATTTTCCAGAGAAGCTTGGCTCCCATGGCAATGTTCTGTAGGGGAAGGCTCTTGAAGTTTAATCCTCCCTCCATTTGAGGCTTGGAGACAGTTTCCCAATTAACAAGAGGGATTTTCCTCTCATTCTATTTGCCTCCCTTCCAAAAGAAATTGCGAATGTGCTGGTCCATTTTCTGAAGAATGCCAATTGGAGCAAGGAGAACAGAGAACTAAAATAATGGGAGACTGCAGAGCACAACTTTGATGAGGACTGACTTGCCCGCAATGTTAAGCCAGTTGAATCCCCAAGCCTGGAGTTTTCTCTTGAATTTCTCCACTTGAGGGAGCCAATCCCTGCTATAGGCCCGCTTGAGGAATATAGGGAACCCAAGATATTTAAACGAGGTCCAAACTAAAGAGGTTGCGAATCCCAAGCATCTGGCAATGGAACTAAGCAAGATGGGTGTAATGTTCCAACAGTAAATGTGGCACTTCCCCTTATTGAGACTACTTCCAAACTCCATACAAAATTCCTCAAGAGCTTCTATAAATCTGTTGGCCGAATGGATCGTTGCAGCAGAGTATCGTCTGCAAAAAGGGCATGGTTGATACTTTTGACTCCTCTTGCAATGCAAATCCCTGATATCTCCTGTTCTTGCATTTTTTTGTTTAGATGGAAGCTGAGAACATAAGCTTGGAGTACAAACAGAAGAGGAGACAGAGGGCAGCCCCGCCTTAGTCCTCTCGAGGCTTTGAAAAAATCAGTTTATGAAGCTCTCCCCAAATCCAAATTTATTCAAAACATTCAAATGAAAATTATGCCTAACACGATCAAAAGCATTTGCTAAGTCCAGTTTGATAGCCATACCTTTTTCCTTGCACTGCTGGCTTGAAAGGATTGCCTCTTGAACTAATATGAAGTTGTCCACTAGCTGTCTGCCATGAATAAAGCCCCCTTGATTCTCTGGAATGATTTTGGGGAGAAGATATTTCAGCCTGTTAGCTATAACCTTGGTGATCAATTTGTAGCCAGTGTTGCAAAGAGAGATGGGACGAAATCTGCTGAAGGAGTTGGCGCCTTTCTCCTTGGGGATGAGTGCAAGGAACGCAGAGTTTGTACTACCTCCAATTTTTTGACAGGCTTGGGATTTTTGAACCATTTTATAGAGATCTTTTTCCACAATGTGCCAGCATGATTGAAGAAATCTGGCGGAGAATCCATCCGGACCTGGGGCTTTATCTGGGTTCATGGCAAAGAGAGCATTCTTGACCTCAGCCTTGGTGACTTTAGCTTCTAGCTGGATGTTCATCTCAGCAGTGATTGAAGAGGGAACCCAGTCCAGAAGACAAGAATTCTGAGTCGGATTCACATCTTCACTGTACAAATTTTTGAAATGGAGAAAAGCTGCTCGTTTGATACTTGCAAAGTCCTTGTGATTGGTAGTATCTTCCTTGATTTCAGCAATGGAGTTGAAGCTTTTTCTGGCTTGAGCTTGCTTATGGAAGAAAGAAGAATTCCTGTCTCCCGCTTTAAGCCAAAGGCAGCGAGATTTAATCCTCCAATATTCTTCTTCAGCCAGACAGGCTTTATGAAAGTGTTGTTGAAGTTGGACCTCCTTATCAAGGATTTCTCTGGTTACATATACCTCTTCCGACATCAAATGATGAACATCCAGCTGATTTTGGAGATTTCTTCTTTCAACTGCTGGATTGGGGAGGGTTTTGGCCCAACATTTTAGAGAAAATTTTGTTCTTCTGAGCTTTTCTTCCCACACATAGAAAGGTGATCCTTTGACTGGCTGAGACCAGCTTTCCTTGACTATCTGCAAAAAATTGGCTTCCTTGATCCAAATGGGGATAAATCTGAAGGGGATGGGGCCAAGATCGGGATGGGCCCGAAGATCAAGCTTGATAGGATTGTGGTCAAATATGCTGCTAGAAAGAATTTGCATACTAACGTCTAATCCTAGTAAAAGAAAGGAACTTTGGACAAAAAATCTATCTAGCCTTGTTGCAATGTGTCCAGGGCCTATTCTTTTATTTGACCAAGTATACTTACCAGAGGAGGGCTTGATGTCCAACAGGTCCCAGTCTTGTAGTAGGTCCTCTGCCCATTCCCTTGCCGGATCTCGCATAATGCAACCTCCTTGCTTTTCTGAGGTATGCAACGTGAGATTCAGATCTCCTGCAATAATGATGTTTTCTAGGTTCCCAAGGTCTGCTTGGCTTCTTATTGAGTCCCAACATGCCTTTTTTCTCCAGCATTGACCGGCACATAAATGTTGAAGAGACAGAAAGATTCTTTTGTAACAAGATGTTGCATTTTTAGCAGCAGCCAGTGAGTATTTGAGGTCACAGATACTAATGAAAACTTACTATCATTCCAAAGAGTCCCCAACCCTCCAGAGGCTCCTCGGGCTGAGACAACTTTTGCTCCAAAGTTTTTTGCTTGTTTGGAGGAAGTCTGTGTCCTCCATTTTTGTCTCCTGGATAAGGAGTATGTTCGGGGCTTCTATTCTTATTAAGTTTCTTATGGCCTCTTCCTTGATTTTGCTCCCCATACCCCTACAATTCCAGGAGACTATTTTCATTATTTACCCTTGCTCTGAAGGGCTCCCTTGGAGCCTTGAGACTGGTTTCTCGCCATCTTCGGCTTTTTTGCTAACAACTTCTCCAGAGTTGGTTGGCTGCCCTGTAACTTATCTTTGTACATTTCCTGCTCTCTTTTCTCTCGATCTGTTTTGCGGCCTCTTGCGGATCTCCTTACAGAGGCTTGGGAGTCACCTATTTCTCCTTCCTCCTCCGAGTCTTCTGACTCTTGGTCCTCTTCCTCAGCTTCGATAGGAATTCCTTTTGAGCTTTCTGCGACACTTGCATCCTTGGAGAAGATTGGTGGGTTACCTTTATCTGAAGATGCTGCCTTTTGGTCCACGTCCTCCTGGATGTCCTCTGGCTGCGAGCTAAGAGGGTCGAACTTATTTTCTGGAATAGGCTTGGGCGGGATCTGCTGAGCAGAGGTCTGGTGAGGACCTTTGCCATTAGGGCCTCCCGACTTTTGCGTCTTGTGAGAAGTTTTGGAGCGCTTGACTTGATTCCAGCCGTCCTCCTTCCCTTGCACAACCTCATTGTTGGACGGGCAGCCTCTGGTGAAGTGGCCATAGACATGGAATTTCCAGCATTTGAAGGGCAGCTGCTCATAGTCCAGTTTCTGCACATGCGTCCAACTTCCGACATTGATTTTGATGGCCTCTGGTAGCCCCACCTCCAGATCTACTTCAACACATATTCTGGCGCAGTCGTATTGGTCCTTATTGTTTGCTCGGTCTATGAATTTCCCAAGGGCATTTTGATCCAGGTGGATGTTGGTGGCCACCCACCTATCCCATTTGGACCCCCACAACTGTCTCTTTCAGCTTTTTCAATTTCCTAAATTGTAGCACAATTTACTATTTTTAGCAGTTTTTCAGGTCCTGAACTTCCGGAGCAGTTTTGAGGCCCTAAACGACGTTTTGAGGGAAAGCTGGGGCAACATGGGTCCATGGACCCATGTTGCCTCCCAAAGTGGTAGTGCTCGGATAGATCTTTCTAACGAGCTATTGTATGCATCAAATGGAGATCGTATGCCAAAGTTACGACCCTGGGAAATTGATGTACCAACTTACCCAAACGGGGCCCACAATTTGGTGTTTCATCTTCTAGGGTTAGGTTTTGGAATGCTAAGGGTTTTCCATTGTTTCTCAACAATAAATAGGCCTTCGAGCCTCATTGTAAGACAGTTCAGAACAGTTCAGAGGCATGTAGCCGCCACATCTCTCCTCAGAGATAAGCTACCATCGCCCTGGCTGGTTTCTTTCCATTTCTGTTTGTAAGAATATTTCGTATTTTACAGTAATGAAATGAAGTATTATTTCCACTGCATATCTGTATTTATGGTTATCTCTGTATTTTATTGCGTTCCTGTTTAAGTCCGGATCACATTTCCTATGTGCATCAAGGAGTCCCAATTCCAGCAATGAACTGGGAGATTTGGGAGCCTTACCCACACCAGAACTGCTTTGGGCATGTCCACTGCTGGATCAAAGTCCGGAGTCCACTTATTTAGATACAAACCCTGAGGGCCCATGAAGTAGGGGCCGTTTTGGAAGATCAGATCTTTGTCATCCTTTGAAGTGAATTCGAAGAGGAAGAATCCTCTCCCCAGAAAGTAAGAGGTAACACTTTCTTTGATCAACGACGCCCAGTTTCTGTTGACCCAGCTCTCAGTGGTTTTGGGAGATGGCCATAGCCCGGTGAACTGGCCGATGAGAGCTCGCTCGGCCAAGGATAATGCAACCTGGATCGGGGTTTCTGGGGGGAGGGAGATCTCAGGTATATCATCCAATTTTTTGACGAATTTCGAAGCTTCTGAGATCTTCTTCTTTGGAAGCCCTGCCAAGAGTCGATTGAAGGCCTCAGCAGTCGAGGACGTCGGAGGAGGAGGGGGAGGCGCCTGGGGAGTGCCCAACACCTCCATTGGCACGAGCCCTAGATCGGACCTGACACTACCAGAGCGCAGGAAGCAGCGCTAGATCGACCGCAGCTTGGGGTGAAGCCCTCGGCGGGCACGCCCGTAGGGATCAGAATTCGCAGTGGGCGGGTGCGCTCACAGAGTTCAGGTCGTGCAGAATGCGGACCTTGCAGGATGCAGGGCGGGAGCCGAAGTCTTGCAGAGTCGCAGCAACATATCACAATATTAATCAACAATAGTGTTTTTCAACATTTTTTAATAATGGAAGTAAAAGCCATTTTTGTGTGTGCAAAAAACACCTTGAAAATGAAAAGTGTTGATGTTGGAATATAATTTTTTTTCCGAGGTAAATTGTCAACATTTTTTAGTAAGGATGTTAAAGATAAAATATCATAACTCTGAAAAACCTTAAAATTTCTACTATAAGCATGGCATTAAAGATAAAATATCACATCTCCTTAAAATTCCAACGATTCTTAGGCATGATATTAAAGATAAAATATTATGTTTCTGAAAAGCCTTAAAATTCCAATGATGACATTAAAGATAAAATATCACCTCTATGAAAAGCCTTAAAATTCCAACGATTTTCAGCCATGGTGTTAATATTTTTTTTTCCCCAAAGAAAAAAAGCGAACTTTTTATTAAAATAAAAAGTTACAAGCATATGCAAAAAGCATTCAGTTTAGCTGTGTGGGGGGAGGTCACACAGCCTGCAATATACAACACTGCCTAAAGGCAGAAAGAGAGAGAGCTGCTCCAATTTTCCGGATTGCAGCCCAAAAAGAAAGCCCAGCTGGCCTAAGTCTTCCTGCCCTTCTTCTTCTCCACTTTTCGCCAACCATCCATGTTGGGAGGGGAGTCAAGAATGGCTAGCTGGTTTTCCATCGTACACATTGGTTGCTCCTTATCTGAATCCGATCCTTCAGGGTTGTGACTTCGTTTATTACCACCTATTTCCATCTGGGTCTCTTGTTCCTTTTCCTCATTAATCTCCTTATCCTTATTGTCCTGATTTTTATCCTTTGCTGTATTTTGTTCTTCTTTCTTTGCTGTAGTTGCCTTCTTATATGCTGCATCTATGTTCTGCCATCCTTTCGGCTTCCTTTGTTGTTGCTTGCTCTTATTGTGATTTGGACATGCATTGTACAGATGACCTGTTTGTTGACATCCCCGACATCTGAAGGCAATATTCTCATAGTCCAAAGGTTGTTTCCACTGTGTATTATTGAAATTCAGGATGATGCTCTCAGGTAGTCCTCGGCTGAGATCTACCTCAACGCATATTCTGGCAAAAGTAAATATTCCTTTTATGTGTCGCTCTCCGTCTATCTTTAACATTCTCCCCAAGGTATTTCCAATTGCTATTAGAACCTTTGAATGCCAAAAATGTAAAGGGAGATTATGCAACCTAACCCATACTGGCATCCTTGATACCACCATGGTGTTGGCATCAAAATCAGAAAACCAAGGGATAATAAAAAGTCCAGCACTGCCCCAGAACCATGGCCCTTGGTTGAGAACTGTTTCCTTTTCTTCTTCTGTCTCAAAGCATACTATAAAAAACCCTTTTGGGTATAGGTAGATTTGGCAATTTTTTGTCCAAACCGAGTGGATCCATTGATACAATGCATCAGTTCTAGGCCAAAAACCATTAAATCTACAAATAACTGCTTTTTTCTGTAAATCTGAATATATTTCTTTTACCTCTGGTATTTCGATGGAGATAGATGGGCTCTCCGGTATTTGATCTACAATGTACTGCCCCGGAGTTTCAGTGACAGCTGTGGGATTTTTTCCTTTGCCCTTCACTGCTTCCTTAAAAGACCCTTTGTTTTGCGAGCTAGTTCCAGCGTTTTCAGCTCCTCCTCTTAATCTCATATTGAGAATGATTGTGGAGCCTGGCTTGATGTTGTATTCTTGCATGGTTCTGCATTCCTGCAGCGATCTGCCCTCATTTAACAGGTGTTGTTCCTCACCCGGGTAGCCAGTCTGATCGGCGATATTGTTCTTCAGATCTGAAACCCTGTCGCTGTCATAAGTCCAGATCACGATTGTGGTTCCTTTTGGCGTTTTTACAAAAATTTGGAATCCTGACCTGGCAGTCTGGGGTGGCTCGATTCTAGTCAGATCTGACTCATCCGGCTCCGTATTCGAGAGAGGTTCCAGATCTCTTGGATTTTGTCGTTTCCTTCGATTGTTTTCCGGATCGGGTAGATCCAGGCCAGATCTGGGATTTTTGAATCTATTTACAGTGGGGGGGAGCAGATCCGCTTCATGCAGCCCTCCTCTGTTGATTTCAGCATTGATTCCGATGGGAAATGCTGCAGATCCGATACCCACAGCGCCCAGGACCCCTTTCCTTTCTCCTCCCGTGGCATTATTCTGAGTATTCGGCTTTCCTGCGTCTTTCTGAGGGTGACTCGTCCAGATCCGTGTTGCAGTGGGCGTGAGCGCTGCATTTTCTTTGTTTATTCTCTGATTCAGAACCCCACTTCCGCTGTGGCCGAAATATACCGCCGATGAGGACGCATGTGGGTTCCGGGCATAAGCCAGAGCTCCAAGCTTCGATTCCGCCCTACCTGTAAAGTCTTTCCCTGCTTGCTGAACGTGGAGAAGGGTTGCAGCGGCGGCCATGGGAGCAGCTGTCGAATCCCACGCGCGTCTCGATCCCCTAATGATAACTAACTCCTTAGCCATGGTGTTAATATTATTTTAAAAAGTTATTACCATTTAATTTATATTACTTTATTTTTGTTTTAAGTTTATCATATTAATAACAATTTATTAAATATAATGTCTTTTTTATATAATGTATTGAAGTCACTAGATAGGAAACACTTCAGTTATGATGAATGAACAACTTTACAAAACAAATGAATTTATATGTGATTTTGGAGTTTTTGATACTCTCTGCATTAAAACATTTGTTTTTTTGGAAATTTGTGTAAATATTTTATTTTTAAATAATTTTAAGATTTTGAAATTTGCAAATTGTTTTTTAAAAACTATATTTCATTATTAAGAAATATATATATTTTTATTTTTATTTTCATATAATAATAATAATAATAATTTTAGCCCCAAGGGTTAGCTCAACTGGTCGAATCCCCATTGTTAAAGTACCTCGCCGATCGGGAGGTCACAGGGTCAATTCTCCTCGATGCCCTTGGGGTTAGGCTCAGCTAGTAGGCCACGGGGCTTGATCCCCTTCGGGGTTGATCAGCTCAGTTCTTTCCTATGGGAAAATAATAATAATAATAATTTAATATTTTTTTCTTCTTCTAAATTTGACTAATTCTATTAATATAACAAAAATAGTACATGGAGGCACCGGCCTCTGTAGATCCTGTCTCAGATTATGCCATGTTTAACAAACAATAACTGAAAATGACTACCCTCATCAGGGAAACCAGTCCAAAACTAGAGGAGTGTGCTGCCCACGTAGGGGAACCAGCTTATAAAACCATAGTGGAATATTTTGTTGAACAAAACATCAAAATTGACAACAATTACAAGAAAACCATAGAAAAGACCCCTAATTTGGTGACCGGGAGCTCAAAACTTGAAATAATCTGTGGCAGCTAGGTGTCATTAGGTGGCGGAGGTTCTTCCACAATCAGACACCTGTATGCCTCCATGTCATCTTCCTCGTGCTGTTGAGCGCTCATCGTTGCTTCCATATTCGTGTAGCCGCCTGGAATATTGTGTCCCTGAGCTGTGCCTGTTCGGTCCGGAGCTTCACCATGGGTTCTGCATGTCCCAGAGCTGCTACCAGGAGTTTTCCTTCTGTTGGTGTTGGTTCGCTCCTGAGTGTTGCGAACCGAGACGTCAGAGCTTTGAGGCTCCTCTCTGAAAGCGACTGAAATGGTTGCAATTATGCAAGGGCGTTCCAGCGTGCAACGAAACTGGAATTGGGTAGAGTGGCTGGGATGTTGCATCGGGACAGAGGCAGCAGGCGGTTGTGGAGCATCTTCAACATGCCTAGAGCCGGCCATCTGTGCACGCCCCCTACCGCTACGGGTGGCGGGATAACGACCCGTGAGATGAGCCGCCGTCGAGCGGGAGGAGGATTCCGAAGGGGTAGAGTCAGAGAGGGGCAGGGGGGGGGGGCGAATTGCTCTTCCTCTGCTGCTGCCTCTTCTACAATGCATCCTGTGACGCAGACGAGGCATAGTCGCATGGTTGAAATTGGGCCGACGAGGACTAGGAGGGGCAGAACGAGGGATGGAATGGCCAGTGGGAGCAGGAGAATAGGGAATTCGAGGTTCAGAAGCAGGATTCAGGGCCGAAGCAGCAGTGCGAAAGCAGCAAAGCAGATTATGCGAGAAGTGGGCACCTTCTACCATTTCAATACAGCAAAGAATCTGGCAACGTCTCCCCGTTGTCGTGCGCGAGCTCGGCTCTGCAGCAGCAGGGAGGCAGTTGCAGTTCATAGGAGGCAGAACAGGGGGAATGCGGTCCGAAATCGCCATCTTATGGATCAGAATGAGGTTTCCTCAGCCCGCTCAAAGCATTAAAACACCATTAACTTTGGCGGTGGGCTTTTGGGTGGAAGCGTGGGTGGCCATGTGGCTGCGCCATTTGCCATCCCAGATTTGTTGCGCTGTACCAGGGCATTTAATCACCCGCACGGGAATAATAATAATTTAATATTAAAATTATATTTCTTTTGAAAAAAAAAAAAACAAACAAAAAACACACAAATAATAATAATAATAATAAGTGAATAAAAAGATATATTAAACCATTAAAAAAAAAAATATCAAACATAAAAATGTTAAAAAAAAAAACTAAGATAAAAAAAAAATAAAAACATAAAAAAGTAAATTAAAAAAGGAAAATATTAAAAAAAACATAATTCAAAAATTTGACCAAAAAAAGAAACATAATTTTTTTTAAATAATATTGATGAGATAATTAAAAAAAAGCAACAACAATAAAATAAAGTAAAAAAACACAATAAAAACCATTAAAAAAAGCATTTAAAACAATTAAACTTATTAAAAAAACATTAAAAAAAATAAATTGGCAAAAAAAATCAAATATAAAAAATATATAAAAAAGAAAAAAGAAAAAAAACTCATAAAAATGTTAAAAAAAATAAAATTAACTTGTAAAAATAACAAATTTAAACACAAAATTGAAAAAAAAAACCAAAAAATAAATAAAAAAAGCAAAAGATAAATAAAAAAAGGAAATTGTTAAATTGACACATAATTTAATAAAAAAATAAAATTGCATAAATAATTTTTTTAAATAAAATAAACTAATTAAACTATTTTTTTTAAATAATTAAAATTTTAAAATTTAAAATAAACAAATTGAAAATAATTGAATTGAGGCTTCTCCATATCAAGTTTATGAGATATTTTTCGGCGTAAATCACATGATATTTCATTTGTCGACACGTTTCGAACCAACCAGTGTGGTGGTTCATCGTCAGGACAAGTTGAAGAATCAGATCTAGCTTTGGGTCCCAGCCCTCTTTTCCTAGTCGTTTTCTTCCATTCTTCTCCTTCCTAGGTATAGCATGATTTTGTTGTCTTTTTAGTAATTTCCCCTTGTCTCTCGTATCATGTGGCCTTTGTTCTTTGAGGTGTGGTTGATATAGTGTGAGGTATTTTAATAGCATTTATTTTATGCTATTAGTTTTTATTCTAATAATTTTAATAATCTTGAAATTAATCTATGATAATATGCTAATTTTAACCCTTAAATAAACTATTAATTAATTTTAAATATTAAAATATTCTTTCTAACCCTTAAATTACTCTAATATGTATATATTTAATAACTTTTATAAATAACTATTAAGTTAAAATTAATTAATTTATAAATATAAGTTTATAAAATAGTCCCTTTAACTTATATTTTAATAAGAATATAACTAACTATTTATATATTACTCTAATATTTATATATTTAATAACTTTTATAACTAACTATTAATTACACTAATATTTATATATGTAATAACTTTTATAACTAACTATTAATTTAAATTAATTTACTCTAATATATATTTATAATTATAAGTTTATAAAATAGTCCATTTAACTTTTATAAAATAGTCCCTTTAACTTGTATTTAATAAGAATATAACTAACTATTTATATATTACTCTAATATTTATATATTTAATAACTTTTATAATTAACTATTAATTTAAATTAATTTATTTTAATATATATTTATAATTATAAGTTTATAAAATAGTCCCTTTAACTTTTATTTTAATAAGAATATAACTAACTATCAATCTAATAATCAATTGAATTAACTTATTTAATTAAATAAAGGTTATGCCCCTAATCTAGTCCAACTAACCGTTTCCCGGTCAAATTTAGCCATTAGTCAATATAGTCATTACCTGGTCAAGAAATATAGCCGTTGGATGTTTCTGCTCTGACTATTTAATATGCAAAGCTAGATCTAATTCTTCAACTTGTCCTGACAATGAACCACAATGGTTGGTTCGAAACACGTCGACAAATGAAATATCATGTGATTTACGCCGAAAAATCTCTCATAAATTTAAAATAATTAAAATTAAAATAAAAAAAATAAAAAGTAAAAATAAGTTAAATAAAAATTTAAAATAATTATAAAAAAATAAAAAATGAATTTAAAATAATTATAAAAAATTAAAAAAAAAACATTTAAAAAAAATTAAGACATTTAAAAAATAAAAAACAATAATATATATATATATATATATATATATATATATATATATATATATATATATATAAAAGACCGACTTGCCCAAGTGACCGTGGGGCTCGGCCTTGGGCAGGCAGGCAGCTAGCTGCCTGTAGTGCTCGCCCACCCAGGGTTGAGCCCCTGCAGCCACCTGGGCAGGGGGAGGCCGATTTCGGGAATCAGCCTCGCCCCACCTAGGTGGCTTCAACCTCCCCCCACCCAGGTTGTCACGCCCCTACACCTGCAGTAGTCTTTCAACTGCTTATAGTGAGGTGCGGCACTACCAACCGTTTTCTTTTCACCAATACTTACGATTGTAGACTATGCCTTAACATTCCATACTTAGTTTTATTAATTCGTTACCAAGTATTATTAATGTGTTCCTTTATACAAGTGAAAGCCCATAACATTCACATAAACAACATTATATAAGAGAAATACACAACAGTATAAAGGGAGGGGCAACTCCCTGCAATATGAGTCTGCTCGAATCAATATATTATACAATTTTCCACTTTTACAAAGTACAGACTAAGTCCTTGGGAAACCCCAAATTTATACTTAGCCAATTTTCACAACTTCGACAAACTCGGTTGCCCAGCTTGTCAGCACCTCCGCACGGTCGCCGCACGACTCTCCAACCCTTCGTTCACCTCGTCGCACGATCGTGTTGTTTGCCCAACTCGGGCGCACCTCCAAGT
Source organism: Pinus tabuliformis (assembly GCA_031772625.1). Taxonomy (NCBI): domain Eukaryota; kingdom Viridiplantae; phylum Streptophyta; class Pinopsida; order Pinales; family Pinaceae; genus Pinus; species Pinus tabuliformis. The sequence goes on along the minus strand of CM062816.1, from coordinate 325,630,962 downwards.
TGCCACACACGGGCGCTTCTACCTGAGACACACCTCCGTTCACAATCTCAACACTTCACCAAGTCACTATGCACACTTGCACGCTGGGCGGGCGCTCACCTGAGTCGCCAAGACACCCACGCCAGGTCGTTGCACAAATCGGGTGCCACTCACCCGTGCACGCCTCAATCGTCCGTCGGGTGCCACAAACCCGTGCAGGCCCTCACCCAGCCACCGGGCGCTCCTGCCCGCACCTTCACCCACAAATGCGTCCTCACTGTGCAGCCTTGCCCACGAATGGGTGCATTACAACCTGCGCCTTTCTCCTTAGCTTCTGTGCACTTAGACTGCGCCTTCCTTCCTTAGAGCGAAGATGTTTGAGCATTGGATTGATGATGGAATGAGCTCCACGCTCATCCAATATATACTAAGTGTAGGGCGTAGTCCTGGCTGCCCAGCCGACTCGCCCAAAGCCCCTTCTCCATCGCAACTTCTTCAAAACGCATGTCGGCTCCCTCATAAACATAGGTCAACCTCCATACAAGTTAACACACGCTCTCATGCGTATAAGTAACTCGCCCATCTTTCATTATGCGCCTAACACATCGCACAACCAAGTCATGAGCTCGTCCTCCAACCGAACCGCAGTTGCACTGTCCATCCGCCCGCGCGCATCGTCCGTTCAAGCCTACCCGCATGCACGCACTGTCCACCCGCGCGCCCAGAACTGCAGGTCGTTACATCCTCCTCCACCTGAAATCATTGTCATCCTCGACAACATACCATCCTGGTAGCCATCCACCAAGATCATCAGCAACTGTATCATCCATGATGTCAACTCCTCCACATACTGCAAACATCCCTGCAACATATGTAGAACCACCGTCTCCATCATGTCTCGTCCCGACAACCATCTGTCGCCAAGATCACCATACCAAGGTATACACCTCATCGGTATGTCATACATCGGAAATCATCTCAATCCATGACCATCAACCACCTTGTCACAATCTCCACATGCTGCTCCCCATCGTGGAAGGTTGGCCCCTCCATCCGAGCTACATGCCACTGCAACATCTCGTGTCGACCTCATCATGTGTTGTCCTCATGTGAACCGCTGCTATGATACTTCAACATAATGCTAACACATCTCTGCACACCGCTAGCCCTCATGTCTGAACTAGTTGGGTAGCTAATCCAACTGTCACGTTCAAACCATGAGAATGCACATCCTCATGCCACCATCAGTCGTTTCTCAGAACATCCTGTCATATCATCAACTCGATCAAGAATCCATCTCCATACAAGTGTAAGCCATGCTTAGGTCCATGAGGTAGTCCTCATCTCATCTGCAACATGCTGTCCATGATGTCTTAATGTGCTGCATGAAATCAGCCACATCTACCCCAACATCATCATCCATCAGCAAAACATCCATCTCCTCAAAGTGAAGAGATCATCTCATCAACCTCCATCATATCTGCAATGTGTCATCCCTCAAGTCTGCCATAGAAACAAGTATACATCTGTCTCATCTATCCACGTGCTGCCCATGATCACAGATCAATCAGCCCCCATGTGTCCAAAGTGGTTGAGTCTCGGCTCAACCCATGCCCAAGTGTTGTCACCAAGGCATCATCATCGTCGTAACTCCATCACTCCAAAGTGTCTCGTATCAATCCTCCACATCAAGTCACTCTTCCAAGCCATTCCCATACATGTACTTGAAAGTATGCACCCCATCCTGCATCAAAGTCTCTGACCTCAGCTCCTCAATCCATCAGATCCTCCAAGTCCACTATATATGAAGTCCCTAAAAGTCACAACCTCATGTCATCATGAGCTCCATGAGTCATCTCCAACCAACACTCTAGCAAGCATACAAGTCTCGGCCCAAAGGTCTCTGCAAGATGCCTCAACTCTCCATGTAGTAGGAATGCTCCATAGTCTGCTCACAACTCCATACAAGTCCATGGCCTTGTTGTACATAAGTGCACAACCTCTCCATCGGCTCATTAGTAAAACATCCCCATGTCACACTAGCAAATCTACCTGCACAACATCTCTGCCTTGGCACTCTTCATTGGATGCCCATAAGTGACACCTCTACAAGTGCTCCTGCATAAGACTGCCATGCTCCATGTCTCCAACCTGATGTCCATGACTAAGTTGCCCATGTAGTCCAACCAAGTAGACCCATCACAACAATCAGTCATCCTCATCCAAGTCTGCAATCTTCAGTCTAGTGAACTCGGTCACCCAACCATATCATCATCACATCACGAGTCCCTTCCATCATGGCTCCTCCACTGAAGGTTCCACCAAGAGTTGCTCTTGGTCTCGGCCATGAGAAGTCCACCCAAGCATCATCGTACCTCAAGTGTGTGCCCTCCAATCTGTCCATGAGTCATGCCGGGCACTTAGCCAATTCTCCATATGGCTAAAGCATGACCCATTCCTCCGCAACGATCATCATGTTCCTCCCTTGTCACGGGCCTTTGCACCTTCTACCATAAGGTCACAAACAACCCAACAAGTCCTGCAACGATCAACAATCCTTGCTTCTCCATACAAGGTCTCATCATAGTCATCCATGGTAAGATCCTCCCTAGCATCGGCAAATTGATTCTGCCCTTCCCTGAATACGGTCCATCCACCAAATGCTCAGATGAAACACAAGTATCAATACTTACTTCATCATCATCACGAGGTTCCTCCATAGGAGTGTCCTCATCCATCCTGGTCCAACTTGATCAATCTCAAGTTCATCCTCCATCGTTGTTATGTCTGCCAACATCCTCAATCATCACAGCTTCCTCTTCCTTATTAGCACAATTTGCAACTTCATCTTGCTCCATTGTCCAACCAAGTTGAAGAAGTTCGTCTTCAACATTCCTTTCCAAGACTTCAAGCTTATCTCGAATCCGGGGATTCTCTTCTTTCATCCGCTTCAACCTGTATAAGGTAAGCAAGAGCTTCCCTTCGCATTCTTCCAAACCTGCCATGCCTTGTCGTTCAACTTGGCCCAAGCACGAAGCTTCTCCTCTGCTAAACCTGTTTCACCATTCACCTGAATCACCCTGATATTCCACCTGTCACCTGCAAAACTTGAGCTCCCTGCCAAGTCTTTGGTCTTCGTAGAATCAGCTCCTTGATTCAGTTCACCAGCTCTGATACCACCTGTCACGCCCCTACACCTGCGGTAGTCTTTCAACCGCTTATAGCGAGGTGCGGCACTACCAACCGTTTTCTTTTCACCAATACTTACGATTGTAGACTATGCCTTAACATTCCATACTTAGTTTTATTTCGTTACCAAGTATTATTAATGTGTTCCTTTATACAAGTGAAAGCCCATAACATTCACATAAACAACATTATATAAGAGAAATGCACAACAGTATAAAGGGAGGGGCAACTCCCTACAATATGAGTATGCCCGAATCAATATATTATAAAATTTTTCCACTTTTACAAAGTACAGACTAAGTCCTTGGGAAACCCCAAATTTATACTTAGCCAATTTTCACAACTTCGGCAAACTTGGTTGCCTAGCTCGTCGGCACCTCCGCACGGTCACCGCACGACTCTCCAACCCTTCGTTCACCTCGTCACACGATTGTGTTGTTTGCCCAACTCGGGTGCGCCTCCAAGTCGCCACACACGGGCGCCTCTACCTGAGACACACCTCCGTTCACAATCTCAACACTTCACCAAGTCACCGTGCACACTTGCACGCTGGGCGGGCGCTCACCCGAGTCGCCAAGACACCCACGCCAGGTCGTCGCACAAACTAGGCGCCACTCACCCGTGCGCGCCTCAACCGTCCGTCGGGCGCCACACACCCGTGCACGCCCTCACCCAGCCGCCGGGCACTCCTGCCCGCACCTTCACCCACGAACGCGTCCTCTCTGTGCAGCCTTGCCCAAGAATGGGCGCATTACAACCTGCGCCTTTCTCCTTAGCTTCTGCGCACTTAGACTGCGCCTTCCTTCCTTAGGGTGAAGATGTTTGAGTGTTGGATTGGTGATGGAATGAGCTCCACGCTCATCCAATATATACTAAGTGTAGGGCGTAGTCCTGGCTACCAGCCGACTCGCCCAAAGCCCCTTCTCCATTGCAACTTCTTCAAAACGCATGCCGGCTCCCTCATAAACATAGGTCGGCCTCCATACAAGTTAACACACGCTCTCATGCGTATAAGTAACTCGCCCATCTTTCATTATGCGCCTAACACATCGCACAACCAAGTTGTGAGCTCGTCCTCTAATCGAACCGTAGTCGCACTGTCCATCCGCCCGCGCGCATCGTCCGTTCACGCCTACCTACGCGCATGCACTGTCCACCTGCGCGCCCAGAAATGCAGGTCGTTACATAGGTGGTCGCGGGGGCTCAGCTTTGGGCGGGCTGGCAACTGTGGGTGGAGAGCTGGACTCAGCACCCCGCCCACCCAGGGTCGAGCCCCCGCGGCCACCTGAGCGGGTGGGGAGTTGAGTCCAGCTCCCCGCCCGCGACCACTTGGGTAGGTCAATTTTTAATTGTTTATATATATATTTTAAATGTTTTAATTTTAATTTTAATTTTTTATAATGATTTTAAATTGATTATTTTTTTTAAAATATTTTTATTTCAATTATTTTAAATATTTTATTATTATTATTATTTTAATTGTTTTCTGTATTTGTTTTTCTTTAAAATATGCATTTTTTTCATTTTTTATTTATTTGATTGATATTTTATTTCTGGTTTTATTTATTTATTTATTATTATTATTATTTTTTTTTACAAGTAAATTTTGTTTTTTTTTACACACACACACACATATATATATAGTTTTTTTGTTTTTAGCTTTTTGTTTTTTTGTTTTCACACCAACATGAAAATCACCAACATTTAAAAAAAAATATTCACACTTAACACATTAGAAAGTTTAAAGTATAAAAAATAAGTCTTCTAAATAAAAAAGGTTGATGTTGCATCAACACTTTTCAAAATGAAGATGAAAATCACTAACAAAAAAAAGGGTCATACTTGATACATTAAAAAATTTAAAGTGTCAAAAATAAGCCCTCTAAAAAAATGTGTTGATGGTGCATCAACACTTATCAAAATTAGCATGAAAAGCACTAACATTTAAAAAATTGTTCATACTTGATACATAAGAAAACTTAAAGTGCAAAAAATATGCTCCAAAAAAAATGTGTATTCTGCATAACTACTTTTCAAAAGCAAACGATTTTTTTACTACTCAAAAAAACGGGTACTAGGTAATTTTCTGGTTTTATCGGTAACTATGTTTGGTATGAAGAGAGGATAAACCCCATTACTGCAAAGGAAAATTCACGAGTCTTACCTAAACAAGGGCCATAGAAAGAGAAAGAATAGAGGGATCCAAAGCTTGAACTCTGAGGAATCATGCAAAGACAGAAGCTTCCCCAAAATTAGGGACCATAACCAAATATCTTATCCCTATCATCAAAGAGACCAAACTCAGTAATAGAAAACCCCTTTGCACAAGGGTGAATAAAATCCTATGATTTCAGATTTGGCATCTAAGATCTGGAGATGTAGCCATGAAGATCAACAAAGTGAGCCTAGAACCCATTAAAATGACACATCAAAGCTTTAGGTGAAAGACAAGAAGACTCATAAATGACATCCTTACCATTAGGGATGGATGGGGTTAGAGCTTATTGCATAAGACAAAGGTGAGAAGAATCACAATAAGAGACACCTTGAACACTAGCAAAATCTCAAAGTGGGAGAGCAAACGACCCAAGGGAGGCCCTAGAATGAGAAATGGAATGGCAAAGAATAAAACCCTCTAGAAGATGAACCCACCATTAATATTGCCTAAGACATAGAATCATGAAAGGGGACTACTATAAGCTAGGAGGACCATTGTGAGTGGCCAAGGATAAACCCTAGTTGTCATTGTTGTCATTATCATTATAGTAAGCATGAACAAAATTCTCTTTTTCGTAAATTGAAGAACATGGGTTTGGGCTTTGATCCACTTACGTGTGCACAAGTCATGCGACCATTTAATATAATCTCTATGGGTGGAGCCACACATTTGACCACTACCTCAAGTTTCCCCCATGGCTTCAAGATAAGCCCTCACGAGAATTGAACCTTGTCCAATGGTGAAAAAATCCTCACTTTCCACCATTGGATCCAACCCCTTTGAACAAATATATAATAAATCTTTACCTCGCACTCCCATACTCATCCAACTTATCCACCTTAATACCAAAATAATAAATAAAAATGTGCATTTGTCACATATACACTACTAAAATACCCTTCAAATTTATTTGTAAAAAATCAAAACTTATACATAAATTAAAATATTTTTCAAAAAAATATTGTAAATTAAAATAATATAAAATTATTATATTAAACTTTCATCAGTATTAGAAATTATTATTATTTTAATTATTAAATTGGGAGGAGTTAGTATTGGCAACCTACAAGCTAATACTAACAGTAATATGTGACTTGGCAAGTTGAGACGTCCAGAGATTAGGTCCCACTACAGGGGGACGCCTACCCCTCAGGCCTCATCAGAATGAGTTGGCATTAATTCATCAACATGTACAAACTCTACCCCCCTACATTTTTGAACCTGTGGCTAGGGCTGAACCCTAATCGTCGTTGTTATTGCCATCATTGTAGTAAGCAGGAGAAAAAATCTCTTTTTTGTAAATTGAAGGACATGGGTTTGGGCTTTGATCCACTTATGCATGCACAAATCATGAGACCATTTAATACAATATTTTTGGGTGGAATCACACATTTGACCACTACCTCAAGGTGCCCCCACGACTTCAAGATAAACTCTCATGGGAATTGAACCTTTCGCAATGGTGAAAAATCCTTAATTTCCACAACTAGATCCAACCCCTTTGAAGAAATACATAATATTTTTCTACCTCACACTCCCATCTTCATCCAAATTATCCACCTTCATACCAAATAATAAATAACTATGTGCATTTATCACATCTATGCTAATAAAATTCATTTAAAACTTTTTTGTAAAAAAAACAAAACTTATACATCAATAAAATATTTTTTAAAAATATATATGATAAATTAAAACAAAATAAAAGTATCATATTAAACAGTCCTCATTATTATTATTATTGAATTGGGTGGAGTTAGTACTGGCGACATGCAAGCTAATACTAATAGTAATATATGACTTGGTAGGGTGAGACATCCAGAGATTAGGTTCCACTCTAGGGGGACACCTATCTCTCGAGCCTCATCACAATGAGCCGACATTAATTCATCAGCATGTACAAACTCTTATCCCTTTATAGTTTTGAACATGTGGCCTCTTACGAGGGAGTGCATGCTCTTAACCATTAAATCCACACAAACTATACATTATTAAATACTATTATTATTATGAGTAAAGGATGGACGAGACCATATCAGACCAATAAAGAGTTAGGAATTGATAATTAAGCTCCCCATTTGTTTCCATGTTAGCAACTAGTAGGACAACATGACTCTTAAATATGAGCAAGTTTAATTACTAACAATTTATTATTATTATATATTTATAAATTATCAGATTATTATATTTTAGTTATTTTTTGTTGTTGTTGAAAAAACAGTTATTAACTGACAATGAGGATAATTATTAATAGTTATTATCTATAAATGTGAGTTGACTCTTTTAATTAATGAAAATCATACTATTGTCCGTGGGTGGTAGCACAAATGGCAAGAAGATTGTTGGCAAGTCCTTGCGTATCAAATTGATCAGAAGTTCCATCCCCTGGACATGTTTCACCAACTAAACTTAAAAAAAAAATCATATTATTTAAAATAAGTTGTTGGTGATGTTTATAAAGGGGTAGACTTTCACTTTTCCTTAAATGTCCATGGGTCTTGGGTCATTACAATATCTCCTCACATTAAGAAAAGACAAGTTTTTAAGTAATCATAATAAAAAAACAAAAAAATAAATAAAAATAAATAAAAAATAAATAAAAATAAATAAAATTAATTAATTTAATTAAAACCATACCATTATCAAACCTGTCAGCTCTTTACATTACCATCGCTACCATATCCTCTATTTATTACACATCAATCTCTAACTTCTTCACATATCTAATCCCGATGATGAACCACAGAGGATGGTTCGAAACATCGATACAGAAAACAGTAAATGCGATGACTGCAGAAGACATAACCACACAAAATGCAGATTGCAGAAATCTCAAATTTATTATAATCATAAATCATCTAAAGCCTTACTCCAAAAATAAATAAATAGAAGAAAGTTAATATCCCTTGAAACTATCTACAATAAAATATTTGTTTTTTAGGAGTGGGAAACTATCTCCAATAAAAATATGTGCTTTTTAGGAGTGGGACCTAATCCTTGTCTCAACCTACAAAGTCACATATTAATGCTAGTTACGCCAATAGGCGTGTCAATTTTGGAATATGGTTTCGAGATTTTAATTTAATTATTAATAATTATTAGGTAGATGATAGAGAATTAATCTCCACAGGATATTTTAGAATATTCATAGTAACATACACAAATCAAAACTTGAAATTTATCTCCAAAGTAGTTAAGCTATTTTTCCCCTTTTAATTAAATTGATTAATTAAACCTGAAGAACCATATAAATTAAATGGTTAGAAAACGTTCCCATTATACATCTCACAATGCCCAAACTAAAAAATTCATAAAAGTTAATTAAATTATAACTTTATTTTAAAGTATTACTATTATTAATTTGAAAATTAATTAATATATCAGTTAAACACACACACACACACATATCAAATTAACCATAGATATTCACCCTCACTTTACATGGAAATTTTTAAGTTGCAAATAATTTATTTTTTTTCAATATTGTGGACCAATACCATGACTTATCAATACCACATGCCCAATATGACACATGTCGATATGACATATTTTTTAATTAATTAATTTGAGATAAATTAATTAAAATGATATAACTAACTTGGAGATAAATATTAACCCTTGATTTCTGTATATTACTATGAATATTCAAGCATATTCCAAAGAGGTGAAATTTCTACCATTCACTTAATAATTAGTGCGAATTAAATTAAAATTGTGGAAGGCCTATTTTGAAATGTCATATGAACTAGCACAACCACATTAAAAATTGTAATGTGGTTGATATAGCCGAAAGCTTCATTTGTATCTACCATTGGTAAATATATAACAAAAAAAACTATTGCAACAAATATCTATAAAAATACTCAATTTATATTATATAACTAAAAAAATTACACATATAACATTTAACTTTAATATCCACTGCTAACTTGGATAAATTTTCCCACAGTTTTAAGAAAAAACTACCTTCTTTATGTCTCTGCACTGAATGAGAGTCGTTGTCGACTCCAAGATTTAGGTTAACCTTTTTCTCTATCCAAAAATGTCTCCACAAACAAATTAGTTCAAGGATGAAAGCAATCTTCACTAAGTATACTAACGATAAATGAATCCTTTGAGATCCGGATTTTATGAAATGAAATGGTCAAACAGATTACTCCAATGAGTCAATATCTTTAACTTGATTATTCCAATGATATTATCCTGTCAAATGTTAACTTTTTTCTTCATCCAAAAATGTCTCTGCAAACAAATTGGTCTAGGTATGAAAACCTACGACGACTCCTCAAGTCTTCAGACACATATTAGTCTTCAAAAGTCATTATCCACGAAGGTACGTAGAAATCAATTGTTGAACCATAAGAAATCAACTTATCGAAGTGTTCCAATAAATATGAGAGGCTTAGGGTAATCGAATCCTTTCTTCTCGCAGGTAACCAAATTTTATTTTTTTAATTTATTAAAATTCAACGCAATCTAACAAACTCTCTAACACACTACAGTCGTTGATAAACATTCAGATGAAGCATATGTTGAGCATATTCCCTTGAGAGCCAATCTAGGTCGTCAATTAAAAAAAAAATCAATGTACCTGTTATCATTGAAAAGATTTCAAAGGAAAAGGGTAAGGTAAGGAAGAATTGGTCTTGGTCATTCTCATGCTCCTTTCATGCGTAAGAAGCACTTGGCAAATTCAGGGTCAGCATACATCAGAGTTCTTTGAAGGCTCAAGCAAGGCAAGTAAGGTAATCCTAAATTTTGATATAGACTACCTTTTGAAGTTTACCTTAAAGAATGGTGTCAAGTTATTTAGTTTTGAACAACCTCATGTCATATGGAAGAATCATTACAAGATAAAGAAGCTCAAGATAGTCAAATTTTGGCATTATAAACTGTGTTTTGTGATTACACAGCAGTTTCGTAGCACGCTACGAAACTGCTGAAGATGATGCCTAATACACAGCAGTTTCGTAGCGCGCTACGAAACTGCTGTAGCTGCATATTTTGAGGAAGATTGACCAATTTTGAGGGACAAAAGGGAAACCTTTTTGAAAAGGAGTTTCTGAAGAAAGATCATTTACACAATACAAGCAATCCAGCAAGGGCAAACGAGCAAAGGAAAAGCATATATGAATCATAAACCATTTGTTATAAAAGTGATCACAGCTAGTATTGTTCATTATCCTTCAGGCAACATTAAAGAGGTTTTATCTTCACACGGGTGCATGGACAAGGTCTACAGCACATGAAGAACATGGCACTTCAATACATTTTTGTGTAATCAAAGAAGATCCTTGTGGAGACCAAAAGCAAAAAAGGAGGAACTTTCTCTCCTTGTTTTTACCAGTCAATTTCTAGAAGCGTTTCTGAGCAGTTAAAAACTCATCTCTGAAAAGTGAAAGAGGTTTTCATTCTTAAGATATTTAAGTACAAAAACCTCTTCCACTTTCTTCAAATCCATTATGATTTGAGAGAAATGAATGATCAAACTTGCGCTACGAAACTGCTGTAGGTGCAGTTTTTCACAAGCATATTTTTACACCTGTTTTTCAAAGACTCATTCTGGGTGGTAGGAAAGATGTTTCAAAAACCAAGAGAGGTTTTTGTTCAGCATGGATTGTTTCACAAAAGCATCCTTCAGTTTTTCCAGATACATTTTTTATGAGAAGTTATGAGCTCTGTCCCAAGACCTATTTTTTAGCCAGAACAGAGCAAGGGACAGTCTCCTAGTTTCTAGGAACAACAAAAGGATGAGTCATTAAGGGCCAGCTAGAAGGTTATGAGCACCATAAAATTCGACTTCATGGAGCAATAGGTGTCAAAGAATGCTTTAAATGTTTAGATAAGGTTGTTGTAATCATAATAAGGAGTTACACTCCTAGTTGTATTAGGTCTCTAGGACTCCTAGTTAGCTGTCTTTTGTATTAAATAGTTAGTTTTAAGTGTCAATAGGTGTCAAATTAGGAGGAATTCGAATTCCCCTCATGTTGGAGGAAGGAATCTACATGAACTCTATATATGGGAGAAGAACTAATGTATTAAGGGTTGGAAAATTATTGAGAAAAGCTCTGATATTTGGCTTTATGTAAAAGACTCTGTTTCTTAGTAATACAGTATTGGCTTTGCTTCTCAGGAATCAAAAGGAATTCGATGTGATGAATTTATTGTGTTGTCTTTTCCTATTATCTACAGTGTTATGAATGTGTGATTACTTAGAAATCACTAACAATGCTCTAATTTCCTTCATATATTTGTAAATTGTACTGGCTTTCTATGTGTTTGGTGTGTTCTACATATGTTGGATTCTGAATTGCCCTAACTTCTATGCAAATCTAACCTTACTACCACTATTGAAACATATCTGACTCCATAAGCCCAATGGATACTTTCTAATTGTGTTTCAACCTCTTATACTTGTTCATTTTGCTACGTAGAGTTAGCCATCTTATTCATTATCCAAATCTTTAATCTTGTGAGAGAGCCCTCTCAAGTTGAGGAGGCTAATCCTCAGCCTAAAGTAGGTTTGAAAGAGTTACTTAAAGTCTACCTGATCAGCAGCCTGTCAGGGTCTGGTTTTGAGATAACAGTACCATCATCCACTTTAAGTTGAAATAGGAAGCCTTCGACTAACTAGCAAAACCACATTAAAAATATTAATGTGGTTGATATATATGAAGGCTTCATTTGTATCTGTTGAGAAATCTATAGGGCAGTAGTCAAGATGATTTCTCTATCTATAATAACTGCTTGTGATGTCTTTTTACTTTTTAGTATTTATTAAGTTCTTCTCTTATTATTATGTTTGTTTTTATAATCAAACAACTACCAAAACAAGAAGAACAATAGTACACAAGAACACAGGGTATAGACTACAAGTCAGGGCCAAAATCTCTCCACTTGAGAGGAAAACCCGTAAATCTCTTCTCTTCTTATAGATTCTTAAATTGATGAATTCCAAGACCTACAAACCAAGACTAACACCCTTCCAAGATCAATTCCAACCTTCTTGATGATGTGATTCCCTTGTCCAAGTCAAACCCAGTCAAATCTCTTCCAGCAACACAAATTCGACCCCCAACAACATAATTTTAGCCTCTACTGCAAGTCTCAAATTTTTTGCCCTCCCAGCAGCAGTGGCTTCCACACTTGTGAGCTTATTTCATCCTTCCAAGACTTCTTCATACCTTCGCTTGACTTTATTTCTCTTCTAGAGCTTGAGGATGACCTAATGAGCCATCCTTCGATCTTCTTTATGCACTTCTTCCAAGTTCGATCCCACAACAGTGAAACCCTAACCCAACGAAAAAAACCCTAGCTTCCTTCCTTTGCACTTGTGAGAAGAGAGAGAGAGAAAATAACCCAAACACTTGATCTTTGTCTTCCTTCCTTCGCTAGCCTCTTTCTTCTTCTTTTCTCACTTGATGAGAAAATGAAATGTGTCTCTAGGAGGTCGAGTTCCCTTCTATATATAGGCTTCCAAGGTGGACAAAGTTCGTCAAATTAGGCCGACTTGGTCTTGGAGGGTTTCTTGACACTTTAAAATACAAAAATAATTCTTTTTACAAGTTACAATGTGCTTGAAGGGGTCTTCAACATATGACAATTATTCTTTTGACTTCTTAACCTAGGACAAACCTTATAAGCACTCAATGGGTGCTTGACCTTTAAAATAAAAGACATTGAGCATGAAACCCATGCTCCAAAAGTAACAATAATATTTTTTCTTTCGTTTTATAATATACAAGAATCAAAAGTACATTTCATATTTGTGAAGACCGAACCTAGTTACACATTTTTCAACACTCCATCTTAACTAGGGAGGTATTCATAAATGGTACATGGACATTCTCAATCTGAAGAGATCTCATAAGAAGAGTCAGATTGGTAACCCATATGTTTAGCATCATAAGAACCAACATTGTCACTTAGCAAGGCCTTGACTAAAAACTCTATCTCTCCACAAGATCATATGTTTAGCATCATAAGAACCAACATTGTCACTTAGCAAGGCCTTGACTAAAAACTCTATCTCTCCACAAGATCATAGCACAATACTAGCGAGACCAATGATTTATAGACACCATCATCATTGTCTCTCAAGGCACATACCCCACCCAGGTGTTCACTGAATATGTCCTTCTCGGACTATTCTTATCTTGGATAGCTAGTCCTCAAAGAATATTAGTCCTCGACTACCCTTATCTTAGATGCCCTACCTCATTCTCAAAGAGTATCAGATGCCAAATGTTTACCCAATCCTCCATTTTGTCTTCCTAAGTGAAGATAAGAATGATGTGTCTATCTCTCCATGTCAACTAGGGAGGATATATCAATCAGACCAAGCTTATCTCTCAAATACACAAGCTTCTTATTATGAAGATATTTTGTTAATATGTCAGCTACTTGCTCATCAATGGATATATATTGTAGTTGCAACACACCATCTTGTAATAGCTTCCGAATGTGGTGATAATTTTTATTTATATGTTTTGTATTTCCATGAAATATTGGGTCTTCAAACAATCTTATACAACTGGTGTTATCACAATGTATCACTGTAGGGTCCATTGGTCCTTCAAACAAGTCAGATAACAACTTCCTCAACCAGACAACTTATCTGCTTACTTCACAGGTTGCAATATATTCAGCCTTAACACTACTCAAAGCAACTGAATCTTTCTTTCTGCTCATCCATGAGACCATGGAGGATCCCAAACTAAAACATCCTCCTGTAGTGCTCCTTCCATCCTGCTCACTGCCTCCCTAGTCAGATCTATATATCCAATCAAGTGGACATCATTCCTCCTTTCATATTTCAGGAAGTAGTGGATTGTGCCTTGCAGATATCTTAGAATGCGCTTGGTTGTTATCCAATTATCATGATTTGACTCAACTTGGAAATGACTATGAACATTTACTGCAAAACATATGTCTCGTTAAGTATTCACCAAGTACATCAGTGAGCCAATTAATTGTCTATACCTGGTCAGATCCACTGGGCTCGATTCAGAAATCCTTAGTCTTCTCAAGTTTGTGATCATCGAGGTTGTCATTGGTTTGCAATCCATCATGTCAATCCTCTTCAACATCTTGATCACATACTTCCCTTGACCTAGATAGATCTCATCAGGTCCCTCACAAACTTCTAGTCCCAAATAGTACTGCATCAGCCCAAGATCCTTCATATCAAATTGTGTTGCTAGCTGCTTCTTGCATTCTTGGATTCGATCTTCTACACCTCTCAAGAGAATATAATCCACATACATAAGAATTATCACAAGCTCACCTTTTACAACTTTGATGTAGAGATTCAGATCAACATAATTGTTTGTGAAGCCTAATCTTTGTAGGTATGCGTCCATCCTAGCATACCATGCCCTTGGAGCTTTCTTAAGGCCATATAATGCCTTCTTCAATTTGCAAACATATGCTTCTTTATCTTTAACTTCAAATCCCAAGGGTTGTTCTATATAGACTTCCTCATCAATTGTGCCATTCAGGAATGCAGTCTTGACATCCATTTGATGTATATTCCATCCCATCGATGCTATCAAAGAGACTAGTGAGTGTATAGGTATACCTTGTTGTTGGAGCAAATGTATCTTCATAATCGATGCCTTTTTTTAGCGAAGCCCCTGGCCACAAATCTCGCCTTATACTTGTCAAAACTTCCATCTGTCGCATGTTTAATCTTGTAAATGCATTTGGTAGTTACCACAAACTTCTCTTCAGGCCTAGGTATGATCTCCCATACCCCATTCTTCATTATCAATTAGTATTCTTTGTTTATAACATCTTTCCATTCTTGATGATTACCAACTTCTTCAAAAGTGGATGGCTCTACTTCTATTAACTTTGTCATATATGTTGCATAACCTGAATATATTTTGGGCTTATTGCTTTCTCTAAATGTTCATTTAGCTGCTTCATGACCCTCTCCATCTAATGGAGGATATTTCAACCAATTAGGTCTCTTTCTAGTCTCGGGTATTACCACAGGTTGTATCGGTTCATTAGGACCTTCATCTTCATGATTTGATTCTTCTTCCTCCCTAGTAACTTCCTCTTCAAATACCGTAAGTTCTTCATCATTAGAGTCCATAGGTGTTCCAAATTTAAACATGAATGCAACAAATTACAGATATAACCATAAATATATAGATGTGGTAGAAATAATACTTCATTCATTAATATCAAATACTGAAGTATGCTTACAAACATAATGGAAATAAGACTAGCTCGGGCGATGGTAGCTTATCTATGAGAAGAGATGTGGCGGCTACATGCACCTGAACTGTGTTAAAATGAGGATAAAAGGCCTATTTATTATTGAGAAACAATGGAAAACCCTAAACATCCAAAAACCTAACCCTAGGAGATGAAGCGCCAAACTATGGGCCCCATTTGGGTAAATTGGTACATCAACTTCCCAGGGTCGTAACTTTGGCATACGATCTCCATTTGATGTGCACAATACCTCGTTAGAAAGATATATCTAAGGACTACAACTTTTGAGCGGCCAACATTGGTCCACAACCCATGTTAGCCCCGATTTTCCCAAAAAACGTCATTTAGGGCCTCAAAACGACTCTGAAACTTTAGGACCCGAAAAAACTGCAAAAAATAATAAATTGTGCTACAAATAAGGAAACTAAAAAACTGAAAGAAATAATGGCGGGGGTCCAAGTGGAATCGGCGGTTGGCCACCAATATCCACCTAGACCAATAGGAAGATCCTTTGATTTCTTGAATGCAATACTTTCGTCAAATATCACATCTCGACTGACTTCTATTTAGTGTCCTGATTTTATGTAGATCATATAGGCCTTAGAAGAATTATTGTAGCCAACAAATGTTCCCTTCATGCCTGATGGATCCAACTTATTTCTTTTGTCCTTTAGTATATGAATATAAACAGGACAACCAAAGATTCAAAGATGATCCACGCTTGGTTTCTTCCCAATGAATTCTTCTTCAAGAGTCATGTTATCTAGTGACCTGTGGGGACTTTGATTTTGTATGTAAACAACTGTCTTCATAGCTTCACCCCACAGAAATTTCGGCAAATATTGATCATGTAGCATAACTTTTACACTTTCTTCAATGGACTGATTCTTTCGTTCTGCAACTCCATTTTGCTCGGGATTATATGGGACTATCAACTCCTTCTTAATCCCAGACTCCTTACAGAAGGCTATAATTTCCTTGGATGTGTATTCTCCTCCATTGTCAGACCTTAATATCTTGATTTTCCTTTCTGTAAGGTTCTCTACTTTAGCTTTGAATTCTTGAAATTTGATAAATACTTCATCATTGGATTTCATTAAGTAAACCCAAGTTTTCCTTGAATGGTCATCTATGAATGTGACATAGTATAAATGACCTCCAAGTGACTTTGGAGTCATAGAACCACAAACATCGGAATGAATAAGATCCAATATTTATTTTTACCTTGAAGCACCGCTTCTAAATGGTCTCTTGGTGTTCTTATCCAATGCACATCCCTTGCATACTCGTTCATGATCTTCTTTTAGTTTGGGGATGTCATTCACTATTGAATTTAGGGTTGGTCAAACTTTGTAGTGAAGATGACCAAATAATCTATGCCAAAGTTCACATGGGCTAATATCATTGTGAACCAAATCTTGAGCAAGGGGGTTAACAATCTTTAAAGTCTTCCTTCATGGATCCCGACCATTCTTAAATCTTCTATGCTTGAGTTTTTACCCCATACTACCACCTTTCCATCAATGAAATCAACTCCATCACCCTTGTCTTCTAGACATGAAATGGAAAGTAAATTTTCGTGCAAACCTGGAACAAATAAGATATTGTTGAGATGAATGTTTCCTCCATTCTACAACTCAGGTGAATTTGATCCAATTCCTCTTGCAGGGTAGCTTTTATTATCACCAAACTCTACAAAGTAAGAGGACTTTCCTTTTGATAATGTATTTAATTGCTTGTATTGACCAGTCATATGTCTTGATGCTCCATTGTCAATCACACAAATATTCTCATCTTGAAATGTACCAGTGGGTGTTGAGAATAGTCCTTCATCCTTTGTAGATGCCATGGTCACTTCCTTATTAGAAAATAGGAGATCCCATACTTCTTTGATGCCCTTCCTTAGTTTACTTTCCACCTTTCTACACTTCTTTAAGAACTTCTTCAGTGTAGTAGAGATCTTCATTATGCCCTTAACCAACCGTATCTCCAATACCATGCTAGAAAATCTATAGGGCAACAATTAAGATGATTTCTCTATCTATGATAATTGCTTGTTGTGTCTTTTTACTTTTTCTTATTTATTAGCTTCTTCTCTTATTATTATGTTAATTCTTATCATCAAACACCTACCAAAACAAGAAGAACAATAGTACACAAGAACACATGATATAGGTTGAAAGCTAAGGCCAAAACGTCTCTACTTGAGAGGAAAACCCGTAAATCCCTTCTCTTCTTATAGATTCTTCAATTTATGAATTCCAAGACCTCTAGACCAAGACTAACACCCTTCCAAGACCATGTTAAACCTTCTTGATGATGTGCTTTCCTTGTCCAAGTCAAACCCAGTCAAATCTCTTCTAGCAACACAATTTGACCCCCAACAACATAATTTTGGCCTCTACTGCAGGTCTAAAATTTTTAGCCCTCCTAGTAGCAGTTGTTTTCACATGTGTGAACTTATTTCGGCCTTCCAAGACTTCTTCAGACCTTCTCTTGACTTTATTTCTCTTCTAGGGCTTAAGGATGACCTAATGTTCCCTCCTTCAAACTTCTTTCTGCAATTCTTCCAAGTTTGACCCTGCAACAACAAAACCCTAACCTAGTAGCAGAAACCCTATCTTCCTTCCTTCGTGTTATCACTTACTGCAAAATGTGTTTTCAACTATCCAAAGAGAAAAATAATAGAGAAGTTTGCAGTCATCTTCCAATCCATAGAAGTACTCAAATTTTAAACTAGACCCTCTCCATTGGAAATTTCTCTAAACAAGCTTTCCAACGATATGTAGAAGTCCAAAAATGGACTCCTGGATCAAAAGATATGGTCTTCTTAAGTTTCAAGGATTCAAACCTTAGGAAAGAAGGAATATCAAATTTCTAATATCAGAGATCACATATCGGAGGTCCAACAACATCGGAGATCAACGCATCACATCTCAGAGGTCTAATATATTGGAGGTCATGGCACATTGTCGATCGTGAAGGTTTTAACCCTGTACATAAATTACCTGCATACGAATTCTAAAAAATAGAAAATAAGCAATGGCGAGAGCATAAAACATAAAACAAATATACACAGAGATTTTCCCCTGGATCCCAAAACCAGGACTACCAAATTGATTTTTCATTATATTCCTTTCAATGTTACAATACATATATATACATGTCGAAGCATCCATAAACCATGGATTAGAACATAATCGTAGTTCCCCTAACCAGATCTACAAAATACCATGGAAAAAAAACCATCATGCCCAAAACTATGTGCGAAATCTATGCACAAAACCATAGGTAGGTCCGCCCACCTAATATAGGGTAAAAAATAAATAAATCTCGGGGTGCTGCCCTAGACCTTGTGCAGGGGGGATACCGTCCCCCCTATGTACCCCCTGACAGGGGGGGTATCCGCCCCCCTTGTGACCACCTTACTATGCCTAGTGCAACATACAGGGGGGCCTACTGCCCCCCTTCCCCCCTCCCCATTGAACCCCCCTGCGCGTGGGGTAGTCATGGAAAGAATATAACACACACCCAACAGATCACATATCGACGATCACACATCAAAGCAACAACATATCATCGATCACATGCATATTAGCACATAACATATTGACGATTGCACATCGTAGCTCGGAGGGGATCGACGCCTCAAAATATCATAGCATCGGAAGATCGGTAATTGACAGTCGAGACTTTTGAAAGTGCAACCTTTTAAGAGGTGCGACAAGGGTAATGGGCCGATAGTGTAAAATCATTGGGGGACTCAAATATAAGTTTACAAAGGATTTCATTGCAAAACCAAGGGCTGGCGGGCCCTTTTCTCTCTGCTCCAGTAGGACGCGTGGCGGCATACTTGGCTCCAATAAGGACACATGGTAGCTGACATCATCATGACGTGGCAGTATGGCAGGACACGTGGCAGGCAGTTTTGGTGTTTTGAGGGGCCTAAGGGGGCGAATTTGGGTGACATGTGTCACCACTCATGAGGTGCCACATGGAAGGGATGATGTCATAATAGGAGATCGACATATCAGGAGTGCAGAATATCGCAACTCAAATGTTAATCCTCTGATTGAAAACTGTCGATGAGAGGGGCTTCGATATTTGGCTAGTGCGTGGTTAAAGAGGAACTAAAGAACCTCAGACACAAAGCATTTTACAAAGGAAAAATGGCCCCTGGGCAGGAACAAAAGGCCCTGGCACCTTAAGGCTAAGCCTTTGGTCACAACCCTCGGTCCTATGACGAGAAATGCAGAAAGGGAGATAAACAAAAGGGGCCAAAGGACATCGAAACTCGTTGTTTTGTAACGTTTTTAAGAATAAAACCTTGATGAGTAAAAGCTCCGATAATGTAATACAAAGATTTAAAGGCGTATGGGTCTGCAACTAAGGTATTGAATGAAGGCACAAAGCAGTTGGAAATTGAAAAGGGCCCATCCTGTGGAAGACTCTGTAACAAGAAACCAAGGACTACATGGGCAACATAAATGAATTCGACTGCTTCACGTGCACGTCTTGAACAAGGTATGGGACTTAGGGAGCAGTTAAGGTGGAAAGCGACAATTGAACCAGACGAATCATTATGACAGAGACGTGGCTTGATCAAAGGCCATCACAGGAAGTGGCGTGGATATATTTTCCTCAAATCATCTTTCAATTTTCCTTTTTCTTTTATTCTATAATTTCTACATTTTACCTTTGAAACTGAAATGATTAGGGGTAGCAGGCCTTCGCATGTCGAGACAGCTAGTCGATCAGACAACTGGTACTCTACTAACATATTTTTGTAACTGTTGTTCAAAGCTTCCCCTCTTCTTATAAATAGAGGAAATAAACACTTCACACTGGTTCCTGAATTCTACACCCAAGAGGCTTGAATTTTGTGGTTCCACATTAGTTCGATTTGCTTGTTCACGAGGGGCTTGAGCTATAGATTGCTGAATGTAAATGGAATGGTGATTTGGACTGCATCTTAAAGGTTATGAAACTATTTTGTTGATTCCTATCAGAGAAATGCACAATATGTTTTTCCCCTTTGTTTATCACTTCATGTATGTCTTTCCTCCTCTGAAATAATATAATGAAGTTGTTGGTATCACTCTCATTCATGGTTATATATCTGCTGCTAAGTAGTAACGGTACATGTGTTAACTACATATTTACTTATGTACTTGTAATGTGCATAGATTTACTTAATGTTATTTGATGACAAATGTATTCATGATGCATAGAGCTTGGGACCTTAATTAGTGCTCCACTCTTTCTGCATTTTCATCTCCTCACCCTTCCATATCTTTGTTGGATTGTTGCCTAGAATTCTGTTCTATGTCCAGCCCTCTGCATCGATTTCCCTCCTTTCCTTCCTCCTATTCACCTATACTACAACAACAATGTTAAGCTGCCTATTGTTTTGTCGGCCACCAGAACCAAGACATTCCTCTTTGAGATTAGCCATATTTACCCCATGAGTATTTAGATTTATGTATTTGCTTGAGTTTACATTGATGAAGGACTATTGAACCAAGCCCCTTAATTATTTCATTTTATACTACGTGACATATGGAGTGCAGCAGAAAGCCCTGCTGATAATCTTCAAAAGCACTCCTATCTTTAAGATGCCCTAGGCACTGGTCTCCAATCAACCCAGAGGCTGTCTCTAGGAGGCTTCTATATCTCGTGAAGCACTTGTGCGAAAGATGTTGTTGTTTTTTCTATCACCTATCGCACAAGTGCTTCAGGAGATATAGAATCCTCCTAGAGACAGCCTCAGGGTTGATTGGAGACCAGTGACTATTACTTTAGTTTAAATTGTGAAAGAGATTAGGTCAAATTACTACTATCTTAAAGGTAAGTGGTAAGTAATACCGTGTTTGAAGAATTTCATTAACACATGCCAGAAGGTTGAGGATTCTTAATTCTAATCCTAAAATTGTCTAAAATAAACAACCAGATTATGTTAAATGTAAGATTTGTTTTTGCATGGAATCATTTTGAGTGGAAAAATAAGAATAATTCTGAAGGGGTGCAAATTTTAAAATAGTGATTTTGATTACTTTGATTTATAACAAGGTATATTGGTTAGTTTAGTAAACATTTTGATCAACTTGGGTTTTGCCTTTTTCTTTACTGCTTGTGAGTATTTAGCTTATTTATGAGTTTTCTTGAGTTCACAGTCAAGTAACATATTGACTATTTTTTTATTTTATTTTTATTTTATTTTATATATATATATATATATTGGATTATAACTTTGCCTTATCGTTAAGTTACGATGCATTATTTTCTTTTAGAATTATATTGGTTTTGCGGCCAAGTTTTATATTGGTTTTTGGTCGAAGTGAGAACTTCTTTTCAATGTGGCCAACCTTTGTACTTTACGAAGTGATACATTGTTTTAGGGCTTTATTCTCTCCTGGTCATTTGCAGGCCCGTTTCAAGCATTAGACCACAATCTACTGATCTAGCTCTTTATTCAAAAATTAAAATAAACCATAATTATTGACAGATTGTGGTGTTAGCATGGTATCTAAGATTGAAGAGTGATCACACTCAACATATTGCAGAGTATGTAGGGTCTCAAGAGCTAAAAAAATATTGCACTTGAGAGATTCTGGAGTCCTCACAGACCCTAGAGCTGAAGAGCGACTGCACTGGACAAATTACATAAATTTTCACAGCCTCCAAAGCTTAAAGGCGACCGTAGTGATCATATTGTGTAGTCTGAATGACCTCCATACCACAGTAATCAGTGCACGACCTTCAAAGCCGTTATTGATAGATAGCAAAGTCAGAGAGCCACGTGCTCATTTTTTATTGGTTAGAGGATGACGGAAATAGGAGATTGCTATTGGCTGGGGTGAACAATGTCTACTCACCCCAAGCCCACGAAGAGAACACCTTCAGTGTAAAAATATAAAGTTTATGAGAGTAAAATTAAAATATAAAGTTTATGAATAATATTTTTCTAATCGTGATGAGAATATTGTATTAAATTAGAATTCACACTTGGATCACATTTTATACATTAGGTGAGTACAGTGAAAATATTTTGAGGCTAACTATACATGTAATCTCATGACGATTTTTATTCTCAATATCTATTTTCCATTTTACTATCCTAAAGGACACGTGGTCTTTGGATGTGTAGATTCTCCAAAAGAATTGTAGATATAGACTAAATTTACACTGCATATCAGACCCATTGGTAAGGAATAGTTGCGAGGGGGGGAATACCATTTCTCAATAGGACTCTTGCATCCAAGTTTATACCTTTACTGGCAACATACTTGTTCATTCTCAACACATGCAAGAAGTTAATAATAGAGATGGCTAGTTTCTCATTCCTGATTCTACCAATAATGTTTTGCAACTTGCAATCCATAGGCAAAGATCCATGAACAAGGTGATGGATAACCAACTGTGAATCTTCCAACACCACCAAATCTTCAATGTTTTCTCTTTTGGCCAAAGGGAGCTTCTGTAGTAATCCGTATGCCTTTGCCACATTATTTGCGTAATTGCCTAACCCCCAATTGTATTCAATTTCAATTTTTCCATTGGGATTGAGAATAACCCCTCCCACTCCTTCCACCCCCAAAGTTTATGAACAATATTAAAAATAAAAAATAATGATATATTTTGAGAATGATAAAAAGTGAATGAATATATTATAAAGAATGGGTTTATCTCATTCATAATGATTGTAATAACAATGAAATTGTTCAAGATTGAATTAAAATCAATTCAAACGATGGTTGCAAATCTTGATATCTAAGATAATTCAATAATTAAGGAAGTTTAGTAACCATGCAAAATACAATACAAAATAAAGTTGACTAAGTCAAAGGAGAAGAAAGCAAGAGTTAAATAAAATAAAAAATGAAAGTAGGAGAGAAAAGACTAAGGAATGAGAAATGAAAGGTCGGGCCTCTTGGCCTTCCCATTACCCCAAATCTCTTTATGTCTTCTTGTACTTCCATTATCAAGTGTCTTTTAGCAAGGGGAAGAGAATTTAGAAGAGAAGGAGCCGTGTAAATTATTGAGTGGCCATAAAACCATGAATTGCATTGTAATAAGAGATCGTTGAAATAAACTTAACAACCATTGAGTGTCAGCATTCTCATTTGGGTTTATCGAGTATAACATCCATGTTTATTCTATGTTTGATTTCATTGCTATGTGCAATGCATTGTTAAATTTCATTCTCTATCCATAATGTGAAACATGAGAAATTATGCACGGTAAATCATCAATGTAGTTGATTGTTGTTCTTAATGTGTTAATGATGGTAATGAGGAATTGCAAATGATATTTATTTAGTTGTGTTCAAAAACATATTTTCATTAACAATGGTTGAAAGATAACATTTATAACTTGTATATAATTTATTCTACTCATGCTCTGATACCACGTGATCCATAAACGAGGAACTTATAGCCCACTCACTTGACCAACATGGATCTCTACAAAATTGCAATGTGACCCCCGTTCTTAATCATATGCAAATATTTGTCTTTAGAATGGCTTGTTCTTGGGTGTTGTTAGGGTCCTATAATTTATAACATCAAATGATTATTGAATAATTGCTTTCAGTATTTCAGATTCTAAATGATATTGCTAACTGCAAATGATTTCCAAAAAAGGATAAAAAAATGAAAAGAGGGTATAAATACAAAAAATAGAAAAAGGAAAAAGAAAAGAAATGATAAAAGAACCCCACAAAAAATGAATAAATGTGAAAGTGATGCTAGTTTAAGTGCCACTACTAGTCTACTGGTTTTGTAAAGAATAAATTCATGAAATTGTGTGCAGCTTGTCTAAATGCCACAATACCTTTCTTCTTGAAACATACAATTTAATCATGTTCAAGAAAGTTTCAATTTATGTTAATTAGATTAGAGTAAATAACTTAGCCAAACAGTGTAATCTTGGCTAAGATTACATAGATAGAATTGGTGAATAAATTAATCCGACAATTTAATCTGGATTAATGCAGTTGATTAGATTAGTTTAGTGGTTTGAAATAAATATTCTTAGTCTGTTAAGAATGAAAAAATAGATAGGGTTTGCACGTTTAAATGCACCCTTATTGCTTTAAAATTATATTAGCATAGGAAAAAGTGGATTTTCAATGTAATTGGCTGATTGGTTCATTTTTCCAAAGTTCGGACTTTGGTGTCAAAATAATATGCCTAAAATATTCCGTGGGGTTGACCGTTGTTAAACTTCGCACATATCAGTTCCTCGATAATCCTCCCGCTCTGATCTGATGGCTCGTAAGTGATTTTAGACCCCCCCCCCCCACAGCGATTCTCTTTAACAGCTGGGGGGGGGTTCGAAAAGCTATTTTCCACCCCCCTACGTGTCACCTTCTTGCATTTTCGGACCCCCCCCCACTCATACCATATATCACCTACCACGCCCTCCAAAAGCGGTTTTCAACTCCCGCCTTCCCGCCTTCTCGCCAACTGTCACCTCCACGTCCCCCCTTAACCACCAGTCCAATGACACCACATGTCCCTCCTTCCGTCACTCCCACCAATGGTCCCGTGCCTTTCACCCGCATATCCTGATCTACCATGTCTGCGACCGTTGCACTCACCCGTTACTATTCTTTCCGTTCATCTATCACATTATTGAGTTAATGCAGCGTACTACATTTAATCCAACAATTACGCTCGGTCTGTGGACTATTAAAACTAAATTTTCACTCGCGGTTACATCCTTTTCTCTTTTCCTAATGAACATCACTCCTGCCTTCTGTTTCGCGCTGATCTCCCAGTAGCCATTAGCATCCATTGCCCGTCTCTAATCAATTTACAGAGGTACTCTCACCTAAAGTTCCCCTGAATTCCTGAAACCTTCTGCAAATTCCTTTTGTCAAGTTCTTCCCCTATTAATTTTAATACCACAATGGCTCCCAAAGTTTCCACTGCAGTGAATCCCATGCTTACTCCCCCTATGGATTTAGACCACATCCCACTTGCTGACAGAGACTATAAGATAGCCAAGACGCAGTGTGAATTCGACCTCTTCAAATTACGTTGTTGGTTTCATGATAACTACCTCGATCAATCCGATGAAATTAATCTCTGGCAGTCTCGACTTCCCCTATTCATTTTCCCCCAATATCAGGAATGCCATGCCTCTTACCTTTCAAGTAAGAGGGATATTATTTCCCCCAATGGTGAAATTCTTTTCACCATTACATGTGAGAGCATAAACTAAATGTTGCAGGTCCCCTACAATGATTCCCTCACCCCTTTTTCCCTTGAATCTCTCAGAGAAATCTATCAGAAGCTCACCTTCCCCCAGAGAGCTAGGATTTTTGAAGTTTTCCTCCCAGAAGACTCTCAACTCCCCAAGAAAAATCCCCCTTATCCCTCTTCTATGTTCCCTCAAAGGACCAGACAGATTATCTTTGTCTTGTCATCCATACTTGGTTACTATTCAGATGAATGGGTAGATGAGCCTATTTTAGGCTTTCTATCCACCCTTTCTACAGAAGAAGGACTATTAGTCACCTTTGACTATGGTCACTTCTTAGCAAATGTAATTCATGAACAATTCCTTCAGTTTCTAACTAAAGGAATGTTCTGATATTCTTCTATTCTCATGTATATGTTCATTTTCTTTCAAACATATAGGTTTCCTTTTGCAGTGCAGAAGCTTGATCAACAAGGAGAGCCGCAATGTATTGTCTTATGGACCCCCTTAATCAGAAGACAATCACATAAATTCAACTTTTTAGAGTTCATTGATCAATTTGTTTATCCAACAACTTGTTTGCTGAGTGGCCAGTAGATTCCAAGGATCAATGAAGATATTCAGAAAGTTTTACAGCTCAGTGAACAGGTGAAGACAGGAGACTGGTACCTATACCAGTCATTTATAGAAATAAGAGTTTATGGTTTAGAGCTGCCACCATATAAGCTACCCAAGTACCTTCCAATGAGAATATTTGCCTTGGAGTACATTAGGAAAATAATTCACTCATACAACATCCATTTCATGGCAGCCAAGAAGAAGTCTCAGTTCCGGATGAAAACACAGGCATGACCTTTCATCTGCAACAGTAGAGTAACAGGAGAGGAAGTAGACCTCCTGCTGAAACAAATGAATTTCCCTCTTAGTTTCACTTGGTCCTATGACCCCTTTGGGGTAATTTCAAAGTTAAGAGTGGAACAAAAAGCAACTCCCTATGTGCATACTCAAAGGCCAGAAATAGAGAAGTACATGAACCAACACACTTGGGTAGAAAACACATTGCAGGAGGCCGAAGAGCAGGTACTTTCTAGAACAACTTCAGAGACTCCCATACCCAGAGAAAAGATAGATAAGAGACCGAGAGAGGAGGACTCTCCATCAGTTACAAAAGTCTCAGCCAAAGAGTTCAATATATATACAAAGAAGATTAAAACAGGCTCTAAAATAGACTTCCCACCATTGGAGGAAACACATGGTACCATTGTACTCTTAGGATTTCGAAATTTTAAGTTGGATAGTGGTACCATGGTGTCTCCATCATCCTTGGCTACTAAAGAGATTCCAGCTACTATACCTCACACACCAGAGTCATCTACAAAACAAAGGCAGCTGGATATTTTTTAGAGATATAAAGAGATTAAACAGAGGAATGAAGCCATTCATGATAATATCTCTGCTCAATTCAAGAAGCAGTCTTCCTCCATCCAGCACAGGCTTATTTCAGCATATGACACAGAGAAGGGAAGAATGCATATGGAATTCTTGCAGGCCCAGGTCCCACAACCAAAGTCAGCAACAGATTTCAAACAAACTACCTTTGAGTTTGAGGCAAAGGATGTTCATCCTTTGGATCAAATAGATATGCACATGCAGACTGGAGAAATGGTATACTCTACCTTCACACAGACTGCTATCACTGCTTCCAAACTACAACTTTCTTTAAACAATGTGCAGTCTCAGCTTAAACTGGAGAAAGTGTCCTCTCTGGCTAAAGACAACAGAATCAAATACTTGGAGGAAATGGTGATCAAAGTAGGCTTTGATCCAGATAATTCAAAATCCATGGAGGAGATAATCAAGAAGAAAAATGCTGACATAACAACCCTAAAGAAGCAATTGAAGCTGCCTGCAACTAAAGATCCCCAGGCCAAGGATCTAGGAGAGACAAAGCTACAAAAAGAAGAGATGCTGAAGCTTTTAGTGGAACAAAGTGCATAGATCAAAGAGATGGAAGCAGAGATGGAAATGTTGATAAAAGAAAAGGAATAGAGTTCACAATTGGCATTAGTTCCTCTTGACGCAGTTCCAATTGCATCTTTACTTCAAACAGGTATCCCTACAGTAGCCACAACAACAGGAACGTCCTCTTCTACAGTAATTCCCACATCAGTTGCAGATGATTCAGTTAAGTTGGCTGAATCCATGGAAAACATGTCTATAAAGGGAGAAGAGATAAAGAAACTAAGACATGAGGTGAAAGTCCTACAGGAATAGAAAACAATATTTGAGAATGCTCTCGTGACAGAAACACAGAAATCCCAAACATTGTCCCAGAGATTGCAGAAAATGGAAGTAGACTGTGCCATGGGTAATACATTGGCACATGTAAAAGAGAATATCTGGAAACAAATCAATGAAGACATGATAGACATTTGGCCTTCAATACAAATTATTTTTGAGCAACAAGAGCTGATTGAACGGTCCAATGAAGCCATTGAACAAGTCAGAAAGCAGTTGGGAGATAAGCCCAATGAGGCCACTTAGCTCATAAAATTCCTTAACTCCAAAAAATAACAGGAATTAGAAGAGTTGGAGATTGAAGACAAAACATAAACAATATTGGAAGTCAGGAAGGTGTTGACTAAGAGAAATCTAATGAGACAACTTGAAGAAAAATGTCAGATTATGGACACTGGTGTACATAAATTCTTCACCAAGCTGGAACCCCTCTACAAGAAAGGACTTCCAAATTTATTAGTTATTAATGATAAGCTCAACATGTGGTTTGATTATAGTGAGAAAATAATGACCAAGGCAAGAGACAGTTCGAAGGTTGCAGCCGGAAGATTCAATATGACAAGAAATGCTTTCTTGGAAGCATTGGCATTTGACCTCGACATTCAGTATGAAATTAAAAGCCTATTCATCACCAAGCCGAAATTTTCTAAATAAACACATATTTCATTAAAATTGGAAAATTTTTATTACAAGGACATCACTAGAATTGAGTTTTTTCGTTCTTTTGAAATTCTAAATCCATTATTTAATTCCAAATTTAATGAAATATGTGTTAATATATTGAATTTGACGAAGTGTACATAAAGTTACTGAAGATGACTATCCTAAGCAAACAACGTTGGGATAAAATATGTGAATTACTGGAGTAAAAAGTAGATTTGGTTGCACAGCTCAGCGTCAACAGCACATGCAGAATTCGAGGGCCAGATAGCTAGCTGTTCCACCAATTCAGTGCCACCACTTCAAACAGTTCGAATTTCCCTGATATCTTTGTAATAAGTTAGATTGATTCAGTTTGATTATTTTTAGATACATCCTAGTCAATTGACAGGATATTTTTGTAAATTAATTATAAATACTTCATCTTCAGAAGTATCAAGGGTTGGTTTTTGAACAAAAGAACACTATTGTATATTGCTGAAGCATCATCATATTTACCAAGTAATACAGAAAGCTCTTTCACAGGATTCTTGTGTCAAGTTGTTGGTGAAGTGCCTCTATCGTCTTATGTGTTTATATTTCTTTGTTTATAACACATATTTGTTTCTTAATCTGAATTATTCAATAGATAAGTAAAGGGCAAAATTTGTTTAAATCTACACTTTGCACCCGACTACGAATAATTTGAATGTTTTCTTCTAATCTTTAAATATAGAATTCAGGTAACAATTCTCTATATCTAAAGTGAATCTTAATCTGTTCTTCCTCCCCCATTTCACAAACTAAAGAATCCATTCAGTTTGGCTACCCTGCCCTGTGAGATCTATTTGTAGACACTGCAGTCGTTCTGTAATTTATGTAACAAACTCCATAGCCCAATGATAATCTAGTTATCAACCAACCATTCAAATACAAATCAAACCTTAAACTTCATAACTAGCCTAATATTCAATCCAACAAAGTTAAATCTTACAGAGAGAGCCCTCTCTAAAGCTGGCAGGGCTAGATCCCAGCTTCCAAAGTTGGTTTGTGGTTACCTTTGTGATTTTCTTCTGCAACCTCAAAAAATTACAGAGTGCTAACATTCTGGCGATCATATTGGGGACATAAAAAATAATCCTTCATTTCGTTGTCATAAGATTATTTCCCTAGTTTATACATCTTTATTTCAAGAAGGCTAATGAACAAAATATTAGAAATAAAGGATTAGAGGTTGTTTTTCACTTGTAAAGATATGGCTCCAAAAAGAGTTCATACCCAAGCCAATCCTCATCCAGAACCACCTGAAATTTTAGAAAATATTAAAAGAATAGTAAGAAGGAGAAGTTTAGTTGAAAGCCAAGGAAGCAATAGCCCCTTTTCTAGGGTCAATTCTCTTCCTGAAAACCTCGACACCATTCAAAATATTCAGGTCGACTTACCTTTTGAACACAATCTTTTCAGGACTAAGTCTGAAACTTTTGTTGATCAGACAGTGGTTGATGAATCCATTCTTCAACCCTACAAACCAATAAGACCATCTGTTGAACCTAATTTGGATCAGCAAGTCCTTCAAAACTTCGACAAATTGCAGGATCTTGTGTCAGCACTTGATCAGGTTGTACATCAAGCTTACATTCAACAATCTGTTGAAATTTCTGCTCTTACCATTGAAGCATCAACTTCATCTTCCCATTTAGTTCATCCAACGTTAGTTGGCCCTATCTCTTCTGTAATTTATACTACTTATCTAGTAGTAGTACCGGTAGTAACCCAATCGATTCCACAAATCCTATACCTGCTCCTCCCTTGAGACCAAACATCATGGCTGCTCGTTATGCTCCCTTGGTTTTACCTACCCAATTGCATGATATGCCCCAAGACTATCAGACTAGGATTCCCCAATTTGATGGCAATGTTGCTATCAATGCACAATAGCACATAGATAGAATGAATGACTTTTTTGATCTTCATGAAGTAGATGAGAATGATGTAAAACTAAGGTTGTTCGCCCAAAGCTTAGGTGGAGAGGTCAGAAAATGGTTCAAAAACTTAGCAGCAGGTAGTATAAATGACCTTGCTGTTTTTCACCAATATTTCCTAACTAGGTGGGAAATTAAAAAGAGTCCTTTGCAGATCCTTAACGATTACAAAAACCTTAAGAGAGGACCTAACAAAACTGTAGAAGAGTATTGTGACAGATTTAATAAGGTTTATAATGCAATCCCCACTGCCATTAAACCACCCCTAGGCTTGGCCCTGATACATTTCCCAGAAGGATTCGATGTTGATATGGCCTATCAACTAAGAGAAAGAGATCCCACAACCTTAGAGGAAATGCAAGCAAATGCGCTTAAAGTAGAGGCTAATTTATTAGCAAAAAAAGCTAAATTGAAAGTTGAAAAAAGAGTAACAATAAAAGAGGAACCTTCATCTTCTGCTTCCACTGATTATAAAATAGACAATCTACTGAGAACAATGGAGAAAATGATGGATAGAATTAGTATAGCTGATAGGGATCCTCCGAGAGAAAATCAAACTGGGAAAATAAGGAATCCAAACTATAGAAGAAATCAACCCCAGATCAAACAAAGGGACCCAAAAGGTCCAAACTAGCAGGTAATACCTCATTTCCAAGAAAATTATACATATGAGGAGGCTGAGGTAGCTGATGATACAAAGGACACTCAAATAAATCTAATGGGAGTAAATGATAATGACTATATTTTTCTTACTGAGGAAGAACAAGACCTTTTCCTGTTATCCCAGAATGAAATAGAACCTGAAGAATCAGAGGATTACAAGAAAGGTTTTGAGAATTCCATTATGGAAGTCCATAAGAAATACAACCTTAGGAGTAGGAAAACACCTGATACTCCAACTAAAAAACCAGTTGAAACACCTGCCAAGAAGAACGTTGAGATTCTTACTAGAAATAATCCTGATGTTCTAATCCAGAAAAAACCTGATACTGCATCCAAATCAATTCAAACTAATGATCCCTCTACCAGCCAAACAAGAGACATATCCCAAAAGGATTTGGCTGATAAACAAGAGGCTGCCAATTTAAATAAAGCTCATACATAATTTAATATATAAAATGAATTGGAAAAACTCAAAATCCCCATTCCTTTGATAGAATTAATGAGTAAAACTGCCTATAAATCCCAGGTAATGAAAGCGCTGAGCATTGGAGAAACACTGAGTCAATGTATCAGATGATAAACTTGAAATACTATTTGGCCCAGAAATTGATGGTAAACTTCAAGAGGGAGATGTACCTCCCTTTTATGTTAGTCTAACCATTCATGATAAAATCTTACACAACGCTATGCTTGACTCAGGGGCCTCCCACAATCTTATGCCTAAGGTAATCATGGAGAAATTGGGATTAGATATAACTAGAAGGTATAAAGATCTGTATTCATTTGATTCCAGTCAAGTAAAGTGCCTTGGACTTATAAAGGATTTATGTGTCAACTTAGTCCAAATACCAACCAAAAGTGTACTTATGGGCATAGTTGTTGCTGATATACCTCCCAAATATGGCATGCTGCTTTACCGTTCATGGGGAGCCAAACTCCAGGGAACCTTACAGATGGATATGTCCTACGCAACAATCTCAGTCTTTGGTCAGAACAGAAGACTCTATAGAGAGAAACTTATGAAATTCATGGTCACAACTCAGGAAAGACCTAACAATTATCCCATATATTCTGTTCATTCAGATCTTGACTCATTTATTCTGTATAATGATGTAAGTGCACAAGAATAAGTTCCTAATCAAAATACGACTCTTTGTCTCACCAAGGAATGTCAAACATTAATCAACAAACAAGATAATTTAGATGAGGTTTTATGGAATTTGAGTTTTGATGGATCGATGAGTAAAGAAGGAGCGGGTGTTGGTGTATCGGTTTCCAATTCATATACACATCACTCAGAGGGTCCTTCCTACAAATTGAATTTCTAGTGTTCTAATAATGTTGCAAAGTACGAAGCCTTAATCTTAGGTTTACAACTTTTAAAGAAGCTGGGTGCTAAACGGATTGCCATTCATGGAGATTTTGAGTTGGTAATAAAACAAATCAAAGGAGAATGCTCTACAAAACATCCTAGGATGAGAGCGTATAGGAATGTTGTGTTCTTTTACTGAATATAGTTTTTCTATGGTTTCAAGAGATCAAAACATTCTGTGTGTTGGTCTTGCTACTTCGGCAAGTACTTGTAAATTACCATTTTGTCCTACTCGCCCATATATTGTTGAAGTGAAAAATAGACCTACTGTACCTGATAACATTAGATACTAGCAGGTTTTTGGAGATGATGCCCAGATTGAGAATTTTTTGCAGTCTAAAGATGAATTTGAAGATGCTAATATAGATATAGAATTTGATGTAGAAGATATTGTACATACTAGTGTGAATAAATTAGAATTGAATGAAATAGATGAAGAAAAACAAGAAACAAATATTTTACAACTGAAAGACAATATCTTACCTAGAGGGCTAGTTCCATTAGAAGATTTATTTGATTTCAATGATGTAGCTAAGAAGCCCAAAATTGAACCCACTGGAGTTGGTGTTGAGGAACATAATATTGGGACTGAACAAGAACCCAAAATGATCAAACTGTCCAAATCCTTACCCCCAGCTGAAAAGCTGAAGTACATTAAATTGTTCAAAGAATTCATTGATGTTTTCGCCTGGAGTTATGAGGACCTAAAATCCTATGACACTAGTATCATACAACACAAAATTCCCTTGAAAGAATATCATAAACCCTTTAAACAAAAATTAAGGAGGATTAATCCAATGCTTATGCCTCTTGTTGAAAAAGAGGTAAAAAGAATGTATGATGCAAAAATCATAGTACCCTTGAGATATTCCAAATGGGTATCCAATTTGGTTCCCACTCGGAAAAAGACTGGTGAGATCAGGCTCTGCATTGATTTCCGGAATTTGAATAAAGCCTCTTTAAAAGACAATTACCCTCTGCCCAAGATGGACCACATTCTACAGAAGGTGGTTGGATCCAGTAGAATTTCCCTGTTAGACGGCTTTTCTGGTTATAACCAAGTCTTAGTACACCCAGACGATCAAGAGAAGACAACGTTTACTACACCTTGGGGCACTTTCATGTATGTGAAAATTCCTTTTGGTCTAATGAATGCTGGAGCTACTTTTCAGAGAGCCATGGATTTTACTTTTGCTGATGAAATGGGTCACTTCATAGTTATATATTTGGATGACATCATTGTTTTTTCGAAAAACAGATGAGGAACACTTAAATCACCTGAGAAGAGTTTTTGAAAAGTGTTAGAAATTTGGCATTTCCCTCAACCCCAAGAAAACATTATTTGGTTTGCAAGAAGGAAAACTGTTGGGACACATAATTTCAAAAGAAGGAATCAAGATAAATCCCAGCAGAATCGAAGCTATACTCAAAATTAACCCCCCTAGGAATATAAAGGAAGTTAAATCTTTTATTGGACAGATAAATTTTATGAGGAGTGTTATGTGGAATTTTTCATCTACGGATAAATAGAATTTCCCTAGGTGGGTAGCTACACCTAGAACAACAGATTTAAAGCGTTTATCCTTTTTCTATAGAAGATAAATAAGACAAGGGACCTACTTGTTATCTTTCGCTTTCCCTTTGTCTCCTTTGTATGGCTCCCGTCACTCCTTCTCGAACTTAATTCACTCGACAAGTACCTGCAATCATAAACAAAGGACAAAAACCAATCAAAGCAAGAGATCTATCTACTATAAGCAAATGGAATCGAAAGAATTTACACATATAATCATCATACATAAAGACAAGAATATGGGAAAAGGTGTAAACAAATTTATTAAGTAGAAGGAAGAGTTACAACCATGAAGTCTGATCCAATGTCACTCCTCCAGCTTGAGTTCCATCCAACATCACATCAAAAGCACAACACTTCGACAACATAACAATACTTGCTTACAATCTCAAACCTCACACCAACAATATCTCCTTACAAATTCTCAAAGTCCAGCCCTTGATCACTTAGATGAGTGCTCAATTTATAGGAAAATGGAGGTGGTTTGGTCATAAATGAGGGTATTGAATGGCCTTCCAAACTTAGAGTTAGTTTCCATGGAGGAAGGGATGAGAGGATAGGAGGTTACTTAACTCATTCCCTATCCAATTTCGAGCTCATAGGAGATGATAAGTGTGGGAATCTTCTAGAAGGCTCCAGAAGATAAGAATATTCCTAGAACCCTATGAGGATTTCGCTCAATCTCACCCAGCGCAAGTCAAAGTGGGCCTAGGTGCACTGAAATGCACCCTTACATGGGCCTACCTGCATTGAAGTGAATTTACCCCTGACCAAGGTTCCGCTGGTCCCTCAAGGAGGCATTTTTGGAGGGCTTCAGGCCAGGAAACTTTCAGGGAAGGAGGCATTCAAAGTGATGACTTGTCTAGGGTATGTAGCAACTAGATTAGGGTTTGATGAGCCCAAATAGTACTGATCTGAATGTTGGGAGTGATGTGCCCAAATGGATCTTGTTGGCCGGATAAATCGATCTTGCGGACAAGGTTGATCTCCCTAGTATCAGAAGATAGTCTAGCAACAAACGGACAAACAAACCTATCTTTCTCTAGACATATGCTATTTATAAGTAAATACTACAAAGGTGTTAAGATCCTACCTTAGATCCAATGCTTGTTCGTAGTAGTCATTCTCGAGTCGTTCGAAAGAGTTATCTTTGAAGACCTGCAATCATAAACAAGCAAACATTAAATAGCACCTGCATAACAAATATCATAAATCATGTCTATTATGGTGATCAAGGAATCCATAAAATAAACCATGAATCAACAGCTTATTGAGAAAAACAAATTTATTTGTATTAACTTTGAAGTAGAAGAACCTTACAACCTTTTCAGCCTTGATGTTGAACAAGCTCTTCCTCGGGTCCGAAATAGGAATTTCCTTTACTTTGACAAGCCTTGCACTCCTCCAATTGAGGTCTTAGAGGTATGTAATCTCTCCTCATAAAAACTCAACTAAACAAGACTAAGTTCTAGTAGCATTTCACCTCAAAAATATTCAGCTTCTCACCTCCCCAGTAACCAGCCCAATGCTTCATTTTATAGTGCAGAGGAGGAGGTTAAAGGTCCACCTATGAAGGGATAGAATCCTCCTTCAAAGGGATAAGCTCCTCACATCAAGGGGATAGCTCCTTAAGGTATGGGATGCATGAACCTTAAGAGAGCGAACTTTCCACCTCAAGTTTCCTTCCAGAAGCTTCTAGAAATGATTGAAAGTGAGTTTTTTAGAAGGTACTCACGCCTTTTTAACTTTTACAGGGGTCCGCACCCATAACACGGAGACAGAGCGGTCAGGTGCGCAGGAGACTTGACCGTTAGGTGCGGGACCGCATGTAATGCCAAGAGAAAGTGCGGAACCAGAGTTTTAAAGACTTTTGAGGGATTTCTCTTGCTTTCAAGGCTTGATATGAGGAACTGGTGTTTCAGACTTGTAGAGGGGGAAAGTATGAGTGGTACTGAACTCACACAGATAGCAGAATGTTAAGGTGACAATTTTTAGTGCAACAGATCTATAACAGTTACCCCCTAAACCATGAAGTTGAAAATGATAATGTCGAGTGATATGCTTTATGATGTGATGAGGAGGTTTCGAAGCGGATGGTGAACTGCATCAATTACAATACATTTTATCATGATATTTTGAATTTTTTCATGAATTGTTGAGGGAAGGCATACCCATGCTCAACATATAAACTTTCATTACAAGTACATAGATAGTCGTCTACATATATAGACCCATGATGGGATGACCATCAGTGTAAAGCCATTGTACAAATGATTTGGTACTTTCCTGAAATCGCAGCCCAAATGGATGAAACTAGATCCAGGGTTTTCTATCTCGTTCAATCGTTCACTCAAGTACGAGTCTAACCATATGAATATGTGATCTGAAGTCGAACATGGGAAGACACCGTCTAATTACCAACCAATGATGTAAGCCATTAACAGACGCGAGAGAAATCACTGATAATGATAATGATCCTCAAGGTACTGCAGTACATTCTGTATGGTGTGAATAGATGTTTTGATGTTGAACACCATACAAAGTCTTTCGGTCGAAGGGCAGTGATGTCAACCTATTGCTAGAAGCGAGAAACTTGCCATTGATGTATGCAAGCTCCAAGGCACTGAAAGGGTGTTTCTAAGTCAACTTCTTGGATAATGTGTTGATGTCGACAAGAAGCGACTCGTCGCAGGAGGGCCTTGATGTATCCCACATCAATGACACGAAATGAGTGTAATGATTTTTGGAGACGGAATGTGACTGAAGACCTAAGGTTCAGGAATGGCGGTCATGAAAATGAAGGTTTATAAGTATTGCAAAGGATGAATTTAATTGAGTGACTTCTCTTGAACATGTCAGCGACACTGAATGAATTGGCAGCATTGACCCAAAACCAAAGTAATGGATGGTATGATAAACCAAGGTATGATGACCCTTAGGCAGATAACCCAACCCAAGTAGTCACATTGATGAAGTGAAAGTGTCATGTTCAAGAGCGACCTGCTGCCATAAAGTGGTTTACCCCTTTTCCCATTTTCCCCAGTCATTGCTTACCAATACCTCTTTATTTTTATCAAGCTTGAGTAGGATAACATATGCTTGTTGTATAATTCCACCCTTCGAGTGAATCCATCAATATGTGATGTTTTATCAAGTCTAGCGAAGGTGAAACTAGGTCTTGTCATGATGGACAAGTTTGTCGCTATTATGTTTTAACGAGTTTAATGACAATGATAACTCGGTCCTTTTCATGTTTAGAGAGTTTGAAAAGGGACAAAAATAAAAACTCCACAAGTTCTTTTTTGTAGATTTGTCTCTCAAGTCTGAAAAAGTGTAAAATAATACGAGAGAGAACCTATTGACCATGTTCGATCAACATATTCCTTTTTCATAAATAATCTATCTCAGTCTGGAAAAGGGTTAAACTTATACTAAGTAGATGTTGTTTCCAATCCATTAACGCGCTGAAAAGGACAAGTGCTCGACAATATTTTCATATTTTGAGAGTCTGAAAACAGCTAAAAGAGGACTCCAAGGGGGTTCCTTTTTCGATGTTTAACAAAGCTCAAAAAAGAGATAAAAGTATGCTCTGTGGTCAAAGTAAAATTCCCGATCGTGCACATCAAATTCTATAAGTCAACTGTAAATATGTTCAAAGCAACATGAAACGGATCAGACATACCTGTTTCATTGGTAAAAATAGGTAAATACTAAAGTTTACTCATTTAATGATCATGAAATAAACATAAAACAATAATTTACCATGTCATTTTCACCATTTGATATTTACCATTCAGTTTGTGCTCTGAACCAGTTTTTTACCTCGATCTTCAGCAGATGATTGCGAGAGATTCTGTGGATCATTTCTCATGCTGTCTAGACTAGGTAGAATATCTACCCCTCCTCTTTCTTTTCATGTCATTCTTTTACATTTTCAAGCAAATTTTAGGGTTTTTAGGGCCCCTAGGGTTATAATATTTCGCCCTGGGATCAGTGCAGCCTTCCATGTAGAAAACTACGTTGTAGAGCACCCAAACAGAAGGGTAGCTGCTCTGCAGCGCACTGTCTCCTTGCCTGGGCTGCGCTGGGCGAGTTTCACAAATTTGTTTCACCTGTTTGGCCCAAAATTTCTCCAGTTTTTTGCATGAAATGGATCCTAACTAAGCTTATGGTTTGATTTCAGGCTTTCATCGGATCAGAATGTCTATTACTTGGCGAGAAAGAGAGCATGAAGAACAATACATGGTTGCCCTAAATGATCCGGGTACTGTTGAGGCCCTCAGAAACTGTGGGTTGCTCAAATACTTCAGGTTGTTTGGGATGAGGCAACAATCAGAACTATTGCAATTCCTAGTTCATGCATGGGATCCAACGGATTAGGCTTTTCACATAAGGGACAAAGTGGTCCCTATTATGATTGATGATGTTTACTTTCTTACAGGGTTGTTGAGATGTGGTGCCCCCATTTCTCTTTCAGGTTCTTCCCGTGGGGGTGAATCAGTGAGGGACTATGTTCGACAATTCTATCGGCCAGGTACACAGCCTAGCAAAGACAAAAAGATAATCATCAAAGATATTTGTGATTTTCCTTTGAGAACAATCCTTTTCACTATCACAAAGTTGGCAGGTAGTGTGACACTTCATCTGGCGAACAGATCATACATGCAGTATGCACTTGAGTGTCTTGAGCCAACTCTATTCAACTGGTGTGAGGCTGTACTTTCTTCACTGAAAGAGTAGCTGACAAAGGTAAAGAGTGGTAAGATGAAGAATTTTAGCTATGGATCGCTCTTAATTGCTTTTACCTTAGAGAGAATTCCATTGATGCAACCTCAGCATGTAACACTGGGTGTAGCTGGTCCTAGAGATCCATGGATGCAGAGGTGGGTTGAATTGATGGCTAGACATGTTGGTCAGTCATCGATTACATTTTCTACTGCATTCTTCAGTTGGCTCGATCAACAACACATTGTCATTGAGGAGCATCCATACGCAGGGATGGATTTTTGTGGAGATCCAGAGTTGAGTTTACCAATGGGCGCTTAATGGGGTGCTATAGGTAAATTGTTTTTGACCAAATGTTTTTGTTTTTTAAGTTTCTACATGTTTTTGTGTTTTTGATGTTTCCAAGACTAAACTAAAATCATTCTCATGCATACAGATGTTGGTATTGTTCGACCTACGGGACATCAACAGGAGGTAGGTGGACCAGCGCGGAGAAATGTCGGGAGGGCAATTCTCTAGGATTTGGATTTGATTGAGACACTAGCAGAGTTGCAGGATCATGTAGAGGGGTTAACCCTCGGTATTTCAGATATCCGGATTGAGGAGTTACCTATGAGGCTGTAATGCCATACTATTGGTGTTCCCGGCCGTTGGATGCAGCTATTGCGCATGATAGCTCAGGCTGTTACCTGTTATCATGATCATCACTAGGTCTACTTAGGATGATTTTTGTATGCATTTTGAGTTTCTAGGTGAGATGACCAAACATGTCTTGGACACAAATTTTGTAAAAACTTTGAAACATCTATCTATTTTTTACTTTTAGAGTTTTTATATATGGTTATGTGCAATCCTATTCAACTAATGATGTGAATTGAAAATGTACTTTTACATGTGTCGCAAATGTGTGTTTAACACATAGTTTGCTCATGAATCAATTAATGTGTTAAAGTTTCTGGAAATATGTTGATATTGAATGTACTCAAAATGTCTTTCCAAAAGACGAACTCTAAGGAAGATACGAAGAATTGTTGGGTTTCGGACGGTATAAACGTTTGTTAGTTGCAATACGATGAGTTGTGAGTCCAGCCTAACGATGATTTAGCGAATGCCAAGTGAAATGGCATCAGACAAAAGTTCGATCAATGTGCTATACTCAGCGATAGTGTTCGTAGAATGACCGATACAAATCCATTGAAAACTCACTAACTCACCACTTGGAGTGAAAATGGCCCATGCTGTAGAAGATAGGTTCTGCGTACTATGACTAGGACCATCGGCATAACCAACAAATGGTTCCAAAGATTCTGACATCTGCAACAAATGCAAAGCATATTACTTAACCACATAAAAATTCCAAAAGACACACTGACACACACACATGCAATTAAAGCATATATACAATGATTTAACTAAACTTAATTAAGCATAGTAACGTTTGAGGTACAACCTGTTTCGGGGCTGCGACAATGGAATTCCATCATAATCCACAAACTCATAGGCACCTTTTACCAAAACACACTTGACAATATAAGGGCCCATCCATAGTGGTTCAATTTTTCTTGCTGCTAGTTTGTCATCTTCCTGGTCATAAAGCAAGACCAGGTCTCCTTTTGAGAAAATGCGAGGCTTGACATTTCTGTCGTATTGCGCCTTGATTCATTTCTTATGTGCTTCGTTAGCCAATGTAGCTTCACGACGGGTTTCATCCAGATGGATGAGTTCTAAGAAACATGCTTCTTCATCAGAAGTGTTGGGTAACAGGTCAATTGCAAGTTTAAGAGATTAAATTTCATGTTGTATCAACAAGATTTCCTGCAGACCATACACCAATTGAAAGGGTGTGAATCCAGTTGCATTCCTTACCGAGGTTCGATATGCCCACAAAGCAGAGTACAAGATTAAATGCCAGTTTCGTTTATGAACCCCTATCATTCTTTGAAGCATTCGCTTCAAGACTTTGTTGATGGCCTCAACTTGTCCATTAGCTTGTGGATAGTAAGGAGTAGAACTATCATGTGAAAGTCCTAACTTGGCAGTTAACTCAGTCATCATGTGATTGCGAAAATGTGACCCATGATCTATAACTATAGCCTATGGTACACCAAATCGGGCAACCACGTGGTTGAAAAAGAAAAGTGCAACCGTCTTGCCACTGTTGTTTAATGTAGGCATCACCTCGGCCCATTTTGTGAAATAGTCAACAACGACTATAATGTACCCATGCCCCCCAACCGAGTGAGGGTTACATGTCATGAAGTCAATGCCCCATTTGGCGAATGGTCCAATAGCGACGACAGGATGCAATGGTGCAGGTGGTAATCTAGCTTTACGGTCATAGATCTGGCATGCATGACAAATTCTGACTGCAATAATGCAATCTTTGAATATGGTAGGCCAGAAGTAACCAACACGAAGAATCCTCTGTGCAGTAGCATAACCAGATAAGTTTCCACCACAAGCACCTTAATGGAAATCATTCAAAATTTTCTCAGCTTCCTCATGTGTGAGGCACCTCCGTAAAATCGTATTGATACCACGACGGTAAAGAGTGTCACCAATGATCATATAATATTTGGCTTGGTATCAGATACGTCGCTGTTGTGAGTGAGAGGTATCAGGCCGGAAAGTTTGGGTCTGGAGATAAATTAGTATATCTCCATACCATGGGTTAGATGATGAAATCAGGAACAGAGATTCATCCAGAATTGATGGTTCTGATGTTGAATAAATGGTATTCGAGGGAAGGTCGCAAAGAAGCTCAATGAAAACTAGAGATTTCTTTTATTTGGATTTGATGAATTCCAAATCGAATTCTTGCAAAATGACGATCCATTTTGAGTATTTTCCCTCATAGGGTTGCAATCCGAAATGAAAGTGGTCTTTTGGAGCAGGATATAGTGGCAAAATCTCTGTACAACTTGAACAACAACCAGAGCTAGCTTTTCGACGTAAGAGTACTTAAATTCTGTATCATTGAGATTGCGGCTCAAATAATATATCGGATGTTCAATCCCATCTTCTTCTTGGACTAAAACCATTCCAATGGTTGTATCTGCAGCGACGAGATACATGAAGTAGTCGTTTTGATAATTCGGGGAATACATTAATGATGCTCTAATCAAGGTATCTTTAAGAGCATCAAAGGAAGCTTGCGCAACCTAATCCCAATGGAAGGGTATCCCCTTTTTCAAAAGACGAGTAAATCCTTTAGCCATTTCAGCATAATTGGGAATGAACCTCCTCAGAAAGTTAGCCTTCCCTTGGAGTCTCTGTAACTGTAGTAGATTGGAAGGTGGAGGCAAGTCAAGAATTGCTTGAACCTTAAGTGGGTCGAGTCAAATTCCTTCCTTAGACACTACGAAACCAAGCAAATGACTAGAACCAACACAAAACACACATTTTTGTGGATTGAGTCATATTTTGTAGTGTCGGCACCGTAAAAATATAGCTCTCAAATGCTGCGGGTGATCAGTCCGCTTTCGTGAATGAGCAGGTAAATCATCAAGATATGGTTGAACAATATGTTTGATGTCATGGAAGACAGTTCATTGCCCTCTGAAAAGTTGCCCCTGCGTTCTTCAAACCAAAAGGGAGTTTCCTGTACGCGAATGTGCCCCATGGACAAATAAAAGCAGTTTTAGATTGGTCCTCTGAGCGAGTATTGATCTAATAATAGCTGGAAAAGCCATCCATAAATGAAAATATTTCACATTTGGCACATTCATCAATAATCTGGTCGATAAAGGGAGTGGGATAATTGTCTTTTGGACAAGCCTGATTAACATCCCTATAATCGACGCACACTCGTATTGTTCCTTGTTTCTTCATGATAGGAACAATATTGGAAACCCAATCAGTAAGAGGAACAGGGTATATGAAACCAACATGCAAAAGTTTTTCAACTTCTGTTTTAATGGCAGCAGCCTTCTTTGGATGAATAGGATGGAGGTGCTGTCGCACTGGTTTGACATCAAGATACATTTTGATTTCATGTTCAACTATACTAGAGTCAATACCTGGAATCTCCTCATATGACCATGCAAATATATCTCGAAATTCACGAAAGAGAGCACAATAAATATCAAGTTCTGATGGAGAACAAGATTTTCCAACATGAATGTTTTCTACAACTTTAGGTTTGGTCGAAATATTGATAGAAATTGTTTCTTCGATATTTGACAAGTTTCGCTTGGAATCTACTGTATCTATGAAAACAGAATTCGAAAGAAAATCAACAACTGAAGGGTGATTAAGTTCATTTGAAAAATATTCTATGTGATCTGGAAGATGGGAACGATGATGATAATCTTCCCATGGTTCTTCTTCCATCATCATTGATTGGATGATTCCTTCATCAGTAGAAAATATACGTGAAAAAGGATCAAAAGAAGTACCATATTCCAATGAACGGTCTACCCATACATTTGGCGAAGATGGATTTTGGTTCGCCTCGCAAGCTAGAAAGATTGATTGCTATGCAAG
This sequence comes from Pinus tabuliformis, assembly GCA_031772625.1. Lineage (NCBI taxonomy): Eukaryota > Viridiplantae > Streptophyta > Pinopsida > Pinales > Pinaceae > Pinus > Pinus tabuliformis. The sequence goes on along the minus strand of CM062816.1, from coordinate 325,587,406 downwards.
CTCAATAGGGCTTAGCGGCATGATTTCATTACTACTATCAACTTCAGAACTATTGGTAATCTTCCTTAAATCAGATGAAGTGGAAGATATCATGTTGCAAGTCTCAACTTTTGCCACTTCTGCCATGTTTGATGGTAGCGGTAGTGAAAAAATACTCATTAGGGAAGAATCCTTGAAGATACCTACACCAATGTTTTGAAGAGATAGAGGGGGTCTGTGAACTAATGGAATGCTTCCAGTAGCCTATGAACTAGAGGCAAAGAAAGCGAGTTGATCGATAACTGTGATTCCGCCCTTATGAGGGAATGCAATCGTACGAAAGTATGTCGAAAACACAGCAGCCATAGCATATACCCATGGTCTTCCTATCAAAATGTTGTAGCCGAGGGGTCCGTCAACAACCTCAACTTCAACAATTATTGTTTTACCCCCTAGTTCGGTTTGCAGATTACTCAAGATTCCACAAGGCGTATATGTGCAACCGTAAAAAACTTTTAACGATGTTGGTGAACGTGACAAAGGTGGTGAGCCAAGTGTTTTCCAACAATTCATAGACATAATACAAGTAGATGCCCCCTCGTTAATAATGGTTCGGTGAATAAGTTTATTCAAGGCATTTACTTGAATTAAGAATGTTAATTGTGCTGGTAATTATGGCGTATAACCCGCATGGTTGAAAACCACAAGATTGGAATCAGTTGGATCGATTCCACCAATTGCTGACAACAAAGCCTGCTTTTGGGAGGGACAATTTTGAAGCACCTCGAGCGTCGACATAGCAGAAGGTGACTGAGCCAAATCTTCTACTATGTTATAGTTCTGTGCTGCTCGAGCTCGAGGGTTAAATGTTGATTTATGTACAACTCCCTTAGGCGGTTTTATTGTTAACTTTGGTGCAATAGGCGGTGGAATAGGATCAGACGAAGTCAAAGTCGAAGGATTAGGTTGATTAGTGGCCTGGTTATTCAACGATGACGGTTGATTTCCATAATCTTTACTTCGTGTTGACACCAAAACTTCAATTTTAGGCTTAGAGGCGGATAGCATAAGCACTTGGGAAGTGGAAGCATGGTCTGTAGCAACCATATTTGTCTTCGGGTTTGGAAAAGGATCAGTCAACACCACAGATGTATTAGAAGTCTTAAGAAGCTTTGAGACTTCATATTGGTGAGGACAATCTCGCATAAAGTGCTCATCATTACAAATTAAACATGGGTAACAAGGTTTCCTAGCCGAAGGAGAGGAATCAGATGATTTCTCTTGAGGGGAATTATTTTGTTTCTTCTTGTTTTTCCCCTTCTTCTTGCTTCCTGGTTGCTTTTCATTCTTGCCTTTGTCAGATGACATGGCATTGATTTCGGAAGCAAGAGTGTTATCAGATGCATTTGAAGTTTGATTAGAAATGGCAAGTGTTTGACCAGATGGTCCACCTGTCGTTTGCGTGCTTGAAGAACCAATCACACCGTCAAAGGCATGAGAGTCATTACTCGATGGTGGTGGAGGAACAACGAAAGCCGGCCGGGGTGCATTTGGGATCTTGTCATAGAGCATGTCAGGCTGTGTATAAATCAAGTCCAAATATTGGGCACGAGAAATTACTTGCTCTTCAGTGACAACTCCACCTTTCGCCACATCCTTGGTGATAAATGACAACAAGGATTTTATAAACCACTAAGCTAAATGCTAATTAGGAATATAAGTTTTAACCATTTGATGATGACGATGCCACTCATGAATATGATCATAGATATGAGTAGCAATAGTCTATTTAAAGTTGGTTATTAGTTCTGTTCTAGTTTCATATCGTATGGGTAACTGGAAGTGGGTTAAAAACATGGTAGCTAAGGTTGTAAAATAATCAAAAGAAGCTCGTGGTAACTTAATGTACCACTTCGCAGCCGGACCAGTAAGCGTTCTATGGAAAAGACATAGTCTAACTGAATCATCATTCAAGGAGTTTGATGAATACCATAAATGAAAAGTCATGACATGGTTGGATGAGTCTTCTCCAGGGTTTCCATTGAATTTTGAAATATCGGAAGGTAATTTACGAGGAATCACCGGCCACCAAGGTGCACAAAGAATTCGGTCATTGGTGAGCCAATTTAGATCTGGTAATTCAAGTGTTACAACAAAAGGCAACTGTCTATTGAGGTCAGGTTGAGCATATCCATGGTAAGATGGGATTGCCTGGGCAATAGGCCTTTGCATACTAGCATAAGGAATCTACTGCTGGTAACCTTGATAAGGGTAAGTTGTTTGAGCAAATCCGGTGTAAGGTTATTGTTGAGCACTAGGATACATTTGCTATTGTCCAAACCCAGCATAGGCTTATTGACCAAGTCCAGGATGAGGTTGGTATTGTTGGAATTGTTGTTGTTGATATTGGGGTTGCCAAGGCTGTTGAAGAAACTGTTGTTGTTGTTGATTTAATGGTTGTTGCCCACCAATGTAAGCTTGACCAGGTTGTGAATACACTAAACTAGTGTAAGTCTGAGTCATTCCAGTAAAAGGTAAACTGGCCTGAGGTTGTTGGACTCCAGGCACAAGTGGTTGTTGTAAAATTTCCTGAGAAGGTTGAATCTGTAAACCTGAAACTTGGGGGTCTGAGGTTGAAGGACCAGCTTGCACAGGTTGAGATACAACAATCTGAGCTTGTGACTGCGGTAAAGCTGTAACAATAGGTGTAGTAGGTATGGATGAGATAGATTGCATAGGTTGTGATGGATACACAAGCCTAGGTTGAACGGGCATTGTTGGCTGCCACTGACAGATAATTATTCTAGGTTGACCTAAAGATGACGGCATACCGACATATGGTTTCCCCCCAGAAAATGGAGGATAAGGAGATTGTGCATATTGTTCTCCGTATGGGGGTAGTCCAGTGTAAAGCAGATACATAGGATGGTAACCAGATGAACCAGCTTGATATTGAATTGATGGGTCCATTCGTTCAGTGTCTATTAATGAGGAACCAGATAAAATTCCTATAGAGGACATTGGTGAAGACCAAGGGCTAGAAGCAACACCTGAGTGGGTTCCATAAAAAGATTAGTAACCCAATGGGACATATGTAACACCATACAAATGTGACTTAGGTGTCGTAGTAAACATTGAAGAGGTTGCGACAGAAGATTCTGCCGTTGCTGTAGCATATGGCATAGTTTGGGATGTTGACTCTGCCACAGTCAAATGTACAAATAAATTTCCTAATGAATCAATAGGTGTCTGAAGTAATTAAGTTCAAAAGGAGCAGTAAATTGAGGAGTATGAGGATACAGATAAAGTCCAGTTCCAAAATGGAATAGATTTCCGGGTGTTTCTACCTTAGGTTCCTCTTATATCTAAATCAAACCAGGTGGAAGGATTTCACTGTCAGGTCCGTAATAGATTTCCAGTATTTGTTCCTGAGGTAAAGAGGAAGTCTCGACAGTTACAGATGTCTGTGGATGTACTTGTTGATCTTCTCCCGGTATGGTAACAACTTCTGATTGTTTAACCTCAAGATCCAAGTGTTCTGGTAAAAGAACAGGCTGAAGTTGGGCTTCTTGAACAACTTTTGGTTCAAAAGTAACTTCTGATTGAACGATGATAGGTTCAAGATCAACTTTTGGTTGAACAGATTCAGGTTCTGAAGTAATTTACTGTTGAAAAACTTCGGGTTGAGAATCAACTTGTTGTTGAACAACTTGGGTTACCGTTTCACTAGATTCAGTTCTAGTATCCTCAGGTAATTGTGGAGATTCCACTTCAGTAACAGATGTATCAGTAAGTAACTGTAGGAGTAACTGGAGTCACAGTACTTACCAGTATAGGTGTTTCCGGTAATTCAGATGAAGAACCAGAAGTTTTGTGAAGTACTGGATTAAGTCAAATGAGACCGCTTTGATTGGATAGGTGTAGCTTCAGGTGGTAAAGGTGGTTTACTCACTGTCCTCCGTGAACGGCGGGGTAAAGTTTGATGTTCCTCCACGACTACTAATTGATTTTATTATAAAAAATAAATAAATAAAAAGGGGTAAACTAGGCAAAAGGTTTACCAAGCAACTGTGAACTGCAGAATACCTCTCGGCGAACTGAGAAGTATGGGCAGGAAATCTCCCCGAATGCTGTGTTCGGTGTATCACAATGTACAAGGCAGCTGACTCGGTTACCTAAGGATGGATAGCAACCTAGTGTTGTCCTCCCATATATACCCGAAAGTATGTGGAGGCCCAATCCGTATTAGCGCTGTCTAATGCGAAACCACACAGTGAGAGCATTCCTTTATACTTTACGTAATGTAACACCACCCTATATACCCGAAGGTACGTGGACGAGCTACGATATACTCACGTACGTGGAATGAGGTATCACACTCAGAATGTATCGCAGACAAGTTAGCGACAACTACTATGTTTTACGACGCCGGAACACGTCTCTAGCCTAGAACCTCTAAATGTTTTGCGTTAGGTGAAAATGCTCCATTAGGTTAATTGAGGTTAATTTTAAGTTGATCTTGATTAAGAATTTGCCTTTCAAGGTTCACCACGTGATGTCTTTGAAATTCCTAGAATGCAACTAATATGATAAGCATTCTTTTCATTCAATTTGAATAATGAAAACCTTAGCTAGTATGGATAGAGCAATCAGATTCTTTTAATCAAAGAACAAAGAGCACATCTAATGCAATTTCCCTAAACTATTCCTATGAGCACACTCAAACTTTTTCAATGCATGATGCAAGTTTTTCTTTTCAATTCCCTTAATGTTAAGATGAACAAAAGGAAACTAATGCACATATAATCAATCAATCTTTTTGCAAGAACGAAGACTTTACGACAGTTCCTTTTCGAAAGAAATGAAGACTTTTACGACACTTTATTTTGAACAAAGATTAATCGACTATAAACTAACTTTGAAAATGAACTGATAGTGATAAAGAAATCATTTAAGAAACACTAAAAAATCAAGGCCAAAGTAGGGCTAGGAGAGGAAACACAAATTGATTTCAGAGACACAACAATCATTGATCTTTCAGCAAGAAAAAACAGAAGGAAATTTGGGAAAAATCAAGTCAAAGGTGGGATTTTTGACCTAAGGAGGATCAACGCAACCTTGAATGGGAGACAGTGCGCTTCAGAGCACTGTCCTCAAGCCAAGGGTGCTCTTTAGTGCTTTGTCTCCTGACCAAGCCTGCGCTGGTGCCAAAGAGGCCATTCTAGGGGTTTTCAAGTACAATTTTTACCAAAAAACACTTCAAAAAGGCTGAAACAAGATTAATGGAAGCAAGTAAAGTCTAGTAAGGTGTACTAGGATGAAGGTAAACTAACCGGAATGATGATCATTCCCCAATGGAGTCGCCAATTTGTTATGTGGAATTTTTCAACTACGGATAAATACAATTTCCCTAGGTGGGTAGCTACACCTAGAACAACAGATTTAAAGCGTTTATCCTAAATTTATAGAAGATAAATAAGACAAGGGACCTACTTGTTATCTTTCTGTTTCCCTTTGTCTCCTTTGTATGGCTCCCGTCGCTCCTTCTCAAACTTAATTCGCTTGACAAGTACCTACAATCATAAACAGAGGACAAAAACCAATGAAAGTAAGAGATCTATCTACTATAAGAAAATGGAATCGAAAGCATTTACACATATAGTCATCATACATAAAGACAAGAATACAGGAAAAGGTGTAAACAACTTTATTAAGTAGAAGGAAGAGTTACAACCATGAAATCTGATCCAATGTCACTCCTCCAGCTTGAGTTCCATCCAACATCACATCAAAAGCACAACACTCTGTCAATATAACAATACTTGCTTAAAATCTCAAACTCACACCAACATTATCTCCTTACAAATTCTCAAAGTCCAACCCTTGATCACTTAGATGAGTGCTTAATTTATAGGAAAATGGAGGTGGTTTGGTCATAAATGAGGGTATTAAATGGCCTTCCAAACTTAGAGTTAGTTTCCATGGGGGAAGGGATGGGAGGATACGAGGTTACTTAACTCATTCCCTATCCAATTTCGAGCTCATAGGAGATGATAAGTGTGGGAATCTTCTAGAAGGCTCCAAAAGATAAGAATATTCCCAAAACCCTATGGGGATTTCTCTCAATCTCGCCCAGCGCAGGTCAAAGTGGGCCTAGGTGCACTGAAATGCACCCTTACTTGGGCCTACCTGTACTTAAGCACATTTACCGCTAACCAAGGCTACACTGGTCCCTTAAGGAGGCATTTCTGGAGGGCTTCAGGCCAAGAAACTTTTAGGGAAGGAGGCATTCAAAGTGATGACTTGTCTAGGGCATGTAGCAACTGGATTAGGGTTTGATGAGACCTAATAGTACTAATCTAAATGTTGGGAGTGATGTGCCCAAATGGATCTGTAACAAGGAGATTCATTCCGAATTTATCTGAGCTTTTAAAGAATATAACCAACATGCTAAAGAAAGATACTGAGGTGAAATAGAACATGGAAGCTAGACAATCATTTAATAATGTAAAGCAAGCTTTAACTCAGGCTCATGTATTAATTAGTCCAGATTTTACTAAAGATTTCCTAATTTTTTCATTTTCTTCTGAGCACACCATTGCTGCAGTTCTCCTACAAAAGAATAATGGAGGCCATGAACAACCTATTGCTTTATTTATCAAAGCTTTGAGAGATGCAACATTGAAATATGACATTATGGAAAAACAAGACTTTGCCCTGGTAAAAGCCATAATATATTTTAGAGTGTATATTCTTCATTCACACATTATTTATTTTGTTCCAAATGCAGTATTCAAAGATATACTGACCCAAAATGATCCCGAAGGGAAAAGGGGTAAGTGGGTTTCTGTTATATTAGAATATGATATTGAAATTCAACCCACTAAACTCATCAAAAGTCAAGGGTTAGAAAAATTAATGGCTGACTCTAACTTACATGATTTAAATATAAATTTTTTGGAAATATTTAATGAACTAGATGAGATGACGACTCCACAGGTAGCATAAGATTTTGCTACCTCTCCCTTGTATGCTGACATTATTTATGTTCTACATAATTTACAAACTCCTCCTGGTTTAACTAAAACAAAATCTAGATTTATTAAACTTAAAGCTGTTAAGTTTTGTATTTTGGATGAAAATCTGTATTGGAAAGATGCTAGTGGTGTTTTACTAAACTGTTTGGTGAAAAATGAAGCAGGTAAATTCATGCAAGAATTCCATGAAGGAGACTGTGGATGACACCTTTATTGGAAGACTATTGCCAATCAGATTTTGAGGGAAGGTTTTTACTGGCCCACCTTATTTTCTGATATCCAAAAGAAAGTTACTTCATGCCACAAATGCCAAATATTCGAAGGCAAAAAGAAACTTTTGCCTTTGCCCTTAAGGGCTATATCTGTTGAAACTCCTTTCCAACAATGGGGTCTTGACTTTATAGGAGAAATCCACCCTGCCTCTTCTGCCCAACACAAGTGGATTCTGAGAGCCACTGATTACTTTACAAAATGGATATAGGCCATACCTACCAGACAAGCTTCTAATGTAGTTATCATAAAATTCCTTGAGAACAATATCCTTGCAAGATTTGGATGCCCTAGGAAAATTATTACTAACAATGCTGCAGCTTTCAGGTCAAAAAGGATGGTAGATTTTTGCAACAAATATCAAATAACATTGGGACATTCTACAACCTATTACCCTCAGGGAAATGGACTGGTAGAATCTTCAAATAAAATCTTAGTTAATATTATTAAAAAGTTGTTGCAGGACAATAAAAAGTCATGGCACAACAAGCTGGTTAATGCATTGTGGGCAGACAGGCTTACTACCAAAAAGTCAATAGGCATGTCTCCATACCAGCTAGTTTATGGGATAGATGTTGTTTTTCCAAATTTGTTGGGAATTCTTGTTTTAAAGATGCTGCAAGAATTGGAGGTGGAACCAAATGATTTACAGAGGAGAATAAACTAGACAATTCATTTGCATCAGACAAGAGAAGCCGTTCATAACAGAACTCAGTTGATCCAAGATAACATCAAAAGGCATTTGACCAATGGACTAAAGCTGATGCCTTTTAGATCGGAAATCATGTTCTAAAATGGGATTCTATAAGGGAAGAGAAAGGAAAGCATAGTAAGTTCAACAAATTATGTTTGGGACCTTACATTATTAATGCTTACCGAGGTAACAATGCATTTTTTCTGAAGAACATAGATGGAACAAAATTACCTGGAGGAACTGTCAATGACAGGATGCCAAAGCATTATGTTTTTCAGGATTAAACAATAGTTTTTATCACACCCATTGTAGATACCATTTACCTTGTACTGTCATGAGTGGGTAGCTTATGTCTGAAAGTTGAAGCCCGTGGAGAAGGCCCTAAGCTTTTAGTCATTTTTCCACCATAACTACAACAAACAAAAAATCAGATGCAATCAACACTAAAGATAAGGATTCAAGGCTACTAGTCTACGGTGTTCTTGACACTTCACCAGAAAGTGCCATCCCCAGCTGGAGCCACTGTTAGGGTCCTATAATTTATAGGATCAAATGATCATTGAATAATTGCTTTCAGTATTTCAGATTGTAAATAATATTTCTTACTGCAAATGATTTCCAAAAAAAGATAGAAAAATGAAAAGAGGGTATAAATACAAAAAAATAGAAAAAGGAAAAGAAAATAAATGATAAAAGAACCCCACAAAAAATGAATAAATGTGAAAGTGATGCTTGTTTAAGTGCCACTACTAGTCTACTAGTTTTGTAAAGAATAAATTCATGAAATTATGTGTAGCTTGTCTAAATGCCACAATACCTTTCTGCTTGAAACATACGGTTTAATCATGTTCAAGCAAGGTTCAATTTATGTTAATTAGATTAGAGTAAATAACTTAGCCAAACAATGTAATCTTGGCTAAGATTAGATAGGTAGAATAGGTGAATAAGTTAATCCAACAATTTAATCTGGATTAATGCAGTTGATTAGATTAGTTTAGTGGTTTGAAATAAATATTCTTAGTCTGTTAAGAATGAAAAAATAGATAGGGTTTGCACGTTTAAATGCACCCTTATTGCTTTAAAATTACATTAGCATAGGAAAAAGTGGATTTTCAATGTAATTGGCTGATTGGTTCATTTGTCCAAAGTTTGGACTTTGGTGTAAAAATCATATGCCCGAAATATTCCGTGGGGCTGATGGCGTTAAACCCCGCACATATCAATTCCTCAATCATCCTCCCGCTTCGATGTGACGGCCAGTAAGTGATTTCTAACCCTCCTGCAGCAATTCTCTTTAACGACGGGGGGGCATGTGGTTCGAAGAGTTGTTTTTCGCCGCCCTACATGTCACCTTGTTGCGATTTCGGATCCCCCCACTCATACCATATACCGCCTACCCCTCCCTACGATAGTGGTTTTCAACTCCCACCTTCTTGCCAACCATCACCTCCACGTCCCTCCTTAACCACCAGTCCAATGACGCCACATGTCCCTCCTTCCATCACTCTTGCCAACGGTCTCATGCCTTTCACCCGCCTATCCTGATCTGCCACGTTCGCGACCGTTGCACCCAACCATTACTATTATTTCTGTTCATCCGTCACATTATTGAGTTAATGCAACTTAGGACCGTTAATCCAACGGTTATGCTCAGTCTATGGCCTATTAAAACTAAATTCTCTCCCGCAGTTACATGATTTTATCTTAGCCTAATGAACATTGCTCTCGCCTTCTATTTCGCGTTGATCTCTCAATAGCCATTAGCATCCATTTCCCATCTCTGATCAATTTACAGAGGTACTCTCACCTAAAGTTCCCTTGAATTCCTGAAACCTTCTGCAAATTCCTTCTATCAAGTTCTTCCCCTATTCATTCTGCTACCACAATGGCTCCCAAAGTTGCCACTGCAGTGAATCCCATGCTTACTTCCTGTGTGGATTTAGACCACATCCTGCTTGTTGAAAGAGACTATAAGATAACTGAGATGTTGTGTGAATTCGACCTCTTCGAATTACGTTGTTGGTTTCGTGATAACTACCTCGATCAATCTGATGAAATTAATCTCTGGCAGTCCAGACTTCCCCTGTTCATTTTCCCCCAATCTTATTACTTTCCCGAATTCTTCCTAAAATGCCATGCCTCTTACCTTTCAAGTAAGAGGGCTATTATTTCCCCAAATGGTGAAATTCTTTTCACCATTACATCTGAGAGCATAAACCAAATGTTGCAAGTCCCCTACAATGATTCCCTCACCCCTTTTTCCATTGAAGTTCTCAAAGAAATCTATTAGAAGCTCACCTTCCCCCAGAGAGCTAGGAATTTTGAAGTTTTCCTCCTAGAAGACTCTCAATTCCCCAATAAAAATCCCCCCTTATCCCTCTTCTACGTTCCCTCAAAGGACCAGACAAATTATCTCTATCTTGCCATCCATAATTGGTTACTATTCAGATGAATGGGTAGATAAGCCTATTTTAGGTTTTCTATCCACCCTTTCTACATAAGAAGGACTATTAGTCAGCTTTGACTATGGTAACTTCTTAGCAAATGTAATTCATGAATAATTCATTCAGTTTCTAACTGAAGGAATGTTTCAATATTCTTCTATTCTCATGTATATGTTCATTTTATTTCAAACAGATAGGTTTCCCTTTGCAGTGCATAAGCTTGATCAACAAGGAGAGTCATAGTCTATTGTCTTCTGGACCTCCTTAAGCAGAAGACAATCTTAGGAATTCAACTTTTCAGAGTTCATTGATCAATTTGTGTATCCAACAACTTGTTTTCTGGGTGGCCAACAGATTCCAAGGATCAATGAAGATATTCAGAAAGTTTTAGAGCTTAGTGAACATGTGAGGATAGGAGACTGGTACTTATACCAGACATTTACAGAAATCATAGTTTATGGTTCAGAGCTGCCATCATATAAGCTACCCAAGTACCTTCCAATGAGAATATTTTCCTTGGAGTACATCAGGCAAATAATTCACTCAGAAAACATCCATTTCGTGGTAGCCAAGAAGAAGTCTCAGTTCCAGATCAAAACACAGATAGGACCTTTCATCTACCACAGTAGAGCAACAGGAGAGGAAGCAGACCTCCTGCTGAAACAAATAAATTTACCTCTCAGTTTCACTTGGTCCTATGAACTCTTTGGGGTAATTTCAAAGTTAAGAGTGGAACAAAAAGAATCTCCCTATGTGCATACTCAAAGGCTAGAAATAGAGAAGTACATGAACCAACACACTCGGGTAGAAAACACATTGCAGGAGGCCAAAGAGCAGGTACTTTCTAGAACATCTTCAGAGAATCCCATACCCAGAGAAAAGATAGATAAGAGACCGAGAGAGGATGACTCTCCATCAGTTACATAAGTCTTAGCCAAAAAATTCAAGATATATACAAAGAAGATTAAAATAGACTCTAAAATAGACTTCCCGCCAATGGAGGGAACACAGGGTACCATTGTACTCTCAGGCTTTCAAACTTTTAAGTTGGATAGAAGTACCATAAAGTGTCCATCATCCTTGGCTACTAAATATATTCCAGCTACTATACCTCACACACCAGAGTCATCTACAGAACAGAGGCAACTGGATATTTTCCAGAGATATAAAGAGATTAAACAGAGGAATGAAGCCATTCATGACAATATCTCTGCTCAATTCAGGAAGCAGTCTTCCTCCATCCAGCACAGGCTTATTTCAGCATATGACACAGAGAAGGGAATAATACATATGGCATTCTTGCAGGCCTAGGTCCCACAACCAAAGTCAATAGCAGATTTCAAACAAACAACCTTTGAGTTTGAAGAAAAGGATGTTCATCCTTTGGATCAAATAGATATGCACAAGCAGACTGAAGAAATGGTATACTCTACCTTCACACAGACTGCTATCAATGCTTCCAAAATACAACTTTCTTTAAACAATGTGCAGTCTCAGCGTAAACTGGATAAAGTGTCCTGTCTGGCTAAAGACAACATAATCAAATACTTGGAGGGTATGGTGATCAAAGCAGGCTTTGATCCAGATAATTCAAAATCCATGGAGGAGATAATCAAGTAGAAAAATGCTGACATAATAGCCCTGAAGAAGCAATTGAAGCTGCCTGCAACTGAAGATCCCTAGGCTAAGGAGCTAAGAGAGACAAAGCTACAAAAAGAAGAGATGTTGAAGCTTCTAGTGGAATAGAGTGCACAGATCAAAGAGATGGAAGCAGAGATGGACAAGTTGATAAAAGAAAAGGAATAGAGTTCACGACTAGAAGTAGTTCCTCTTGACGCATTTCCAATTACATCTCTACTTCAAATAGGTATCCCTATAGCATCCAAAACAACATGAACATCCTCTTCTACAGTACTTCCCACATCAGTTGCAGATGATTCAATTAAGTTGGCTGAATCCATGGAAAACATGTCTATACAGGGAGAAGAGATAAAGAAACTAAGACAAGAGGTGAAATTCCCACAGGAACAGAAAACAAGATTTGAGAATGCTCTCTTGATAGAAACACATAAATCCCAAACATTGTCCCAGAGATTGTAGAAAATGGAAGTAGATTGTGCCATGGGTAATACATTGGCATAGATAAAATAGAATATCTGGAAACGAATCAATGAAGACATGATAGGCATTTGGCCTTCAATACAAATTATTTTTGAGCAACAAGAGCTTATTGAATGGTCCAATGAAGCCATCGAACAAGTCAGAAAGCAGTTGGGAGATAAGCCCAGTGAGGCCATTGAGCTCATCAAATTCATTAACTCCAAAAACAGACAGGAATTAGAAGAGTTGGATATTGAAGACATAACAGAAACAATATTGGAAGTCAGGAAGGTGTTGACTAAGAGAAATCTAATGAGACAGCTTGAAGAAAAATGTCAGATTATGGAAACTGGTGTACATAAATTCTTCACCAAGATGGAACCCCTCTACAAGAAAGGACTTCCAAATTTATTTGTTACTAATGATAAGCTTAGCACATGGTTTGATTACAGGGAGAAAATAATGACCAAGGCAAGAGACAGTTCGAAGGTTTCAGCCAGAAGATTCAGTATGACAAGAAAGGCGTTATTGGAAGCATTGGCATTTGAACTCGACATTCAGTATGCAATTAAAAGCCTATTCATCACCAAGCCAACATTTGCTAAATATACTGAAGTTGACGAAGTGTACATAATGTTACTGGGATAAAATATGTGAATTACTGGAGTAAAAAGTAGATTTTGCTGCACAACTCAACGTCAACAACACATGCGAAATTCGAGGGCCAGACAACCAGCTGTTCCACCAATTCAGTGGCACCACTTCAGATAGTTCAAATTTCCCTGATATCTTTTTAATAAGTTAGATTGATTTAGTTTGATTATTTTTATATACATCCTAGTCAATTGACATGATATTTTTGTAAATTAATTATAAAAACTTCATCTTCAGAAGTATCAAGGGTTGGTTTTTGAACAAAAGAACACTATTGTATATTGCTGAAGCATCAGCGGATTTACCAAGTAATACAGAAATCTCTTTCACATGATTCTTGTGTCAAGTTGTTGGTGAAGTGCCTCTATCATCTTATGTGTTTATATTTATTTGTTTATAGCACATATGTGTTTCTTAATCTAAATTATTCAATAGATAAGTAAAGGGTAGAATTGGTTTAAATCTACACTCTACACCTGACTACGAATAATTTTAATGTTTTCTTCTGATCTTTAAATATAGAATTCAGGTAAAAATGCTCTATATCTAAAGTGAATCTTAATATGTTCTTCCTCCCCCATTTCACAGACTTTAAAGAATCCATTCAGTTTGGCTACCTTGCCCTGTGAGATCTATTTGTAGACACTACATTCGATCTGTACTTTATGTAACAGACTCCATAGCCCAACGGTAATCTAGTTATCGACCAACCATTCAAATAAAAATCAAACCTTAAACTTAATAACTAGCCTAATATTGAATCCAACAAAGTTAAATATTACAGAGAGAGCCCTCTCTGAAGCTGGCAGGGTTAGATCCTAGCTTCCAAAGTTGGTTTGTGGTTACCTTTGTGATTTTCTTCTACAACCTTAGAAAATTACAGAGTGCTAACAGGTGTAACCTACACACAAGTAACTCACTAACAATGCTAATAATAACTAGGATGTTGAGTTGGTTTCCATGTTTTCTCTCACCATGTAGGCATAAAAAATGGTTTTGTTTCTAGTTTCACTATAGGTCTGACTTGTTTTATTGTGGTGTTATGATTAGGGATAAATCAAAGGATTTATGTATTGGTGCTTTAGTTACCAATAACAAATCAAATTCAAAAATTCTAAATGATTGATCCCAACTCTATGTTAACACACATCCAATTCAAATCCAACACCCTAAACCTATTTGACAAGCAATTATCCATGCAACTATGTTGTCTACAATCAATAAAAATATTAAGCAATGCACTCAACATTGGAATGTGCAATCATGCCACTCCTACATAGTCTACACCTAGAATACTTTAAAGACTTAGTTTGCAGCTGCACTAAAAAAGAAATAAGCATATCAATTGAAAGGAGAAGAAGAAGAACCGTGGGTATGCATTGGGTAAAGCATCCCTCGTTTATCCTTGTTACAAGAAGAAAGGTCATAGTGTTTCCACCAATGAGTTTAGAGGTATGATTATTTTGTGGGAAGAGATGCCTATGACACCGTGTTTCCCCTAGTGTGTATATATATATATATATATATATATATATATATATATATATGAACTATGTCTCAGTGTCACTGTGAGTAGTGACATATATGTTTTTTCACTTTTCAAGATTGGAATAGACAAATTAAAGGTAATGTAAATGTATTTTGTCATATTTCAATGTCACCAAAAATTAAATTTGAAATTCTTTCCCTCTTTTTCCTTTGCCCCAAAAAGAAATAATTGAGGGAGTTGGGTAGTTGGATATACAACCTCTTAATATAGTTGAAAATGTTAACCAACAATACAGAAAGTACCCACCCCAATTTTCAAGGTTGACCCATGAAATCCTTTGCCACAAGCAAGAAAAATCATAAGTCGGGGGTCAAGGGAATCACTCTTCCATGCATGGATAATGTGTAGAACACACATGAGGAGCAGAGAAAGAGTTTCCATGAGTAAATAAAGCACCCTCAATTGGAAAGGGAAAAATCCTGGGTGGGTTTATTGTTGGATTTTTTACGAGTAGGTATAACTTGATTGGATACCAAAATAATTGTGAAAAAGGGTGCCAAAGGTGAGATGGACTTATTGCTAAACAATTGGGCCTTTTAAAGTTTGAATTTGAGTGTCACAACTGGACATGGAAGCCTAAACTTGACCCATGAAAAGAGGGATATGAATTTTGATGTTAGTTGGGTGAGTAAACGAGCACTGAAAGGGGAGGGTGCTGAAGGATTAGAAAAGTAGTGAAGGGACTACCTTATGCAAATGTAACCTATTGGGAAATTATATGAGAAAATTCATGGAGGTCCTAGGCTCAATGGGTAAGTGATTTTTTCAATTCTGGTCGCTGTGAATGAGAGTAGCCTCCACGCGCATCAATTTCCTTAAGGCATTAAGTTTATCTGAAGGCATTGTGGCCATTAAGTTTCTCTGATGGCATTGTGGCCTAGTTAGGTAGTGGATAACTATAAAAAAATACAAGCACAATTGAGCCTATTGTTATGTGGAAAAGTGACCATTATTCTTCAGTCATAGGAAATTACCTTTTCAAATAAGTATCTTGATTCATTTAATGATGTTTATTAGTTGTGATTTTCTTAATATTTATTGTCCGAGTGAATGCTACTTATTATATATGAATTTGTGATATTGGCTTTAGTGTCACAACCAAGTGTATTAAGTTAATGAGAAATGGTGCCAATCAGGTGAATGATAGTCACTTTGCTTCATTGATAGGCCTCATAGGAGGAAATTCATAATTTTATAACACAACAATGTATTTTATAGTTGTTATAGTGAAGAAAAGTGTTCACTAGTGCACCTACATTCCCTGTACAAAACTAGCTTGGTTCCATTCTATACCTTTGAGCATTGTTGGAGGGCTACATTGCTCTTCAAAGGTTGTCAAGGTTTGTAATAATTTTCCCCAAAGTCCATTATTTAGCTATGCATGTTTTGGGAAAATGGGTTATGGCATTATATGGTGGATGGAATAAAAAAGCATAGGCTCTTGTCTTTAGTTTATGGAATCCTCATCCCTAGTTATCTTGGATTCTTGGGGGCCTTTGTTATATCCTGAAGTCAAGAAGTACATATTGGGTACTTAGCCTTTTGGCTTCTTATTGTGTTAACCTATTGAATCCTCCTTGATTATATATGTGTTTATGTATTTTATCCCTACACTTTGGGGTGACAAGGAGTGGGTTGGAGTGACCCATTGCCATAACAAAATGGTTACCCATACTTGATGGTCACACAACATGAATAAGTATTAGTGAAGGAAGGAGTAATGAGGTAGGATTTGAGGTCCTAGATCCAATTGCTCCTTCTTTGACAAATAACCAATTATATGCAAGCATAATGGCTATTAATAACTCTAATGGCCATACTATGGGTCAGTCACATATATATATTACATAAATAGATAAGTCCTTTCATGGACTTTATTTCTTCAAAGGAAATATGACTTATACCAAATCTCCATCCCTAACCAAAACAAGGAGTGGAGAGAAAGTGGGAGATGCATGGAGGTTTGTTCCCCTTTGGTTTAGAAATTGGGCCTTACTTAGACTTGGAAGTCATAATGACATTTGGATTCTAGGAGCTTACTCACAAGAATTTCATGCTACTGGATTCTAAACATTGTATTACTCAGAAAACAAGCTAAAGCTAGATATTTATGACTCTACTCATGAATATTTGTTGGGCGCGGGATCCCCCAAGGAAAGTTTTGGGGCTTAGAGCCTAGATTTTGGTCAAAGATCGTAATTTCGATGTAAAGACTCCACATTTTGTGGGTGCGGAGTGCGTAGTTTGTTAAAAGAGTCATAGGGTTGTCCGCCCTTAATTTTGTTATTGTAATGTTGGCTGTAGAGATCTACCCATGGTCCGCGGACCATGGGATTGTATAAATAGAGCGAGGCTCTAAGTAGTTAAGGCATGATAACTATAGTATAAGAAGCAATGATGAAGCATTGAGTCATATCTGTGGAGTAAAGTCTAGTTTTGGGTCATAGAGTAGGAGAAGGCTCTGCAGCTGAGTGCGTGGACCCCTGCAGCTGAGTGTGCAGGGCAAGTCGAGTCTGTAACAGTTGGAAGTATTAATAAAGAGAAGTTTCATATCAATTCTGTGTATCTATTTCCTGTTTTATGCATTGAATATATTGGGTATGAATTGCACTTCTATTGTTTATATGATGCGCGAATACATATAACTGTTATTGTTAAGTGTATACAAGTTAGAATATCTGTTTACGTGAAGATAATCAAGACCTGTTAAATAAGATAAGTAAGATACACGATGTAGTTTGGAGGAATAGTGCAGTTCGCTGCCATAGCAGCGTGAAAGCATCTCAGCCCCAGGGTAGGGCTGCATGAAGGCCGATTATAACAGATCGCGAAGATACTGAAGGTTAGAACAGTGCGTGAAGCAACCTGCGCGAAGGCAGGCATAGTTGGACTAAATTGACATAACATACATCTCAAGGGTGCGGAAACTTGGTTCCAACATCCCCCCATACTGATTCGAGTGAGACTTCAGTCCGCGCTCCCCGGGCTGATGCCGAAAGGGCTAGTAGTGTAGGGATTTGTTTGGCTAAATAACTCCGAACATGGGTCAGGCCCCCTCAAGCCAACAATCTTATGTAATTATGGCAGGTCATAATTCTAAAATATAGTGTTAACGAGGAAAAGTGGGTTGAAATCCTCTTGCTCTAGTAATTTGTATTACTAACTAGCTCAAGGGAATCTATCTTAGTTGTTCAAAAGAAAAATGACATAAGTAAAAAACCCATAACGCTTATAGGATGGTGTTTATCGTATGAAAATTATATTTACATTCCTTTCTTTCTTGATAGAATGAAGTGAATCTATTATTGGTTATTCTTCCTTGTAATGATTCAAAGTTGGAAATATTGGGTGCTATATGTCTTAGGTTAGGTACCACAATTGAATCTCAAAGACCATCCACTAGTATGTCTTAGATTAGGTACCATTATTGAATCTCAAAAACCAATATTACTACAAGTTAGGTTATTATATATAAAATTTTAAGAGGGGCGTTATGTTGATAGAAAGCTACAAGCCTATCACGATGTTGTACCTCAATCCATGGAATTAAGAATTAATTTGATATGGTTCCAAGGATGGCTTATTTTTATGTTTTACAATTTGGATATTTTATGTGCCACAAGCTAGGTGTTTTTCATTCAACTTTGATAGCAAGTTTTGCAACAATTGGGTTCTTATATCTAAGATTAGTAGTTAGGGTGACCTAGTTAGAGTGCTAAAGAGTTAAAAAAGCAGATCAAATGAAGGCTCCTCATATAGGCCATTTGAGTTTAATTTGGTAGGCTTCCAAACCATCTTTACACACCACCCTTGTCTTGATAGTGTATGATATTATGAGTAATTCACTTCATACCTAATTGATTGATCAATTCACATTTTAGGCAACAAATTTGTATCTGTATCACCAGTAATGTTGCATCTTGCACAACACATATTTAGGTCTCAAAAATTGTTACATCTGGAGCTATATGTCTTTATATTTCATAGGAGACAACACTTTTTTACTGATACATGAATCCTTTTTCACAAGAGAAAAAACTTCTTGAGGGATATATGAATATTTTATTGCAGGATAAGACTCTTCTTGAGCCAAACATGAATCCTTTATAGCAGGAGAATATACAACTTGAGAAATACACACGAATCCTTCGTTGTGGGAAAATACACTTCTTGATCAACACATGAATACTTCATTTTAGGAGGCACAAGGAGAAAAGTATCATGTTAAGTGTAATCTCCCAAATTAATAATTTTGCTAAGGCAAATTCTCAATTTTGAAATTTTGGTGAATAATAAAATATTTTTAGATAAATAAAGTTAGGAGAAATAAGTTGTGGAGGTATTAAATAAATTTTGGAGAAAAGGAAATGGTTGGGACTTAGGAAAAGAAGAAAAATTAAAGTGAACATAAGTTGTGGAGGTTACCAAAAAGGGGAATTGAAGGGAAGCAACAATAAAAGGAAGGCTAGAGCCTCATTTTGATCATTATATTTTGGTATTTTAATTCAGAATTGGAGAGTTTGCTTGAGCTACTTAGCCAAGTCAACTAGTGTTGTTTAGGACAAGGAATTTCCAAGCGGAATTCCACCCTCATTTCGGAGAACTTTGAATGTCTCCCTAGTGAGGTAATTTGGGGAGTCCAATTTAGGATTTCCACAGAGATTTATTGCAAGTATTCACTCAGTTTACCACTCCTTGGGCACAGAGGAAGTACAAGTTGTTCATTGGAGGATCAATTATTGTGGGTTGGATTTCCTGCTATTTTGCAGGGGTTGAGTAGTAGTGTTTTTCTCAGTATTGGAGTTGATTTTGGGTGGAAGTTTGAGAAAGAAATTTTGGAGTAATTTTGAGGATTTTCCCTTCAGGGAAAGTGTGCATTCTTGCAACAGTTTGATTTCTATAGGTCACTAGTAGACTATGAAGGGCTACACACAATTTTTGGGGTTTCAATAACTGGTGGATTCAACCAATAATTTTTTGGGTTTTTCTAGGTTTTGTTAGAGGAGTTTGTGGTTAAAATTTCAAAAATTTTCGGGTGATATTAGGGTTTGAAATCCTTATTCTTATAACAGGACGAATTGTTGGTTTAGTTGGGATTTTCCCAGTAGTTGGAATTAGCTCAAAATATTTTTGGGTTTTATTGGTTGGGGTGTGAGGAGCCTCTCTCTAATTTTTCAGAATTTTTGGAGCAGTTTTGAGGGGTCATTTTGCAATTTTCCTCTAGTAGCAACAATAGCAACAACAACATTATTTTCTAGGTAATTTGCACATTTTGGGGCTTTCCGAGTCAACTGGAATTAGCCCAAGATTTTTCTGGGTTTGGTAGATTTGGGTGAGAGAAGCCTCTAGTTAATTTTGTGGAATTTTTGGAGCAAATTTGATGGCATAAATCACATTTCACCTCCAGCAGGAACAACATAATTTTCTTGATAGTGTATTGGGACAGATTGAGCCATTTCAGTTGGAGTTTTGCTTAGATCTTCACTTGGATATTGCATTAGCAAGCCCAGGTTCTATCATTCTACTCCATTGTACTAAGATCCAAATAAATTTTAATAAAATGGATCAGATTTGTTGCTACTATTTTATGGTTTATTGATCTATTTTTGCTTGTGTAAAAATTGTGCTTGCATAGTTGTATTTTCTTGTTGTAGCTTAGTGCATGTTTTTGGTATTCATTGTATTTCCTAGTTTGTGATATTACAATGGTATCAGAGCATGACCTTGGCCAATTACGGGGAATCTAGCAAGATCATGGAGGTGTAGGCATGCATCCATAGTGATTAGTGAAATTTGTGGATATTACAATGACACAAAAGGGGGGGAGTACACATGAAATCATGGACGAGATCCTTAGAAATAATGGAGAGATGATAGAGATGTTAGCCGAATTGTGTACCAATAAGGGAATAAAACCGAGTTTTCCTCATCCTTATAACAAAGGCACTAAATGTGCGCATGCCATGAGAATGAAGCCACTTACACCATGTGGGGAAGGTTAGAAAAATCAGGGCACCCTACCCTCTCAAGAGGAGTGGACATGATGAGAGCAATTAGATGATGGGACTTACTTCCTATTGTGGGGCCTAAGGCATAAGTATGCTGAGAGCGAGCCTGAGGAGGAGGTTGAGCAGGAGACTGAGGGCACACAGGATTGTGAGGAGCACATGGATACACCTAGTGTGACATAGGATCCACCCTTGTTGGAGTTTCCTTTGGTAGCCTCGGTTGACACATTGGTGGAGACAATTGAGCATACATCCATTGATGAGGTGCCAGGGGACATAGAGTTACCCACCATTTATGAGGTGCCAGGAGACATATCCCCAGTTGATGAGGTTCCAGGAGACACAGAGGTACCTAGAGCTGTGACCGAGTTTACAGATGTTAGCCGCCCGTAATAGTTTCATCAGCTCTAAGTCAGCCTTTTAGCATTGAAAAAGAAGGCCACAAAAGTTCGAGAGACCATTCTACAACAAAACAAGAAGTTGGATGGCATGAGATTGGTTTTTTCTAAGACAATGACCAAGATGATTCATGTTGGGGAACAATTGGAT
Organism: Pinus tabuliformis; assembly: GCA_031772625.1. Classification (NCBI taxonomy): domain Eukaryota; kingdom Viridiplantae; phylum Streptophyta; class Pinopsida; order Pinales; family Pinaceae; genus Pinus; species Pinus tabuliformis. The sequence continues at coordinate 325,566,122 of CM062816.1, read as the reverse complement.
TCCCTAATGGTACTATTAGAGGAGTACACATTGGAGCACCGGAGCAACCCTCTTTAGGCATACATAGGTAGGAATGATAACATTGTTAGTTTACCTTTGCACATTGGTGAGAAAGAGGCAGGGTACCTAGACATATCTCATGTGTTGACCAAGATTGTGAGATGAGGAAACATGAGTTGCACAGGGCGCAACATTCATAGGTTGGAGTTGTTGCATGTACGAATACACATGCATTCGACCTTGCCCTTGGGGTTGGATGGCGTGAGATTTTGAGTTGGTACCCAGTGGATTGGGCTAGATTTATGGAGATGGTGGTTGTCGAGACTAGAGTTTAGAAAGATCTTCCAGACATTGGGGATACTGGAGGCCCAAGTTGGCATTGGGATCTAGGAGGGGCTTCCTACCATATACTTGAGATGCAAGATGATGGTTGTTGGGATCTAGGTGGGATTCCCCACCACATCATGGATGTGGCTGGTGAGGGCATTGGTAGTGTGACAGATCCAATGATTGAGCATCCACACACTTTCATATCTCCATCAACATTAGTGATGGGTTGGGTTGACAGGGGAGCAGGTAGACTTCGCGAGTTGTTTGAGCATGTTGGTTGTGCATGGAGTCACAAGATGATCAACATACTCTGGCAGGAGTTTGTCAGAGGAGGTGGCATTGGTAGGTCACCAGATAGTGCCTTGTATGGGGCCGAGGGTTCTCCCTAATTATGTGGGGCACAATGGTCATGGAGGAGCAACATAGTGGTGGCATCACCACTAGTACATAGGGGGATTCACCTCTTGTGTCTCTCAAGGAGATTTTGGAGGTGAGGCCCATACATCAGAGGGTATGGTGATGCGATAGTGGAGGTGGTGATACCGGTAGGGTGCGGGCTGACGCATATTATCTCAGCTTTAGATCATGGCATCTAATGGCGTGTAGGAGCATGCAACATCGAGCAATGGTTTGCAGGCAAGCACACAGATGCATGGTGGTGTGTTGTGGTGTGTGGATTTTCACCATGGAGTAGGAGGAGCGACTTACACCACATCGAGTCTGCTAGTGGAGTGGAAAATGCATTGACACATATGGGATGCCATATGGTACAAGGTGGTATGGAAGTGAGCGTTGATATTCATTGGTGCATGGAGTTGTGCCTCAGTGTTCAGTGCTATGCAGAGGAGAGCAGGGTGCGTATTTATGTACAACAAAGCATGATGATGCACAATAGGTTGTTGGAGTGTTACCACTAGAGAGATCTCCTGATGGGGACATATGACACACCATTAGGTTTGGCACACCCAGATTTGGAGAGGGAGTTGATCACATGGATGATTGTGTGCTTCCATTTATCACTCTCCAACATTGCACACTGACACAAGGGACTTGGCTATTATCTCTTGATGCATTCATACTGAATACTAAATACTTAATAAATCAAATATAGTAGATGTGTGTAGAATAATTCTACAACCAAACAGATATACATTCAAGAGATGACAAAAGGAAACAATTAAATGATGCATAGGAGCTAATTTGAATAGATTGTTCAATTAGCTAATCTCAGTGTAGATGATAACTTTGCAACAGGTTGTTAGGGAGGTTGATACTCAAACCTAGCTTTACTAGAAATCTTATGTTACCTTTAACATATGCAAAAATAAATTATGAAATAACAGGGAAAGGCATACATGAGAAATAATTTCTGTCATGAAACTAAAGAAACAATACTTCAATTCCTGTCATAAAAGTCTTTACAAAAATGGCAGGGTTTTGGCTTTAAAAGCCAACCCTTTTACATTGAAATTGACACAATATATAGAACATTACATCCAACTGACTGTGTCTAGCTTTTTGGAATAAAATCTAAATAATATACTAAAATAAAAAGAATCTATGAAAAACTGCAGGAAACCTGGAGCTGATTGAAAGTCTTGTGCTTCCAAATCTCGGGATTGACTCATTGATTGCTGATTGATTGCCTTTATTCTTGAAATTGGTTGCCCATTTTTTGTCACAAATCTGCCTTAATCTTTTGCTTGTTGATCTTTTACCTCAGAATCTGGAGGTTGTTGAAGTTTCTCCCTAAAACTCAGTTAATATGCCCATAATCTGGTTGACTGATCCCTTTTTATAGAATTGATTAATCCCCTGTCCTTTGTTAACTCAATTATCTTAATTATCCTTCAGGTGCTCAACCATTGTCGAGAAATTTGAAAATGATTTGGAAATCATTGATTTGTTGTCACTCTTTAATTTCCAAAAATACAAATCTTAAATTTTTGGGATTAAGATATTTTGATAAAAATATTTCCCAAAAATCCATAAAATCATATTTCCATAAAAATATTTCCTGCGTGTGGTTTTGAAAAACCATGTCTTCAATATAAAACCATGTATTTTTTTGACCTGTAAAATTGTTCCTTTCCTCATGAATTTCATTAATCAAATCTTGAAATATTTCCTCAAATAATCTTTGCTTTGTAAAACCATCCATGGTTTTGAAAACCGTCTTGTAATACTTCTCCATTGGAGCATTTATTTGTTTATTAATTTGATAAAAGAGATTTACAATAGTTACCCAAATCATCTTCATATTTAGTTTTGCCCACTTTTGGTATACTTATGAATAAATGAAACTTCATAAATAATTCTCATTTTTCTATGGAAACCATCCACTGTTTTGCTTCCCATGGTTTTGAAAACCATGTCTCCAACCATATTTGGTAAATTATGAAAATATGTTTTCAACTCCCCTTTTTACTTTTGTAAAAACATTGGATAATAAATTATCCAAATTTTCTCTTCACTAGAATTTTCCTCTTTATAATTATTTTCCTCCTTATATCCATAGCTAAAAACATTCGTTTGTGTGCTATGTGAAATTTCATTTTTACCTTTGTAAAATTATTCCACAGGGAGGAAATATTTATTTATAACATTGGAAACTCTATGATTTGTATTGAAATGTATTTCTGGAACATGTATCCTCATTTTACCTCATTTTACTCAAGCTCCTCTTACCTCAAGCTTTCACCCATAATCTCATTCTAGTAAAAATAAAAATGCTTCCTCCATTATTGCCCTCGATACACACTTCATATTTTTTTAAATTTGCTTGCATACCTCGTAGACATCCCCAACTAACATTTATAAAAGCGGGTAGGTTAAAGGTGCAAACCATAGATTTATTACTTCTCTCATACTTAGAGATTGGTATAACTCCTTATTTTTAATGTAAGTTTAATATTCTAAATAAATAATTTTATAAAAAATATAATTATATATATTTTATAAAGTTAAATTTTATTTTAAATGAAAACTATTAAAAATATCTCAGAAACATTTATAAAAACCTTAGAGATAATTCATCCTTTAGCAATGGAAAGGGTTAGATGGAATGATATTTAAAGAAAGGCATTTACCAAGGCAAGAATAAGATTGAAGGAAGGTGGAAAATTTTGACAATTTTTTAATTTTTTTTGTAACTTTTAAAGGTGTCAGAAAAAGTTACAACATCAGGCTCCAATTGGAGATTGCTTCCCCCTGTGGGTTACAGAGAACCTATAAACCAAGTGCCTTAAATATGTTGGGCATGGAGTCTTGCCACAAGAAAATTAATCATCTGCACTCTCAAACCTGCAATCTGTGGCCTGAAATTTGAAAGTTTCCAACTAAAACCAAACTATTAGTTGTTGCAAGTAAAAGTAAGTATAGAAGTGCTTATTCAATTGGGCCAGTGGAGCTAATAGTCAACAAATGTTCTTATTCCCATCTCCTACAACTTATTACACTTCAAGCAAACCAAACTACATGCTGCAACTGGAATCCAAACAGAAACAATTGCTGAAAATAAAACCCATTTATATACGACACACCATAACTGAATGATATACTGCACACTAAAACTGAATGATCTACTGATTCAATCCCACACACCTCTATCTAACTGAGCTGAAAATATGTATTGTTAGGTGTAGTCAAATTTCCAATGTAACCACGTGGGAAGTGGATTAACTAGCATATCACTTTGCATGCAACTGAAGATATGAAATATATTTACAATATGAAAGACAAAATCCATAGGTAACTGATACTTACAATTGAAACTTGAAGACTGCATCATTTTTAAAGATTTGAAACTTCTTGTCATTGCCATAAGGAAGAAAAACATGCATCTGCATGCCATTATCATAGCAAGAGATGTAATAGCCATTTTGAACCAGCAGAATATGGAACCTTGTGGAATTTCCATATAAACAAAGTGGAGCCGCCAGGTGAAGGAATTGCAACCAATATCAAATGCCTGCTCCTTGCTCACAAGAAAGGAATAGATCTAGCCTTGATCGTTCTCCAGGGAAATATTTCTTCGTTACTTCGCTCCCCGACTACGATGCTAAATGTTGTATATGTTTCTCGAAGGTAGTTCTTGGCTGCAAAACTGCATCGAGAAACCAACATGACCAAACTTTAGGTTCAATCTGGCCCTCGAACTAGAGGAGGCTCCCTCAAGTGTTACGAGGCCTTTTTTAACGCTGTTCACTATCATTGGACAACAACCTATGAAGCACAATGACTAGATCTATGATTTGTATAAGGTGGTTGCTGATGATTATCCAATCTCTGCTAAGAAATAAAGCCCTCTCTTGCTGAAACTTAATTAAAGTGTCGATGTCTAGTTCCGACAGAAAAACATAGCTTAAAGAGTTTGGTGGAGGAATAAAAGAGAAATTAGATAACTAAGTATTCATATTGATACTTAATCAATCAAATATTGTAAATGCGTGTAGAATAATTCTACAACCAAACATATATACATTCAAAAGATGATAGAAGGAAACAATTAAATGATGTAGATGAGCTAATTTAAACAAACTGTTCAATTAGCTAATCTCAGTGTAGATGATAACTTTGCAGCAGGCTGTTAGGGAGGTTGATACTCAAACCTAGCCTTGCCCTAACTCCTATGTTACCTTGAACATATGCAGAAACAAATTATGAAATAACAGGGAAAGACATACATGAGAAATAATTTATGTCATGAAACTAAAGCCAAAATACTTCAATTAAAATTCCTGTAATAAAAGTCTTTACAAAAATGGCAGGGTTTTGGCATCAAAAGCCAACCCTTTTACATTCAAATTGAAACAATATATAGAACATTACATCCAACTGACCGTGTCTAGCTTTTTGGAATAAAAATATGAATAATATACTAAAATAAAAAGAATCTATGAAAAACTGTAGGAAATCTGGAGCTGATTGAAAGTCTTGTGCCTCCAAATCTGGGAATTGGCTCACCAATTGCCCATTTTTTTGTCACAAATCTGCCTTAATATTCTACCTGTTGATCTTTTGCCTCAAAATCTGGAGGTTGTTGAAGTTTTTCCCTATAACTTAGTTAATATGCCCATAATTTGGTTGACTGATCCCTTTTTATATAATTTATTAATTGCCCATCTTTTGATAAAATCCTTTGATAATTCAATTATCTTAACTATCTTTCAGGTGCTCAATCATTGTCGAGAAATTTGAAAATGATTTGGAAATTATTGAATTTTTTGTCACTCTCTAATTTACAAAAATATAAATATTAAATTTTTGGGAATAAGATATTTTGATAAAAATATTTCCCAAAAATATATAAAATCATATTTCCATAAAAATAATTCATGCCTGTGGTTTTGAAAAACCATGTCTTCAATATAAAACCATGTCTTGTTTTGACCTGTAAAACTATTCCTTTCCTCATGAATTTCATTAATCAAATCCTGAAATATTTCCTCAAATAATCTTTTCTTTGTAAAACCATCCATGGTTTTGAAAACCATGTCTCCAACCATATTTGGTAAATTATGAAAATATGTTTTCAACTCCCTTTTTTACTTTTTTAAAAACTTTGGATAAGAAATTATCCATTTTTTCTCTTCATAAGAATTTTCCTCTTTATAATTCTTTTCCTCCTTATATCCATAGCTAAAAACATTCATTTGTCTGCTCTATAAAATTTCATTTTTACCTTTGTAAAATTATTCCACAAGGAGGAAATATTTCTTTATAACATTGGAAACTCTATGATTTGTATTGAAATGTATTTCTCGAACATGTATCCTCATTTTACCTCATTTTACTCAGCCTCCTCTTACCTCAAGCTTTCGCCCATAATCTCATTCTAGTAAAAATAAAAATGCTCCCTCCATTATTGCCCTTGATACACACTTTATAATTTTTTAAATTTGCTTGCATACCTCGTAGATATTCCCCCCTGACATTTATAATCAATGTAAAAAAGTGGTTTTACAACATTCTTGTGGGGGGTAGTAGATGGTAAATGGTTTAGGTAGGGGTCCCATAATGCATGAGATGAAGACAACTGTAAAACGCAGTAAAAGTGAAACCATAGGGGGTAGGTTAAAGGTTGGATAGGCAACCCCCTGCAAACCATAGATTTATTACTTCACACATCTCGAGGTAATGAATATAATGGTGTTTTAATGTTTGAAATGAGGGGTGGGGACATAGGTTTGATTTGACTCATTGATTTTGACTTTTTGATCACCCGTAATACATGGTAACAAATGTGGTTCTCATACTTAGAGATTGGTTTGACTTGTTATTTTTAACGTAAGTTTAATATTTTAAATAAATAATTTTATAAAAAATATAATTATATATATTTTATAAAATTAATTTTTATTTAAAATCAAAACTATTAAAAATAACTCATAAACATTTATAAAAACCTTAGAGACAATTCATCCTTTAGCAATGGAAAGGGTTAGATGGAATGATATTTAAAGAAATGCATTTTCCAAGACAAGGATAAGATTGAAGGAAGGTGGAAAAATTTTAATTTCTTTTGTAACTTTTAAAGGTATCAGAAAAAGTTATAACAAGCGCCATGTATCACCCATTTTTAAACCATTTAGTCCCACCAAAAATTCACCGGCACATGCTATGTGGTAGCACTCTAGGTGCCACATCACCCTAGGTCCACATCATATGCAACCGTGGCTTGGTCCCACCAGGTCTCTGACCCCTCCTTAATTAATTCCTTCCCATATTCCCTTTTGACTAATCAATGGTCCATAACTAACATATAAATAAACAATGCTAATTAAAATGAGAGACCCCCCCCCCCCCCCCCCCCACCGACACCACTCCAGGGGGCGTATCTCAGTTGTGGTTTTATTCATGGTTTCAAACTTAAGATCAAATGATGGACATTTGCACCACAAAATAAAAGGCATGAGAGAGGGCCACCCACACAAAGTACAAAGAATAAATTAGGGTCTCTTTGTTGTGATTTCTCCCTTCTTGGAACCATGATGTCCCCAAAGCTCTAGGCTAAGGAAGACACGTGACAAGTTCTACCAAATTCATCCTCCCATCATGACAACTCCCAGCCACATAACCATGTTACGTGACAAGCCCCGTAGATACCACGTCGACCTTCGGACCACATAAGCCACCACGACATCCACACGGCCATTTAAATTAGCTCGTCAGCCCGATGTTGGTATAAGTTCCATCCCTCCTAAGCTTAACAAGCACTCGACCTTGACCATACATTGATATAAACATATAGAAGACTATCTCTTTTGAGCTTATGCCCAAATTACATATGGTTAAGTGGGATTTCAACGAGGCCCTCAACACTCAACCTAGGTTGGGCATTGGTTTGTGGGGTGGTCTTCCTCACAAACGAAACATACCTCTACTGAGTGCAATGGACACTCGTTCTTAGGGTGCTTCCTCGTACATCTGGGATAGAAAATGGCCAAAGCCCTCTTAGCTTCCTCTTTCTTTTGTTGGATTCGGAAAGTATCAAGTTGCATGGCAATGGTCTGTCTCACCTCACTTTTGAGCTCTTCCATATGATTAGCAAACTCATGCTTAGAGAAGGCGGTACTAGCTGAAAGCGGATTCCCCATACCTCTTTTCCGGGCTGCCCTAGAATGGATTCTAAACACAATCTTTATGTCTTCATAAGGTAGTTGGTAGATGTCCCCTCCAGCTAGCAAATGGAGGGTATCTAGAAGGTCTTCAGGGACTCCTCGGAGCAGAACCAACTTTAGAGATTCAGGGTCAAGTGTGCACCTGGCCTGTTTATAGCTAAGTTGGAACCTTTCCTCATAGTCTTCTAAGGACTCATCATTTCCCATGGTCATCCGGAAGATTTCTCCCTTTGTTTCCTTGGACCTACAGTAGTCCCGATATTTGTTGTTAAAGGCTTGCTGCATCTGAGCCCAAGTGGTGATACTGTTTCCAGGTAACCCCATGAACCAGCGTAATGTTGCATCCTTGAGGGTAGAGGGAAAGAGTTTCAACTTTTGCTCGTCTTCTTCATAGTCATAAGTTCGACACAGGACAAAAAACTCAAACAGGAAGGTTCAGGGTCTTCAGTGATCAATCCATGGAAATGAGGTAAGGCTGAGGGACTTATGTTTTTCATCTTCATGTCCCCGTTGATCTCTCAGATGGGGAAGGTACCTTCTATTCTCTCATCATCTTCTCTACCGTTTCTGTTTTTAGCCATGGTCTCAAAAGGAATGTTTTCTTGCCCTTCTTATGTTATAGGATATTCGTATATCTCAGGAGGTTCACCTATAGGTTCTTCTGGGTCACTGCCACCAAAGAAGAGCAAAGGGTGACTCAGTGAAGTTGTGGGGGTGTTGGGTAGGAATTTTCTGGTATTATCTCTGTTCCTACGAGGCATGAAAAGATTTTTGGTTGCTTTTGCTTTTTTCTTCTTGTACCTGCAAAACTAAAACAGATGGAATTGCAACTAACTAAAATCTATCTTGCGGAAATGAAAATGCGGAATTGAAATGAAAGTAGGAAAGGACTAATATATTTTGCTAAAATCAAATTGCAGGAATGAAATGCTAGACTACGCTTGCAGAATTAAAATGCTATTCTACGCTTGCAGAATTGAAATGCTATTCTACGCTTGCAGAATTGAAATTACATAATTGAAAGGCTAATCTATGAAAGTAGGAAATGTCTAATCTACTTTTGCAGAAATGAAATTGCAGAATGGAACTGAAATAAACTACTTAGCAGAAGGTTGGAGTAGAAAAATAGAAGAAAAGAAGCAATCACAAATACTCTAACGCTTCCCCGGCAACGGCGCCAAAAAGATGGTGGGCTCCAGTATTGCAACAATAATGTTGCAACTCCTGGGACTCCCCTATTTAATTCTATCAACCCGGTAGTTTGTAACAAACTTGGAAGCGACGGTGCTGTATGCACAAGTACTAGCTCTTGCCGCAACTGTCACTTGGTCAGCTGGCACAAGTCCGCTAGGAGCTTAAACAAACTTTTATGAGCTCTGAGAAGAAGCTTTCTAACTGATGGATGGAAGCTAACTCGAAGGAGGCTAATCTATTTGCAGAAAGAGACTGAAAAGATAAAAGGAAACACAAACCCTAGAAAACCCTAATTTTACCAGCTAATCCTACTGATGCGGGAAAGAGAATGAAAGCTAATGAAGGAGATGCCATTGACTTTTGAGAAGATGAAATGCACGTGTCTAAGTTACTTATACAGTAAAATCTAGAAAAAAAAAACTTCTTTTTGTATTTTTGTGTAAAGTGTTAGGATTGTCACGCATGTGCTTTAACTGGTTTTTGACTGTGCAAAGGTGGATTTGCGAGAGGAAATGCTTGCAAGAGGTTGGGAAGGTTAGGAGAGGGCCTAAGGGGTCCCTAGCACCCTTCCAAAGAGTTTCACCGAGTTTGGCTATCAAGAAACCACTTCCGTGAGCTTCTACAGGAAGTCTGCAGGGGTTCTACAGGATGTTTTGTATTTTCTACATGATGTTCAGAAATGGGATCTTGGAGGGTGGATGGAGAGAGAAAGGTGAAGAAGGAAGTATGGAGGTAGGATAAGGGTGTGAGGAGGTCCAAGACTTGGTGGATGGAGCTGAGAAGAGATGAGGATGGCTGGATTTGTTCAAGGATGGAGCAATGTTGCACAAAAATATGGAAACTAGGTCAAAGTGAGGGAACGTAGCAAATGTGAGGCAAGAATTAGAGTTAGGGGATGGAACAAATGAGACTGATGGAGTACGGGTAGATGGAGAGGTGTTACAGGTGCTCTGCAAGTTACTTCTCGAACTGAACAAACAATGACTTGGAAAACCAATGACCTAGCTACTTTATTCTAATCTGGCCTAAGTAACAACAAAGGAAATGAACAAAAGTTTATTTGCAATGAAATCACGTGAAATAGTTATGCAAACTGAGCAATCATGAATATAAACGCTTAACCACAACTGGTATCAACTTCTGCAAATGAGAATCTAACACTAATGATTGCATGGTGAGGCAATGACAGTGTTTTTGTTGGCAGCAAGGTCACCTTTGTCCCAACTCATGATCCCATTGAGGGAGAGGTGAGATCAGAGGTCCTTGATGGCCTTTTTCTGAAGATATTTCTTGTTAATAACCTATCAACTCAATCTAAGCATAAAAATCCTTTCTAATCATCAACAATGACCTAGGTAACCAGCAAGATTTTAATCTACTTAATAGAAATTATTTTGCAAAGACATAAAAAGAAAATAACAGTACATAAAGGAAGCCTTGGCACTTGGGTTGGACCCAACCCCAAGAGCTATAGGCTCCTAAGAAAAACTCAGAACTGATGCCAAGTAAAGTTGCTCTTCATTACTAAAAAATAATCATGTCACAAGAAAGTTATACAACAGTAGCTACAAAAATGAGCTGAGACAATGATAGCACTATAGTGCAAAACCCAACAGTTCCAAAAGTAAAATACGAAGGCTGAAGCCTTCCTATTTATGCCCTACGAGGGTCCTAGCAGCCCTCCTTAACTCAAGGGGCTCGACTGTTCAAACTGCCAGTAAACAGTCACTCTTCACAAAGCTGCTCAGCTGCCTTTAGGATTCGTTTTGGTGGCTTGCTGAGTTCCGAGTTGAGGGTGGAGATTTCAAGGAAGGGCCATTTAATGCAAGAGACACCCTTCCTACGAATCCTCACCCTTGTTCCTTCATGCTTGGCTGTCACCTAGCTCATAATTGCTTGGCCTTGTTCCAAAATTTGTCAAAAAAACCTGAAATAACCACGTATTAGCCTCCTTGGTAAAGTGACCACCTTTATTCGTTCAAATAACATAAACATACTCAAAAAACATGCATAATCTATGAAAAATGGTGGATTGATGAAGAACAGTAAGAAAAATGAGCCCAATAAGTTACCCATTTTTTGGGCTCATCACAACACTTCCATCCTTATAGTTGTGAGCGGTAGGCTTCCTTGTTGCCATAATTTTGCTTTCCATTTTTCTTACCAACCTGAACGCCTTCTCTAATGAGTCAGGTTCCCAAAGGCGAACCTCATGTTGGATGTTATCCTTTAAAGTCCCAATGAAGACATCAATCCTATCCTCCTCTCGAATAACTTTTACCCTTATATTCAATTTTTGGAAGTCCTCAATGTGCTCCATCATTGAACCCTTTTGTTTGAGGTTTATCAATTGGCTAAAAAAAGTGTTGCTTTTTGTATCCTCATAATGTGCTATCATTTCTTCCATAAAAATTTCCCAAGTGGCAATTTGTTTATGAGAGAAAATCCATCGATACCATACAAACTGATTTGGTTCCAAATATAAAGTTGCAATGCGTACCTTTTGTGTGTTTTTCACATTATGGAGATCGAAAAATTGACCCAACCAATCTGCTCACATACCTTCTTGGGTCCCCCTGCTCATCCTTCCTGGTCCGCACCTCCTCCGTGGTCTTATCCATCTCAATACCATACTCAACCCACTGCTCATTCGTTTCACTCACATGTCCAACCACAACCTCAGTGGAATGCACCTCAACCGGGGTGGAGGCCCCAATACAACTCTCCTCCCGCCATTCTGCCTCCACCACCGGCTTAGTCACAACCATTACCTCCTGCTCCTCCAAGACAACCCCAGATGCCTGCTCAACCAAACCCGAACCCCAACAACCGACAGGCCCAATAGGTATACACTGGGGAGACAACATGCCCTACCTATGCTGTGGAGATCCAGGAGATCAACTTGCGATCTAGGAAGGTCCTTCTAGATCGCCAACCTCCTCCCCCAGAGGATGAGGAAGAGAACCAAGAAAGTGAACCCAAAGCAATTCCACCCTTTCCTGAGCGACTAACAGTAACCACACAACCAAACCCAGAGGAGACTGAACTTCTGGGAGAACTTAAACAATTGTGTGTGAAAATACCACTTCTCCAGGCCATAAAAGATGTACCAATATACAACAAATTGATTAAGGAGAAGTGTTTCAGGCACCCAGGCAGGCGAAAGAGAGATGCCTCAACTATCAATGTCATAGGAAAACTGTCTGATCTAATGTTGGGGCAAGTAATCTGTCCAAAGTATTTGGACCCTGGGAGTCCTGTAGTTGATGTCCACATCAATGGCACCATAATCCCCCATACCTTGATTGATTTAGGGGCTGCCATTAATGTGATGACCAGGGACACCATGCTTAAACTCAACCTTCAGAGTTCCTTAAGGAAGACCTCGACAGTCCTGTAGTTAGCAGATCGCTCCACTGTGACTCCCAAAGGGATTGTGGAAGATGTCTTGGTCTCTGTTGACTCTTGGGAGTACCCTGCGGACTTCTTGGTCCTTCAACCAAAGGCAAAGCTCACTGGATACCCCCTCATTTTGGGAAGGCCTTGGTTAGCCACTGCAGATGCTTACATCAGTTGTCGAGCTAGAAGCATGACCATCAAGAATGGGCCTATGTCCAAATAGCTAGTCCTATACCCTCTTGCCCAACATTTGCTAGAACATGACTTACCACTCTGGTTGGAAGAGGGAGATGAGGATGAGGTCTACTCTGCACCATTGTGCACAGTAGAAACCACCAGGGGAGGCCCTCAAACCGAGGATGACTTGATTGAGAATTTGATTCAAAATCCACCTCCCAGTGCACTGTCCTTAGAGGAGTTGGTGGAAGATACCCAAGCCAACGCTTTAGTGGACCTCTGTGTGACTGATTTGACCTCTCCCAGAGTTAAGAATGTGGAATTTGGCATCGCAAGAACCTTAAAGATCAGCTCCTCCCTATCTCCCTCCCAGGAGAAGGAGCTGTGTAGCCTACTGAACAATCATCTGGATGCTTTCGCTTGGAGCTATAGGGAGATGAAAGGAGTCCATCCTTCGGTCTGTACCCATCAAATTTACATTAAAGAAGATTGTAAACCAGTCAGGCAGCCTCAAAGGAGAATGAATCCAACCCTTAAAGACATTGTCAAAGAAGAACTGCAAAAATTGTTGGATGTAGGATTCATCTACCCCATCTTCGACAGTGAGTGGGTCTCACCTCTAGTGCTTGTGCCCAAGAAGAACGGGAAGTGTAGAATCTGTGTAGATTACCGAGAACTTAACAAAGCCACTAAGAAAGACCATTTCCCTTTGCCTTCCATAGATCAAGTGTTGGATGGACTGGCAGGGAAGAAGTTCTTCTCTTTCCTAAATGGGTTCAACGGGTACAATCAGATCCAAATCAGCCCGAAGGACCAAGATAAAACCACCTTCACTTGTCCATGGGGTACCTTTGCCTACCGAGTCCTTCCCTTTGGGCTATGCAACGCTCCTGCTACTTTCCAGAGAGTAGTATTGAGCATATTTTCTGACTTGGTCCAATATTCGGTAGAAATCTATATGGATGAATTTACTCCTATTGGGTCCAACTTCCGAGAAGCATTGACGAACCTGGGAAAAGTCTTAACCAAGTGTATTGAGATGAACCTATCCCTCAGTCCCGAAAAATGTGAATTCCTGATGACCGAAGGGACTGTGCTAGGCCATACAATTTCCCAGCAAGGATTATAGGTGGATCTTAACAAGATTGCTATCATCCAGAAGGTCCCACCTCCTCAAAAGGTGAGAGATGTTCGGAGTTTCCTAGGCTTAGCAGGATATTATAGAAGATTCATTAAAGATTTCAGTAAGCTAGCCTCGCCATTGTTTTGCCTCTTAGGAAAATATGTTGAGTTCAAATGGACTGACGACTGTCAGGGGGCTCTGGAAGAGTTGAAAGATAAGCTGGTGTCCGCCCCGATCTTAAGAGGTCGAAACTGGGCCCTACCTTTCCACATCCACACTGATGCCTCGAACAAATCCATAGGGGCAACCTTAGGACAAGTTGAGGAGAAACTACCATATGCCATATACTTCGTTAGCAAAAACCTGTCCAAGGCAGAAATGAACTATACTGTAACCGAGAAAGAGTTCTTGGCTGTAGTCCATTCCCTAAACAAGTTCAGAGACTACATCATTGGTTATCAAACATTTGTACACACTGATCATGCTGTGATTAGATATTTAATGAATAAGCCTGATGTAAATTCTCGTATCATTAGATGGTTACTTTTTTTGCAGCAATTTGATTTGACTATTGTCGACAAGCCAGGTAAGGAAAATGTTGTTGCTGACTTCTTGTCTAGATTAGATTTGCCTGCAGGTGAAGAACGGACAGTGGATGACCAGATGCCAGATGAACACCTGTTTTCTATCTCAGTACTCTCACCATGGTTTGCTGATATAGAAAATTACTTGGTCTCAGCACAGTTCCCTCTGCATCTATCCTCAAAGGAGAAGAGCAGAATTGTGAGGAAGAGTGCCCCATTCACTTGGATCGGGGGCAACCTGTTCAAACTTGGCCCAGATCAGATCTTGAGGCATTGTGTTAGGGAGGAGGAAGTCTTTGACATCCTCCTAACTTGTCACAATGGGCCCTGTGGAGGCCACTTTGCAGCAAAAATGACTGCCTTCAAAATTCTATAGGCAGGCTACGATTGGCCTACTCTTCACCAAGATGCCAAAAGATACATCAGCCAGTGTGACCGATGTCAGAGGATGGGGAAACTGACTCCAAGGGATGAAATTCCTCTCCAACCTCAAGTGACCTTCGAGCCATTTGAGAAGTGGGGCATGGATTTTGTGGGTCCTATCAACCCTTCTTCAAAGCAAAGGTCTTACATCATTGTGTGCACCGACTATCTCACAAAGTGGGCAGAAACAAAGGCAATGAAAGCAACGACAGAAGAAAAGGTGGCTGAGTTTTTAAGGGAAAATATCTTCTACAAGTTTGGATACCCAAGAGAGTTAGTCACCGATCAAGGAAGCCAGTTCACCTCTAACCTGATTGAAGACTTGCTTGCTCATCACAAGATCAAGCACAGGACTTGCACCCCATATCATCCACAAGAAAATAGGCAGGTGGAAGTCACTAATAGAGCATTGGAAGGGATTTTGACTAAGGTGGTGAGCAACAGTAAAAAGGATTGGGCAGATCGCCTGGTTGAGGCCACCTGGGCCTACAACACCACTTGGAAGACTACAACAGGTTTCACACCTTATGAGCTGGTCTATGGGAAGAAAGCTTTGCTGTCCATAGAGTTTGAGTACAACACATTGAGGGTGGCATCTCAGCTGGACTTAGATCTCAGCCATGCTCAACGTGAAAGATTACTGCAGCTGAATGGATTAGATGAACAAAAAGTGCAGACCCTCCTCCACTCAGAAGTAGTTCAACTCCAGAGGAAGATATGACATGACCGACACCTTAGTGAAAAGCAATTACAGCCGGGAGATTGGGCACTGCTGTATGACTCAAGATACAAGGATTTCAAAGGGAAGCTGAGGACAAGATGGTTAGGACCATATACAGTGGAAACATGCAATGACAATGGTTCAGTCCTTATCAGGACCATTGATGAAGAAGCCATCCCCATGCTTGTTAATGGGCATCGATTGAAAATCTACAAGAAACCCCTTTCGAGGCAGGAGTTCATTGAACTTTCCACCCACACCTTGATCATCAAAAAAGAAAAAGAAAGAAAAAAAAAAGGAATAAAAAGATCCTTGGGTGCAAACCTCTTTGAGGCGCCCAGGGCAGACAGTGAGGGTGAAAACCTCATGGAGGTGCCCCAGTTGTCTCTCAACAATAAAGAAATGGAATGAAAAAAGATCCTTGGGTGAAAACCTCTCTGAGGTGCCCAAGGCAGATAATGGGGGTGAAAACCTCATGGAGGTGCCCTCGCTGTCTCTAAAAAAAAAAAAGAAAAAAGAGAGAAAATAAACAGGCCTAATCTCTGTAAAATTATTGCAGGTTGCACGAAATACATTGCAGATAAATAAGGTCGCGCAAAACGAGGACAGGGGTCCGTACCAGGCTACAGGACCTCCTTACAGACACTCCCTCCATGGTCACTCGCTTTTCCCAGGATTTGATCACATTCGGGTCGAGATTCCACCTCCTACAGGAAGTTCTCGGCTTTATACAGGAATTTTTGGGCTTTCTACAGGAAGTTCTGTATTTCTATAGGAAACATCCTGTAGAGCCTTCGGGCGGGCCAAATTCGATTTTGGAAGGGGATTTGAAGCTTGGAGTCTGTTGGTTAGGCCTGCAGCCACCCCTCTCTTCCATCCATCACCTGTTTCATCTCTTTCCACCACCATTGCAACCACCTGGTTATGTGTTCCTGCAGTCATACAAGAAATCCTGTTTTCTTCAGATGGACAGAAAATTTTCCAGTGACAAATCAAGCAGCAAAGGCCCGCACACTCTACCTGTTCAAGCTCCATCTGGACTCTTCATCAGCGAATTCAGCCCTGCTCGTTTAGCCTGCATCCTAGGAGGAGAAGCAGCTACAGGACATCCTACAGGAGTCCTGTAGTGGCTGATCCCTCTGGGAGACATACTCTAGAGGCAGGGGCAGCCGAAACCAGCAAAAGGAAACATGTAAAAAGGCTCCTCCTGGACGTGAAAACATCCTCGACAGCTGAAACCAAACACCACCTATGCATGCAGCGTTGCCAACCGAGGATCGGGTTCCAAAGCCATGCATACAACATCAACCAATGAAAGAATGGGTTCTAGCACCTGTGCACGAAGCAGCAACGAGCAAAGCAGTCGTTCCAAGTCCCGAAGTCTGCAGAACACATCCACGGCCACACAGGTAAGTGTCTAACCTTATTTGTCAAATTGCATATACTATATTTCGAAAACTGCATGTCTGTGAAAATGGTTTGGATTGAACGAATTCGGTGGCTAGTCAACTGGCCACCCACAGTCAGTCACATCGCTTCGTGGGATCTGAACAAGCTTGGATACATTCGAATTTGCCAACGAGACATGCAGCTGACACGTGTGAAGTGTCCAGTTAGGGAGAATCGGCGGGACTGGCAGTGGTGGCGGCGGTTAATGGCAGAGGAAAGGTAATGGCGGTTAGGGGCACGCAAAGGAATGATGGCCGTGATGTTGGCTAATGGATCGGCCCAGCCACCTAACCCCCTCGCCACGAATTGTGCCGTAATTAAAAAATGCTCAGCCAAAGACTCGCGATAACCACTGTTCATTTGCACTTGCAACCGTTCTTAGCGAAGTACGCATCCTTTGCCTCCACAGTCTGTTAGCCCGAGCTTTTCGGTCTATTTCAAAATTCTCCCGTGTCCCAGGCTTGTTCAGAAGTGCCGTGACATGCTACAGAAGTCGGCAAAGCGTTCTACAGGAAGAGGCTCTACAAGAAATACAGCATAGCCTTCCGGAGCAGAGAGGTTTGAACTTTTCTTCATCAAATTTGGAGTTTCGAGAGAGGTAGGCTCGAAAAAACTCTTCCATGCATGGTATATTTTGAAAACATGGTGAATTGAGTTGTCTTGAATTGGAGGGTTAGAGACAAGTCTACCTGTGAGTCAAAAATAGCAGTTTGCTTGTGGTTGCACGGAATTTCTTCGTTGTTTTTGTGTCCAAGTTTTCCCCCACAGTTCCTGTTAAGAAAATTCCTCCTGTAGAAAAGATAAAGCACTGTCAGGGCTAACCTGTGTAGGAAAAATGTGAATTTTACATGGTTATATGTATGTTGGGGATGAAAGTTGAGCTCTGCACTCTGTCTGGGGAAACCCAAGTCTTTCTTTTATACACGGACAATCGAGTTTTTAAAACCATGGAATTGGTGCAAGGTTAAAATATAAACACCTGAGAGATACCGTCTTCAAGATCGAAGGAGGAAACCATAAAACAACAAGTCCTCTCTGCTCAGAGCACAAAACAGAGCACTCTCACCATGCCAGGGGGGTTTATTAGGAAGGAACCCTCGGATTCCAGAAAATTGCGTGAACATCCCGAGGTGGTGAACCTCTTCACCCGTGCCAATTGGATGACCTTTTGTGACAGAATTCAGGGTCATGACGATGAGATAACGGAGGAGTTATTAATGTCCCTGCAGCCTAAATCAAAGACACTGGGCACTGTGAATTTCAGAGGGTTGGCCCTAAAGCTTACCCCGCAACTCATTAGTCAAGTTACTGATCTGCCATTGGGGATACCCTGGAGCAAAGAGGAGAGGGCATTGGGCCAAAAAGCCAAGAAAGAATTCTTCCTACCAGAGGAAAAGTTTGCAGAAGACAAGAACGGGGTCTGGTGAGCCAGCCTACATCCTTTTTGGAGCGAAGTCAGCTTTCTGGATCATGAAATACATTACCTGTGAGGGGTGGTTCAGTATTGTCTACGGCTATCACTTCCGGTTGCTGAGTGAACTCAGACATGGGATGGATTTACCTCCAGAACAGAAGTTAAGCATCCCCTATTTTCTCCTGCAATCATTAATTGAGTGTGGCACAAAATTGAAGGAAGGGACACCAGATCAGCTAGCCCATCATGGGCTTATCAAGCTTCTACAGGGATGATGATATTCGAATTCTGGCTTAGGAACTCACTTCATCCAGCAATGAAGAAAGGGAACACACTGAGGCAGAAGAGAAAGCTAGTGGTAAAGAAACACAGGACAAACCACCACAGAAAGAACAAGAAGAGAAACGAGGGAAAGGCCAAGTTGCTGAGCCCAAAACTGTGGGAGGAACAAAGGCACAAACACCAAGGGAGAAACGATTGCAGAGTAGAGAAGAGAGGACTGAAAAATTCCAAACAAAGGAGGGCACAACCAAGGCAACCACACAGAAATTAAAAGGAAAGACACATCCAACCAAGCAGACCGAAACAATTGAAACAATTTCTACAGGAAGCATGAAAACTATTTCTACAGGAAGCATAAAAACAGTCAACACATGAATTTCTACAGGAAGCCTGGAAATGGAGCAGCAAAGGGAGAAATCGCCTGAGATTTTGGCCAGGGAGGCGGCAGCAGTGCTGGCTGCCCTAAGCACATCTCCAAAGCAAAAAGGGAAGCGAAAAAGGGAGCCTTCCATGTATTTTAAGGCCAGAAGGAGCATGCGAATAAAAACTGGCAGACCCCAGCCACAGTCAAAGGATCCAATTACAATTGTGGACACCCCAGCTAAACAAAAGGAAAGGTCACCTTCAAAAGCATCCATCACCTACGAACAAGGAAGCTCGAAAACATCCACCTGGAGAGAAAGGATGAAAATGCTGGACACAAAGACCTCTCTACAGGATGCTGAGACTGTTCTACAAGAAACACTGGCTAGGCTAAAGGAGACCAAAGAAATGGAAGGAGATGCAGCTAAATCACCACAGGAGGAATAAAAGGTGGAGAACATTATGGAACCTAGCCCCCATCCCAGCTTGGGCTCCTACTATAACTTGTTAGAGGCCAGAAAGATAATTCCCCAAAAATTCGCAATGCCACTATTCCTTGCACTAGAAGAAGAGAGAGTGAGGACCCACACTTGGATGAAGATCGCTAAGTGATATAGGTCCCCTGGAGGAACAACTCAAAGAGGCAAGAAAGGAATTGGCTATGGTATGGCATGTGGAGAGTAGCCAACGAGCCAAGGTACAGGAAGAAAACGAGCTGCTTAAACAACAACTACAGCTACAGGGACAACATAAGGAAGACAGGCCTCACATCTTGGGAGAACAACAGCAACAGGAGGAGCCCACAACAGACAAAGAAACACCTGATGAACAACAGAGAGGAGATGGGTTGCAGGCTATAATTGAAACACTAACTAGACAGCTATAGGAGAAGGACTTGCAAGCAGGCCAGGAGATACAATCTTTGAAACAACAGGTACAAGAAAAGGAGGCCCAACTGGCCTGCATGGCCAGCTGGGCAATGGAAGCTCTGCAATGTAGGCAGCCGGCCAAATCATACGCCCTATACTTTAAGGATCAGTGGTTGCAGTTTCAGATTAACACCTTGGCCCAAAGGGGCATCACTCCATTTTAAAATTATCATCAATTTGTGGCTTTATGTGACAGAGCTCATCAGAGGACAAGGCTAAATTAGCAGAGTTTTATTTGCACAACTTAGCCCTTCCAAACATGAATTCATGGGATCCCAACACTGTGGTAGGATATGTCCAACTTATGGCCATGGCCTCTTGGATGAATCATGAGGAAAAAAGAGTAGCAGAGGTCCGCAGTATTATGAGTAGGGAACTCAGTGAGCCACTAATGATCCGAGCAGAGCCAGAGGACCCCTCAGCAGTGATAAGCGCCCACCATCACTTGGCCAACATCCCTCAGGATTTACCAGAATACATTGAGCAACAGGCTCAAGCTATTGCCCACTTTGAGGACATGGAGAGACTGTTGGGGGATAACTGCCTTCATGCCTGCACAAGGCGGTGGAACACACTGCCTCACAACTTGAAGATAAGAGAATACCACTCTCCCACAAGGATGAGGGAGGCCTTGGCAAGGATACCTCTCTACAAACAATCGATGCAAAATCTGCAGTCCAATTGGATCGGCCTGAAATTAAGTCCTCCGTTGCTTTTGGGATTGCTAGAAGGAGTTAAGGAAGAGGAGGAAAACAAACAGTGGGAGGAAGTGGAAAGGAAAGCAGGATTTCATGACCGAGAAGAAGATATCACCGCAGAGGCCTGGGACGTGAGGGAGGCGGTCAAAGCTATAAAGGATGATGAGCTAGATTAGTTGCTCAGAGGATGAGCAACCCATTTAGCAGGGGGGTGATGATGAGCCCCAAAAATGGGTAACTTATTGGGCTCATTTTGCCTACTGTTCTCCATGAATCCACCATTTTTCATAGATTATTCATGTTTTTTGAGTATGTTTATGTTATTTGAACGAATAAGGGTGGTCACTTTACCAAGGAGGCTAATATGTGGTTATTTCAGGTTTTTTGGACAAATTTTGGAACAAGGCCAAGCAATTATGAGCCAGGTGACAGCCAAGCATGAAGGAACAAGGGTGAGGATTCGTAGGAAGGGTGTCTCTTGCATTAAATGGCCCTTCCTTGAAATCTCCACCCTCAACTCAGAGCTCAGCAGGAAGGGTGTCTCTTGCATTTAATGGCCCTTCCTCGAAATCTCCACCCTCAACTCGGAGCTCAGCAGGCCACCAAAACGAATCCTAAAGGCAACCGAGCAGCTTTGTGAAGAGTGACTGTTTACTGGCAGTTTGAACAGCCGAGCCCCTTGAGTTAAGGAGGGCTGCTAGGACCCTCGTAGGGCATAAATAGGAAGGCTTCAACCTTCATAGTTTACTTTTGGAACTATTGGGTTTTGCACTATAGTGCTATCATTGTCTCAGCGCATTTTTGTAGCTACTGCTGTATAACTTTTTTGTGACATGATTATTTTTGAGTAATGAAGAGTAGCTTTACTTGGCATCAGTTCTAAGTTTTTCTTAGGAGCCTATAGCTCTTGGGGTTGGGCCCAACCCAAGTGCCAAGGCTTCCTTTATGTACTATTATTTGCTTTTTATGTCTTTGCAAAATAATTTCTGTTAAGTAGATTAAAATCTTGCTGGTTACCTAGGTCATTGTTGATGATTAGAAAGGATTTTTATGTTCAGATTGAGTTGATAGGTTATTAATAAGGAAGATCTTCAGAAAAAGGCCATCAAGGACCTCTGATGTCACCTCTCCCTCAGTGGGATCATGAGCTGGTGTTATAGACATTTTTGTGCCTTACAGCATGAAGCATGAAATGTCGATAATCCAAGGGATCCAAAGTCCCTAAACATGTTGTTCCTACCCCTAGAGGAACAAGGTCAGCAAACCACAGCACTAAATATCAGTTCTCCACCTGAAAACACTCAAAAACAAGCAAATTCTGGATCATGTCAACTGCTCCACTGAGCATCTGCGCTGAATGTCAACTGCTCCACTCTGTACCTGCGCTGAATGTCAACTCTAATGAAGGCTACCTGCACTGGGCGAGATTGGCCAAGTGGCACAGTCATTCCTCAAGGTGTTAATGCCCAGGAAGCTTCCAAAATGACACTTGGATCAGGGAATTCGCCTTGTGATGAGTAAGAGGATATAGATCTCCAAGTGGAAGCAAGAACCTCCAAGTGGACTCAAGAACTAAAGAATAACTGAAGTGGGAGAGGACACTAGTCAGCTTCATGCCAGCCTCAAGCTGACTCATCCTTTCTCCAAAACTCCTATATATAGAGCTCTCTCATGAGGTCTAAGGAGGCTGGAATCTTGTGAATGTAAGGAAGTGTTGTTGGTTTGAGTATAGAACTATTGGGTGATTTACTTGAAGGAGGTGAAGAGGAGATTTCTTTCTGCTGGGAGGTGTTGCTGGATTGGGCCTCTTATGGTTGTAACACTCTCAGAACTTTACTTCTTCCATTAATAAAGCATTTGAGGTTCTTCTATATGCATGTGTCTCAATGGTGAATTGTTATACTTGTGTATTTGATTTATTCTAATCCTTGAATCAATTATGAATGTATGCTTCTTGTAGTTTCCCTCTCTTGCCCTTTTGCAGGATCTTTGTGTAGCTGGGCCAGTGAAAGAGCAAGGAACTAGGAGCAAGCAGCAAAGAGAGAAGATTGGATCAATCATTAGCGGAAGACAACGGTTAGTGGATCTCTTTCTCCCCTCTCTTACATCTCATAAAGAAGTAATCTCGAATAGCTTTGCATTCGGTTGTTGCTGAGGTACTATCACCCTTAGAGTGGGATAGGGTCATTCCGTATTAGATACTTTTCCCAACAACAACTGGGACAAAGGTGACCTTGCTGCCAACAAAAACACTGTCATTGCCTCATCATGCAATCATTAGTGTTAGATTCTCATTTGCAGAAGTTGATACGAGTTGTGGTTAAGTGTTCAGATTCATGATTGCTCAGTTTGCATAACTATTTCATGTGATTTCATTGCAAATAAACTTCTGTTCATTTCCTTTGCTGTTACTTAGGCCAGATTAGAATAAAGTAGCTAGGTCATTGGTTTTCCAAGTCATTCTTTGTTCAGTTCGAGAAGTAACTTGTAGAGCACCTGTAACACCTCTCTATCTACCCGTACTCCATCAATCCTGTCTGTTCCATCCCCTAACTCTGATTATTGCCTCACATTTGCTACGTTCCCTCACTTTGACCTAGTTTCCATATTTTTGTGCAACATTGCTTCATCCTTGAACAAATCCAGCCATCCTCATCTCTTCTCAGCTCCATCCACCAAGTCTTGGACCTCCTCACACCCTTATCCTACCTCCATAATCCCTTCTTCACCTTTCTCTCTCCATCCACCCTCCAAGATCCCATTTCTGAACATCCTGTAGAACCCCTGCAGACTTCCTGTAGAAGCTCACGGAAGTGGTTTCTTGATAGCCAAACTCGGTGAAACTCTTTGGAAGGGTGCTAGGGACCCCTTAGGCCCTCTCCTAACCTTACCAACCTCTTGCAAGCATTTCCTCTCGCAAATCCACCTCTGCACAGTCAAAAACCAGTTAAAGCACATGCGTGACAATCCTGACACTTTACACAAAAATACAAAAAGAAGTTTTTTTTCCAGATTTTACTGTAGAAGTAGCTTAGACATGTGAATTTCACCTTCTCAAAAGTCAATGGCATCTCCTTCAGTAGCTTTCATTCTCTTTCCCGCATCAGTAGGATTAGCTGGTAAAATTAGGGTTTGCTAGGGTTTGTGTTTCCTTTTAGCTTTTCAGTCTCTTTCTGCAAATAGATTAGCCTCCTTCGAGTTAGCTTCCATCCATCAGTTAGAAAGATTCTTCTTAGAGCTCATAGAAGTTGGCTTAAGCTCCTAGCGGACTTGTGCCAGCTGACCAAGTGACAACTGCGGCAAGAGCTAGTACTTGTGCATACAGCACAGTCGCTTCCAAGTTTGTTACGAACTACCGGGTTGATAAAATTAAAGAGGGGAGTCCCAGGAGTTGCAGCATTATTGTTGCAATACTGGAGCCCACCATGTTGTTTCCCCTAGCCTTCCACAACCTACAAGGTTGACACCCCAACAATTGGAAGAAAAAAGAGCAAAAGGGCTTTATTACAGTTGTGATAGAAAATACACTAAAAGTCATAAGTGTGCTGAGAAGAAATTATTTTACATAGATTGTGAAGAGGAGGAAGAAAAGGAACAAGAAACGTCAAAAGAAGAGGATATACACCAGGAACAAACCCTAGAGAAAGAAGAAATGAGTCCAACCCTATCTTGTAATGCATTGGCCGAAATTACCACTCCTGAAACTATCAAGATAGGACATATCAAGAATAAAAAGGTAATAGTGTTGATTGATTCGGGTAGTACCCATAATTTTATTCATTGTAAAATAGCCAAGGAATTGAATTGCTTCCTATATCCAACACTAGAGTGTCAACTGATGGTTGCAAGTGGAGGAACCATAAATTGCCCTGTAAAGTGCCATAATATCAGGCTATCCATGGGAGAATATGTATTGAATATCCCAATACTTTCCATTCCAATGGGTGGTATTGATGTTGTACTAGGAGTCCAATGGCTACAATCCTTGGGTATAATAGCTTTTAATTTTCAAGAACTTTTCATGAATTTTTTTTTTTTCGGAAGGAAAGGAATTTGAATTAAGAGGCATCACAGGGAAACCATGGAAGAATGATGAAGAAGTGTGGGCACTCATTCAAAAGTTACAACAAGATCCTAGTACATCTGATACATTTAGCTGGAAAAATGATTCGTTATGGTACAAAGATCACTTATACCTATGTCAGAATTCCCAACTCAAACAAAATATTCCTATGGAATTGCACACCTCTCCCTTAGGAGGGCACTCGAGATTTTTAAAAACTTACCATAGGGTTAAGAAGGAGTTTTTTTGGGAGGGCCTTAAATATGATATTCAAGAGTTTGTGGTGGAATATTTGATTTTCCAACAAAATAAAGTTGAAAAAAATAATACCCCGTGTCTATTACAACCTTTATCCATTCCAAGTCAATGTTGGGAGGGGGTTTCAATGGATTTCATCACAGGTTTATCCAAGTCCGAAGGAAAGAGTGTCATTATGGTGGTAGTTGATAGACTTACCAAGTATGCACACTTTTGTGCATTATCTCATCCATTTAAAGCCAGTACAGTTTCTACTGCATTTATGGAAACAATTCAAAAGATACATGGAAACCCAAAGATTATTGTAAGTGACAGAGATCCCATTTTCACTGGAAATTTTTGGACAAAATTATTTTCTTGTCTTGGTACTCAGTTAGCTCATAGCTCATAGCTCATATTATCATCCTCAATCTGATGGGCAAACTAAGATAGTAAACAAATTTTTGGAAGGATATCTTCATTGCTTTGTATCTGATAAATAGAAACAATGGGTCAAATGGTTGCCTTTGGTTGAATGGTGGTATAACACTTCCTTCCATACTGCAGTAAAAATGACCCAATTTATGGCACTTTATGGATATCACCCACCGTCCATCACATCATATTTAATAGAAAATTCTAAGGTTCAAGCAGTGGAAGATCACATCGAGCATCAACAAAAAGTTCTCCAACTCTTAAAGGATAACCTAAATTTGGCACAAAATAGAATGAAACAACAGGCAGATCAACATCGCAGCGAAAGAAGTTTTGATATAGGTGACTGGGTATTTCTATGGCTACAACCATATAAACAAATGTCCCTCAAGCAAGCTAAGAAGGATAATAAATTATCACCAAAGTATTATGGTCCGTACAAGGTGTTGCAAAAGATTGGTACTATGGAATACAAATTGGAGCTTCCTGCAGCTTCCAGAGTGCACCCAGTTTTCCATGTTTCATGCTTATATAAGGTTATTGGTGAAAAGCTCCCGGTTCAAACAATATTGCCAGAACTTGACGAGGAAGGAAAAATCATATTGGAACTTGAAGCAGTTACAGAAACAAGAACTCGACAGCTGCGAAATCGATCAATTTCGAAGCATCTTTTCAAGTGGAAGAACTAACCCGTTGAAGATTCCACACGGGAGGATGATAATTTTATACAAAAGCATCTAGAACTACTCAAGCGTTGAGGACAACACTTTTTTGAAGGAGAAGGGCATGTTAGGTCCCTATAATACTAGTGATTCCCCCATTACTATTGTCATTGTAGCCCTTATTGTTATTGTTGTGCCCTTATATTATTATTGTTAGGTCGACTTTGATTATGTTGTGACCCTTTAGACTTCTATATATAGAAAGGAGGTTTTGTCATTTGTATCATCCAAGAATTTTTCATTTGTGTAATGTAAAGGAGGTTGCCCCCTCGAAGAGGCTGAATTCTAAGGTGTTTATCTCTCTTTTCTATCTTTTTGTGAGCTGGCTTCATAACAGTAAAAGCCTTAATTTTAAAGCGGAGACTCAAAATAAGGAGTCTTCACAAAACATTTAAGGAAACATATTAAATATTTCACTAAATCACCATTGAACTAATGGAAAGTCTATTGAAGGGCTTGAAGTGGGATTGTATTTCCTTTTAAGTGATTGTGATTGGCCATTACTAAGCTAGCTGTGGATTGAATAACTATGTTATATCTTTATTTAGACTATTGTATGATTGGTCAGTTGAAAGATATCTCTACTTTGAGATAAGAAAGCTTGATGGCCATTTGATGTTTGTGCCTTAGAAGGAGTACGTTCCTTGTGAAGGTACACCTTGATGATGGCTTCTAGTTAGTATTGTACTAGGATATAAGATCATGTTTATTTGGTTTAGGAGAGAGTGAGAACTTTCATTCAGATAGGGGGAAACTATGAACAATGACATATTTTGAATCCCTGGAAGAAAATAAAGATCGTTGGATGCCTTCATAGGTTGGTGAGGATTATTATATTATTAAATGTCCATTTGGCAAGTTTCTTCCTAGTCAGGACAAAAAATTCCAACCCCTAGATCAGGCCAAAAAACTCTATAAGAAGATTGAAATTCCTTAGAAATTTTGGGAATCTTGAATCCTCTAGTTATATGGTTGAACAGGGGCCGCAACCATGGGCCTAGAAAAAAAGGCTAAGAGGGTGGAAATCTAGAAATTGGGATGATCCAAATATTCAATAACTAGGGGTTTCAATGTGTTCATTATGTTAAGTGTTGCTAATTGAGCATCCAAAATATGTTAAGTTTAGAAGATGGGCATCCAAAATCTATCAAGTGTAGCTAATGGGTAGCAAGATCCATCAAGTGATGGAATTGGGAATCAAGATCTATCTAGAGTGGAAGTTGAAATGTTTGGTAAGTAGTTAATAGGGAAGTGGGGATGTTTTGGATATTCATAGATTCAGATAACTAGACAATTGAAAAAACTATAAATGGATTTTACCAAAATATTAGATGTTGGAGCTTGCAAGTTATGAAACTCTATGCATAAGGAACCTTGATGTTATGGTTGCAAGAGATATGGAAATCTAGAAAAGTTGATAATATTGATATTTTGGAAAAATATATATTTGGATGCTAGTGAAACAGATCATGTGGAAGTTACATGAAGTCCACTTTAGCACTCCGAGATCCTATGAGTAGGTGGGTTCTAACATGTCATGATAATGTGGCACAAAGGATAGGTTAGGATGACATGACACACTTACATGACATGCTAACAAGGCATAGAGGGGCTAAGAATATGGCGTGGCACCCTCCTGGCAGGGTGTTGACATGGATCAAAGGTGCAATGGCGCTGAGGTGGAGGTGTAGGTGGTAGCCTTGTTAGGGTGATGTGAATTAGCAAATGTTCTAGTTAGCATAAGTATATAAATTGAACTTTTTGGTTAAGTGGAACTTTAAAATTTTTCCCACATTCAGATGTTGACCTATTAACCAAGCATTTTCCTAGATCTAAATGAACCTAGGAGTTATGATATTTTCTAGATGGATCCAAAAGATTGAAAATCTAGAAATTTTGATAAATGGGACTAATGGAAAATCCCAAATCTAGATGTGAGTAGTACATGATGATGTGGTCCGATAATAGACATGGTCCTATGCGGTGATGACATGTGGACGGAAGACTGCCATGTGTTAATGATGTAAAATTATATGATGGTTACATTGGGATAAAGGTTTGCCATGTGTCTACCACATGGTAAGGGTACATAACCTAACGAGGCTTTAATAAAGGTAATGTTTTAGAGGGCCATAAATTTGGATCCAAAAATCAATTTTGAATGAAATTTATATTTTTGCAAATCTCTCGATGAGCTAAAGATGATAGTGGTCTCAGAAAAAAAGTTTTAAGATGGTTGAAGGAAAATGGATTTTGATAACCTCATACCCATAAAGTAACCTTGGATGTTGGGTCTAAACAACCCGTTTCTGTAAAAGGGCATTGAAGGTACTGGGTGGTGTTACAACTTCAGGGTAATTAGGGGTAAGTAGGCATTAGGAGTTAATTAAGGGTCAATTAGAGATAATCAAGGGTTATTTAGGGGTAATTAATGGTAATTAGGGGTTAATTCAAGGTTAAATAGGGTTATGAAGGATATGTAGGATTAATTATAGGTTAAGTAGTGGTAGCTCAAAGTATTTAAAGGTAATTGAGGGGGAAATTATAGGTAAATAGGGGATAATTTGTGGTAATCAAAGGTTAATTAAGGGAATTATGGATACTCCATCAAAATTAGGGATAAGTAGGGTTAATTAGGTGTTAATAAAGGGTAAGTAGGTTTAATTAGGGGTAACCAAGTGCAACTATGGGTTAAATAAGGGTCAATAAGGGTTAATTCAAGGAAATTTAGAGTTAATTAAGGGTAAATGGGCTTTTTGTTGTAGGTTTTAATCCTATATAGTTAATTGTTGCAAACAAATTCTTAATAAAAACAAAAGGATGCAATGGTAAACACATATTAACGTAAAAATTTTACCCTTAAAAACCAAAGTGGAAAAACTAGAAAGGGTTTTTAGTGTTTTATGTCTTTATAGTGTTATGATACATATATCCTACAACATCATAAAATTCCAAAACCTTGTACCTTGGATTAAATCAAAACTATAGTTCCTTAATTAGAATTACAAAACGATGGGTTCAACTAACATGCCCCACATATTACTAAAATTGAAAATTGTGTGCCTGAAACCACAAAAAATTAGACACAAAAAGCCTACCATTTTTTTACATATTTATTTTTTACTTTTATTTTCATGGGCTTTGCAACCTTGCAACCCCACAATGGGGGTAGTCATACAAAGAATATAACATATACCCACCAATTGTTGGTAAAGAGTTATCAATTAGGGATAGCGGGTGGGGGGTGGGTTAATTGATGGTAATTAATGGTCAATGATAGGTAAGTTGAGGTGAATAGGGGTAATTATTTGGGGCTAACTTATGGTGATTTATGGTATTTATGGTTAACTAGGATTTAATTAGGGATACATAGGGTCATATATTTGAGGCCAATGTGCAATGTTTTTGGAGATTTTCACCCTAATCCAACATTTTCAACCTACTTTCATAAATAAACTACAATTCAAACTTATGCATTTCCTTTGCCTTATGAAATATAACAAAACTTATTAAATATACAACCCTTATAGGATAAAGTAATAAATTTGTACATTTGGAGCCAACATACATTGAATCAAATTCTAGCTTTTTTATACGACAATAAATTATTTTCTATTAAAAATAGATTGTTGTTGAATCGTTCAGAATTAAAATAAAAAAAAAATAGTTAGACATCCATAGTCTTCATGAAAACTTAGGTATAACTCCAAAAATACTTCAAGCTTTTTATCCTTCTATTGTAGAAATGGTGAAAGTGGCAAGTGCAATGCTACATAAATTCTCCAAAAAATGGCCCTTGAATTTGTAATACATTTAGCAAAGAAAAATATATTAAAAATTCAACCAATGGAGGGAATCTTCCTAAACCTAATCATTTCCATTTGGGTTACCTCTACTTATTTGCTTACATCATGTGTCATTAAGCTTGGTTTAGGGTCTCATCTTCCTCCAAGCATTCATGTTGAACTTCATGGAATTCAAATTATGTACATGTTAGGAAAGGAAAGATATTTACCTAACCATCCTCAAGAGATCTTTTAACTCCATCCATATTGGTAGCCATCTCACCCAACTTTTTCTTCATTTCCATATTAAAAAAACCTTGGATTCACATGCATTCTTACATGGTTTATTCCATACCTATCATTATTAAAATATGAGTTTTCATTACTTCATAATACCTTTCTCTTTATTGATATAGTATCCACAATTATTACTCCCATATTTTCATAATACCTTTCTCTTTATTGATATAGTATCCACAATTATTACTCCCATATTTTGTGTTAGTTAATAGACTTGGGGGCCTCCTTAGTGAACTTAAGCTAGAAATCTACTAAACATTTCACATATAAATGCATATATGACATTCTATATTTGAAAATTCACACACTGCTCACTTCTTGTTCCTACATTGAGCCATTATCAATGCAAGACCAAAGAGAAGACATAAGGACAAGTATCAAGTCCACATACTTTTTCTTTATTCAAGGTGTCTCACAGAGACCACCTATAACCATTGATGAGACAAGGGAAGTCAACTTGATGAGAAATGAGCCACATGCCTAATGGAGCCACAATGACACATAATGGAGCCACACAGTACCTCCTTATGACAAAAGGCTTCCAAGCATGACTAATGTGAATAAAACTAGAGATAAATGAGAATGAAAAGGTCCATTAAATATACCTTTCTTCAAACATATTCTACCTCCCTCCTTTACATAGAGATCATTATCATTTTTGTGAAGGGGCTTGAAGTGAGAATTGTAGGACTCGTGATCCAAAATTAATGAATGATTTACATTAGTTATAAGCGTGAACTAGCTTAATCAGAAAATGAACGGTAGAATTAAAGAAATGAATAATAGAGATAAAAGATACGGGACAAATAGGTTTATAACGAAGTTCACCTATCTTGGGCTATGTCACTAACTTGCTTCCAATGAGCCACCAATCTATCATGCGATGCAAAAATGATGTTTACATCCACTAGTCTCCAACATGCAACAAAAATTGTCCTCAAATCTGCTACAGAGGTTGTGGTTCCAAAAAACCACAAGTTCACATTCTTAGACAACGAAAACAAGTCTTAAAACCTCCTTTTCTTCCAAATATGTAGAAATTCCTTGTAGATTCAAACTGCAGATTGTAATATGCTAAAACAATTGACTTGAATCTACTCTACTCATCAGCAGAAACAATAAATGATTGATGAAATCACGAATCATAAAAGAGAAAGAATTCAATCACACATAACACAATAATTTTCTGGGGAAAGCCACAACTAAAACCCCTTGCTATATGTATATTGTATTAATCAGAAAATATGAGAAGATTACAATGCTTTTCTCAATCTCGAGCAATCTCTTCACTATCTCAATCTATCTCGCTGCTTCACAAACAAGCTCCACCCAATACTTAGCCAAATCTATTGCTGGCCAAGCTCCTATTTCCTTACACAGTTTCCTAGGGAATTAGCCAATATTTAATTGGTAATTCCTAAATAATGAACTGCGCAATCCTCATAGGCCTTCCTCTGATTGCATGCACCATCTGTACAATTTAGATGATTATACAACTAATAATACACTATCCATGAACTCCAATCTCAACTGGGTCTTTCTCTGATCTGACATGCACGAGTTAATTATGAGTGAATCTTCAGTTTACTGGTTGAGCAGTGTTGGTTACACCCCACTACTGCAAGTTACACCCCACTTTTGGATCTCCCACTAATTCCTCCATCAGTTGGAACTAATTTAACTAAATTTAACTCAGTTAAAATGAATTAAATAATTACAACTGAAAATAAACTCAACTTGGGCCCCTAAAATTTAGGAACCACTCTACATGACTCTAGATAGACTCCCAACTCGAATTAACTAAGCCAACTAAGTCAAATTAACTTAGTTAACTATTACAAGTTTCTATGAGAATTAGAATTACAATTTAATTCAAGGAAAAAATTAAATTAGGATTTTATTGTTGCATTTTCAATACCCCCTCTCAACACGAAAGGAATTATCTACTACCCCAGTCTTGCTTCTGCGAAACTCGAATTTGCATCTTGAAAATGCCTTTGTTAAAATATCTACATCCTGCTCCTCTGTAGGAATGTACTCTAGCAACATGATTCTCCTTTGCACACAATCTCGTAGATGGTGATACTAGATATCAATATGCTTGGACCGATCATGAAAAACTGGATTCTCAAAGAGTTTGATACAACTGATTGTCACATTAAATCACTATAGGATCCATCTTCTCACCAAATAACCCAACAAGGATCTTCCTCATTCAAATAGCCTCACAAGCTACTTGACTAGCATCCATGTACTCTGCTTTTGCTGAACTGAGTGCAATTGATCTGTGCTTCCTGTTATAACAAGAAACTGTTGTTGACCTAATACTAAAGATTCCACCTAATGTGCTCTTTCAGTAGGATGGAATCCCTGCCCAATCTGCATTTGTGAAGCCTTGAAGCTTCACTCCCTCTGTTTGTCTGTACCAAAGACCAAACTGAGTGGTGCCTCTAAGTTATATCAACATATGTTTAGCTGCCTTCCAATAAATTTTGGCTACCTTAACCATGGATTGACTAGGTTGGTTAACTGCAAAACAGATGTCTGATAGTGTGTTCATTAAATAAATAAGTGAACCCAAAAGCTGTCTATAAATAATAGCCTCCACTACTTCACCTGAAGTAGCATCCTCCTTCCTCCAGTTACTTGCTAGAGGAGTTTCCATGGGTTTGCTGCTCTCCATGTGGAATTTCTTCAATATCTCATTGGCATACTTTCCCTGAGATACAAATGGTTCCTCATCTCCTTGTCATACTTCCATACCAAGAAATTAATGCATGAGCCCCAGGTCCTTCATCTCAAATTCTCTTGCAAGGTCCTCTTTACAAGATTTTATCAACTTCTCATCGCTTGTTAGAATCAAATCATTGACATATAATACTATAATCAACAATTTACCTTCAACCATAATATGATAAAGGTTCGCATCTGCTTCACTTTTGGTGAAGCCCAACCAGGTGAAATATCTGTCAATCCTAGTTTACTAAGCACAAAGTTCTTGTTT
Organism: Pinus tabuliformis; assembly: GCA_031772625.1. NCBI lineage: Eukaryota > Viridiplantae > Streptophyta > Pinopsida > Pinales > Pinaceae > Pinus > Pinus tabuliformis. The sequence continues at coordinate 325,532,868 of CM062816.1, read as the reverse complement.
TAGTCCATACAGTGCTTGCTTGAGTCTTCACAAATGCGACTCTTTGTGGAAGGTCTCAAATCCTTCTAGCTTCTCAACATACACCTCTTCCTCAATCATACCATTGAGGAATGATGTTTTCACATCCATCTAATGTATCTTCCATCCCATCTGTGCTGACAATGATAGAATAAATCTGATTGATGAGTATTTTTCTACTAGAGAAAAGGTCTCCTCGTAATCAATTCCCTCCACCCAAGAGAACCCTCTATTGACAAATCTGGCCTTTTGTTTCTCCACACTCTCTTATGCTGCTTGCTTTACCTTGTAAATCCATATGGAACTTTTAACATCCCTGATGAAAATTCCATGTAATAAAAGTTAAAAACAATAACCACGATCGATGGAACACTTATTCTAAGTTGAATGTTGGGCAAGACATCCTAGGGGGTGTTCATTTGGTTGTTTATGGATAAGGAAATTGGAAAATTCAATGGCTAAGGCATTTTTGGTACATTTATTTATGAAAATAATGGAAATTAGGAGAAAAAGGAGGTGAAAAGTCACAAGTTTCATGTGAGGAGGAAAATGAAGGAAAATAATGGAAAATGAAGAAAATAGAGGCCTCATCCATAAAAAGTCTTTCGAGGATCAGTTGGTAACCTTTTGTCAGTTTAGTTGTTGGAGGTCTCTCATTATTCTCTCTCTCTCTCTCATACTCTTAGATACTTAGAGTTTTCTTGGAGCACTCTTGGAGGGTGTGGCATACTTGGATTCTTAGAGAAAGAAGGCAAAGGAAGAGCAGGAAAGTGCAAGAAGGCATCGACATCAACAACTACATCATATTTTCTTGCAGGTACCGAGTTGCATGTATGATTTCTTCACTAGTTTTGGCATGCATGGCATATGCATGTGGTTTCTTGGTTATGATTTGTCATTGGCATGGAGGATTGCCTAGCCTTGCCATTTCCTGGATAGCCATGGTGATTGTGGGTTTACTTTCATTGTTTGTTCTTGGTTGGTTCTCATGTTTCCTTAGCTTGGGTTGAGTTATTAGTCTTGAAAGCCCTGGGTTGAACAAATGCTCTCGAAGCCCTATAACAACTTGGGTTGAGTTACTAATCTTGGAAGCCTTGGTTGGAAAAACACTCTGGAAGCCCTTGGTGGGTTGAGTTACTAGTCTTGTAAGCCTTGGTTGGACAAAGACTCTGGAAGCCCTGTATAAGTTGTGGGTTGAGTTACTAGTTCTGGAATCCTTGGTTGGACAAACGCTCTAGAAGCCCTGGAAGGCTTGGATGAAGACCAATCTGATGATGGTTTTGTGATGTCCGACCGTGAGGTGGAATCACTGTTTGATGGGTTGAGGTGGATGGCCTCTGGAAGCCCTGGATGAGTTTTGATTGATGTGTTCTATGAGATCCCACATTCATGCTTGGAATATGGCATGGGGGTGAATGAATGAAGAGAGATTTGGCTCAGCCATTCTATGGTCGGGTGGAACGTGGTAGTCCCATCTCTGGTTGGTTTATTGCATTCATTAATGAGAAATTCATTCCCTTGATTTTCATGTGAAAATGTACTGATGTATATATGGATTTTGATGGCTGATATGTTTATGGTATTTCTATTCCTATTATGCTGGTTATATGTACATTTTGTGACAACAACTATGTATGGATCTTAGCGTGTTTTTACTTTCACATGAATGGATAATGTGTCTATGACCTAATAGATGATAATGTAACAAATGGCATGAGGGAATAATGGTTCATAACAATTCTCAGATAAGTATGAGATCCCTACACTTAATTCTGTTGTTTACACATGTAGGTCACATGTTCGCGATATGTTTGATGAAATACTTGTCATGGTGTTGGCTTAAGGGGTCTTGACCCAGGTTTAGAGTTAGTTGCGCCAAACAAATCCCTACACTATTGGCCCTTTCGGCATCAATCCGCATAGCGTGGACTCAAGTCTCACCTGAAGCAGTATGGGGGGATTAGTGTGATGTCTTTTTATGCCCTAAATCTGCCTCCGTGCAGATCTATGAGCCCTTGGGGCTTGACATAGCAATTCCCTTCAAACGGCCTTTAGACCTTCGTGAAGGTCTAAGAATGGCTTTTTCGGACCCTGAACAGTCGAATTAGCTACTTACGTGCACTTTAGAGTACTCTTAGATCAATATGTGCTCAGATCTACCCAAGTGTTCAATAAACCTACATAAAGGGTTACGATCTTCATGTAATCACTTAACATTAATTGCATTCAGTTAATGAGACGGATCCAGTAAATTCGCGCATCAATACATCATTATTTCACAAAGACATTATTCATTACAACATATATCACAATCATATACAACAGAGAGAAACAAATAAAACATGTTAATTTTATCAACAGTCTTCTTTATTGATATTCAGTATAAGGTTATAGACCCAAACTTCCCTACGCACTCCGCTGCAGACACTACTCTAGGCCTCTGCGCACTCAGCTGCGGACACTACTCTAGGCCTCTGCGCACTCAGCTATAGAGCCTTTTCCCCCTCTAAGACTTACTTCTCTGCACTAACTCTCTAGACTCCTTCCATCGTACCCATAGACGAAGACATATATATGCCTTAGACTCTCTAAGACACACCTATTTATACGATTCCATGGTCTGCAGACCATGGGTAGATCTTCCAAAACCGACTCAAGTTTACATATACAAGGGTAAAAACCATTTTTGACTCTTAACTAACTACGCACTCCGCGTCCACAATTTGCGGAGACTTTACATCTTTTACATCAAAACTTGGGCTTTTGCCCCAAAACTGACCCAGGGGACCCCATCCCAATAGGCCCCCAACACAAAGGTTGTGACTCACCCTTGAGTCACTCAGCTGGCACAGTGATCTTGCTGCGAATATCCCCCAACTCCACCTGTATAATTGTTACTTCAGTCGCGGCCTGCGTGGCTGCCTACTTTACTTGTTCAACTAGTTGCTCTGTAGCTGGTCCTTTGTCGACTTGCTTGATCTTCTGCTATGTGAGCTGCAAATTCGTAAGATTTTCCTGAATGGTGGTGAAGACTTGGTACGCTTATTCCAACCAAGGATCCAACCTGGCCTTAAGCACTACTTCTTTTTTCTGCCCTGCTTCCACTTGAGCGAGGAGATGTTTCCCCTCCTGCAACTTCGTGAGGCATTGCGCTGTAGCAATTGAGTGCGAGCCCTAACCTCGTCATACTGCTTTTGTAGCTCGTGGACCTCCGTACTCAATATCTACAAGTTGGGATCTTCTTGTAGGGTTGTCACCACTTCCATGTCCTGCTCGAACAAAGTTGTGCAGTCAACGACTGTGACATCCACAATAGCTATTCCTTCCTTGACGGCAGCTCCGCACTATTCCCTAACTTTGGGCAGAGTCGAAGGCTATGACTTAAGCTCCAATTCCATGATTTTCATGTTGAGTTCAAATTGAACTCTTGCCACCTCTGCCTTTGCATCAAGTACGCCTGTAGCCAGTTTCTGGATCTTGGTATGTTCAACTCTGGTACTGTTTTGCACGCTTCTACAACCACGGCCGCCAAATGGGCGCTCTGCACTTGGATCATTTCTCTTTCCTTCAGGGCTTGCGTCTTCTCGATGAAAATCTGCTTATTGTTCACCAAGCACTCACTTATTAAAATGAGAGCACGCTACTCCCGCACTCTCAACTCCGTTGTCATGCCTGTGTGCAAGGCATGAAGAAACTCGTTAGGGAGCGCCGCAATATTGAGGCCGATGTACTTCAGGGTGCTAACGATGATCTTGTTGATCTAAAGATGATCTGAGGTTGTCATTGATGTTAACCCAAGAAGCACCAGGGGCTACCTTGATCTTGCAAGGGAATTTTGACTTGACAACCTACTTTATTTTGAGTCAAGGATCTTCTATATAGATTCTACTCGTCGAGATGTTTCCGTTGATATATGGCACACCAAGTAATTCTTCATGGTTTGAGAGATATTCATGTTTGAAGATAGTAACCCCAGTTAGTGGGATAAAACCCTATGGGGTTGTGGCATGGCCACTCCTAATTGGTTTTGGTCATTGAATAGTTAATAATTAATAATTTTTTAAGCTCCTAAAATCCCTCCAACATTCTCTATAGAAGCCCCTCTCAACTCTATAAAAAGAAATCTTATATATCCTCCAAATGTAGTGATCGTGGAATTTTCGTTATAACTTCATTTCTGAGAAGTCTTAGATTTTGAAATTAAAACACATTTGATCTGCAATTTGGATGAACGTCATGACCGAATTTCAGATCTTGGTTTGCTATATTGCTAGAGATATGATCTGTGGAAGTTGGGGTTTTTGTAGGATGCCAAATTTCATCTCAAAGAAGTGACCTTGGGAAAATCGTCATAACTCTCTCTCTGAGAAGAGGATTGGAATTCTGTAAAAAGTGGCAGATAGTGCATAGACTTTAGTTTTATGTGTATCAATTTCAGAGCCGAAGGAGGAAACAGTGACACGTGGCACGTTGTACAAGTTCGCTCCACTGAACTAGTCCATAATTAGGTCATTGTGAGAGATTGGGCATAAATTTGCCTTGAAGAGTCCAAATCTGGTCAGACATGTGGCATTGGAAAGAAGACTCAAAGGGATTCTATAGGACCGAAGATCACATGTTGGGGATTTGAAATCACAGAGATACATCAGATTAAATATTGTGCTCCTAGAAGGCAAGAAAAACTAGAACAAGTGTTGTCAAGGGGTGCAAAGGACCAAACTTTCTAGGGCAGCAAAGAGAAAGGTGAAGCAAAATGATGTAGCAGAGGTGAGCTACAGGTAAGTATCTTCTGTATATGCATGCTCATCTCTTAATTGCATTAGGTTCTTTGTATTCTAACTTTTTGTTTTTGTTTAGCACTAACATATGCTCTGCAAGATGAGGTAAGTTTTGCTATTATCATGTCATGGGTATTTCCTTGAAGACTTTTTGTAGGTATTATATATTCATCAAGAGAAGACTCAATGCATAATCTAATGTTATGAAGAATTAGAAAGGGTAGCATGACAAGAGCAGAAATCAAGGTGCAGAACAACAACAAGAAGTTCACCACATGAAGTCTTCAAGTGGGCAACACTACATACAGACATTATAAAAGTATCATTGTATAGAGTCATTGTAAAAGCATCTTTGTAAAATTTGTACAAGTGTCTATCTGCCAAGAGTTGAAGAGGAAGTGTCAGGAGGTCTAGGATCATCATTAGGTGGTTGTGTCATAGTTGGGGTTATGGTCTAGTGTGTCATTTTCTTCTATATGATTCTATATCATTGTAAAGTGGACCATTTTCCCTGGTACGGGAGTCCATTCTTCTTTTATTCTTATATAGGGTGGTAGGGTGGTGCTAGGCTAATGCATGAAGTCACCAACAGGTTCAAGCCTGTGAAAACTTCAGGGTGGTAGGGTGGTGCTAGGGTGAGTTGTAGCTCATTAGGTGTTGGGGCATCCGTTCAGTTGACTGCTGAAGAATCTCGGGCGTTGGAGCGTCCATCCAGTGGGAGCTAGAGAAGAATGTTTTTATAGATTCTAGGAAGTTGGAGCTTTCTTTTCAATCGGAGTTGAAGTTTAAATAATTATTACAAAAGTGTTCAGTGGTTTTTGACCCGAAGGGGGTTTTCCACCTAAAATTTTTGTGCCTCCAGTGTTCTTTTATTCACTGTTGTTACTGCATAAACATTAATGATAATTGAAGATTAAGTAATGCTCTGAAAAGATTTAAAAGTGCTAATTGCTAAGGAACACTGATTCACCCCCACCTCTCAGTATTTTCCAACAATTGGTATCAGATCTTGGTTCCTTCAATAACAGTTTAACAACTGGAAGGAGATCATGGAGCATACCAAGAATGGTGTACCTCTATTCAATGAAAATAATTATGCACTCTGGAAAGGAAGAATGGAGGTCTATCTCTTGGCACAAGGTTACGAAGTATGGGACACTGTTCAAAATGGATTTACACCAACCGCAGATGAACAAGGTAAGAAGAATTTGGTAAATGATGCAAAAGCAAAGAATATTATTATCAGTGGACTTATTGAATTTGCTTATCATAAGGTGTTGGGTTGTAAAACCACCAAAAATGTATGGAACAAGCTTGAGAATATATATGCAGGTGACTCAAATGTCAAAGAAGCAAAGCTTCAAATCTACAGAGCAAAATTTGAGCAACTCAAAATGAAAGAAGATGACAACATTGATGCATACTTCCATCATGTTGATGAAATAACCAACACTCTGGAAGGATTGGGAGAGCCTATTGACAAGAAGACTATTATACGAAAGATTCTTAGAACGTTACTAGGAAGATTCGATCCATAGGTATTGGTCTTAGAATACAGTGCAAATCTAGACAAACTCAGCAAAGAGGAATTACATGGAGTTCTCATAGCATATGAAATGATACTTGATGAAGAAGAGGGGTACTTCGCATCTAGAAACTACGTTCGCTGCATCTAAGAAAACCAATAAGGAAAAAGAACCTTCAAAGGCAAAGACCTGCACCTACACCTGCAAGTGTGAAGAAAAGGAAGATGGTGAAGAAGGTTTTTCAAATGGAGAATATGCTTACTTTACGAGAAAACTAAAAATTGGTAAGGGAAAATTCAAAGGTAAACTTCCATTGATATGTGTTGGTTGTGGTGAGGTTGGGAATTTTGCAGCAAAATGTCCAAACAGAAGTGATGGAAACTCAAAAGGAAAGAAAGGCTTTAAGAAATTCAACAAGCAAGGCAAGAATAAAGGATTCAAAAGGAACTTTCTCTCTAAAGAAGATAGCTCATCATCCGATGAAGACAGTGACAGTGAAGAAGAAGCCAATGCGAGAGTATTGTTTATGGCCAAGCACAATAAACAAGAGGTATCAAAGAACGAAGAAGAAAGGTTTACCATAGAAGAATCTTCTAAGGAGGAGATCAAGCTTATAAAAGAGCTCAAGGCTGAGAAGATCCGTTCCAATACTCTTGAAGAAAAAGTTCAAGGTCTCAAAATTGAAGTTGAAGAACACAAATGTATTGAAGAGTCACTTCAAAAGAAGTTGGAAGAAAGCAACCGAGAAAGGGAAGCATTAGAAGCCGAAGTAGTCTCGCTGCGTAAGGAACTGAAGAAGGGAAAAACTGTCCAAAACAGTGCCAACAATTCAAGGCGTTGGAAGAAATCATCAACAATCAACGATCTTACAACGACAGAACTGGCCTCGGTTACAAAGAAGAAGAGGTAGGACCTTCTACAACAAAATACAATGAACCTATGAGATCTAACATGCATGTAGACTTCAATGAATAAGATTTGCAAGAACAGCCTTGGAAGACAATTCCCCCAACGAAAATTTCCATCCAGGTACCAACATATTTTTCATGGCTATTCTTATTCATGTGGAAAATTTGGTCATAAAGCTGTAGAATGTCACGCGTACCCTAGAAACCAATACAATTCTAGGAGACTTGTCAAATATGAACCTCCCAGGGCTCAACGAAACATCAATAGATTTGAACATTTAAGAAGTAATATTGAATGTTACAAATGTCGAAACTTTGGATACATAGCCAGAGACCGCAAACTTGAAAATCCTCCAGAAGAATCTTCGAAGCCATAGAACGAACGAACATGGAAGAATAGGAACACTAATAATTGTGCTCTCGCTCTCAAGGCTCAAAACAACAAAGATGTGTGGTATGTTGATAGCGGTTGCTCAACGCATATGACTGGAGATAGAAAGAAATTTGTATCTCTGAAAGAGAAGAAGGATGGAACCGTGTCCTTTGGAAATGATGGATCTTCAAATGTTATAGGATCAGGTACCGTTAGTCTCAGAAGCAAAGATGCTCTAGCCAAGAATGTTCTATTGGTTGAAAACATGAATCACAATTTGCTCAGTGTTGGACAAATGTGTGATCAAGGACACACAATGCTATTCAACTCCACAAAATGTGAAATCAAGAAAGGCAGGTATGGTAAAATTGTGGCTACAGCAAGTCAAGCTCCAAATGACATATATGTTTTGGATGAAGCAACTAAAGCATGTCTACTAGCTAAAGAAGATGAAAGCTGGTTATGGCACAAATGAATGGGTCACATAAACTTTGACAATATTGTCAGGATAAGCAAAAAGGAAGCAGTACGAGAAATGCCGAAAATCTCAAAACCTTCCAACACACTATGTGAGGCCTGTCGGCACGACAAGCAGACAAAATGTGGATTTAAAAAAAAAGAACACTTTGCATCACATCCATTGGAATTGATACATACTGATCTATGTGGTCCTACGGGAACACAAGGCTTAGATGGAGAATTATATTTCATGTTAATGATAGATGACTATACCAAGATGACAACCGTCAGTTTCCTAAAGAAACAATCTGAAGCATTTGAGTGCTTTAAGATATACAAGGAGTTGGTCGAAAATGAAACCGATTTAAAAATAAAGTGTCTAAGATCAGAGAATGGCAGAGAATTCACTTCCAAATTATTTTAACAATACTATGACGAAAATGGAATAAAAAGAAAATTTTCAATAGCACGAACACCTCAACAAAATGGAGTTGCTGAAAGAAAGAACATAACTGTACAGGAAATGGGTAGAACAATGCTGAAGGACTCAAAATTGGATGAAAATTTTTGGGTTCAAGCAATTGATACGACAATCTTCATTATCAATAGAAGTCTTCTCAGAAATAATTGCAATAAGACCCCATATGAATTATGGAAAGGAAAACTGGCTAATGTAAAATATTTCAGAATCTTCGGAAGCAAATGTTATATCAAAAGAGAAGTTCAAAGGTTGGGTAAGTTTGAATTGTGTGTTGATGAAGGTATCTTTGTTGGTTACTCACGCAAAAGAAAGGCCTATAAATGCTATAATCTAAGACAAAAACAGATAGTGGAGAGCATAAATGTTACATTTGACGAAGATAGTGTTCTAACGAATAATGATGAGGATCTAGAATCTTTGAAACTTGAGACAAAGGCTGAAAAAGGTACAGAGAAAATTCTAGAACAAGAAGCAACTGTCAACCAGGAAGAAGTAAATAATGATCAACAAGATATACAGGAACAACAACAAGAAGCTCCTCCAAAGAGAACAAAAGAATGGATTCAAAAGAACCATCCATCAAATCAAATCATTGGTGACATAAATGAAGGAATTGGAACAAGAAAAGGTCGACAACTTCGTTCATCACAACAAGCTCACATTGCTTTTCTAGCAACCTTTGAGCCTAGTAGTTTTGAGGAAGCTAGCTAGAATGAACCTTGGGTAGCAGCTATGAATGAAGAATCATATCAAATCGAGAAGAATAACACCTGGGAATTAGTTCCACGACCAAAAGATAAAAATGTCATTGGGACTAAATGGGTGTTCAGGAACAAATTGAATGAAGATGGACAAGTTACCAGAAATAAAGCAAGATTGTTTTGCAAAGGATATGCAGAAGTGGAAGGAATTGATTTTGACGAAAAATTTGCACCAGTTTCCACAATGGAAGCCATCTGGATGTTTCTCGCCTATGCATGTTCAAGAAAAATAAAAGTCTACCAAATGGATGTTGAGTCAGCATTTCTGAAGGGAGATATAGAAGAAGAAGTTTACATCGAACAACCTGAAGGTTTTCTACTATCATAAAAAGAAGACTATGTTTGCAGGTTAAAGAAGACTCTGTATGGTCTCAAGTAGGCTCCCAGAGCATGGTATGCTCATCTTGATGGATATCTACGTCAACAAGGGTTCAAGAAAGGTACTGCTGATAGCAATCTTTACATACAAATAGATAAAGATAATTTAACAATCATTGAGGTATATGTGGATGATATAATCTTTGGTAGCAATGATGATCGACTAAGTAAGAACTTTGCTACAAAGATGCAAATTGAGTTTAAGATGTATTTACTTGGTGAGTTGACATACTTCTTAGGGCTTCAAATATCTCAGCAAGAGAAAGGAATATTTATATGTGAAGACAAGTACATGAAGGAAATGCTCAAGAAATTCAAAATGGAAGATTGCAAACCCGTCCTTACTCTGATGGTAATAGGTTTCAAATTGAGCATAGACGACTCATCTAAGGATGTGGATCAAAGGTTGTACAGATCTATG